>JADBJO010000234.1:680660-780660 GCA_016801955.1 Conus betulinus | reverse complement strand
GACATGGCCAGCATGTACATAGTATGACCGGACCAATGTGTACATGCTATGACATGGCCAGCATGTACATAGTATTACCGGACCAATGTACACATGCTATGATATGGCCAGCATGTACATAGTATGACCCGGACCAAATGTGTACATGCTATGACATGGCCAGCATGTACAAAGTATGACCGGACCAATGTACACATGCTGTGACATGGCCAGCATGTACAAAGTATGACCGGACCAATGTACACATGCTGTGACATGGCCAGCATGTACATAGTATGACACAGACCAATGTGTACATGCTATGACATGGCCAGCATGTATATAGTACAACCGGACCAATGTGTACATGCTATGACAATGCCAGCATGTACATAATACAACGGGAACAATGTACACATGCTGTGATGTGGCCAGCATGTATATAGTATGACCAGACATGTGTACATGCTATGACATGGCCAGCATGTACATAGTACAACCGGACCAATGTACACATGCTATGACATGGCCAGCATGTACATAGTACAACCGGACCAATGTACACATGCTATGACATGGCCAGCATGTACATAGTATGACCGGACCAATGTGTACATGCTATGACATGGCCAGCATGTGCACAGTATGACTGGACCAATGTGTACATGCTATGACATGGCCAGCATGTACATAGTATAACCAGACTAATGTGTACATGCTATGAAATGGCCAGCATGTACACAGTATGACCAGACCAATGTGTACATGCTATGACATGGCCAGCATGTACATAGTATGACCGGACCAATGTACACATACTATGTACATAGTATGACCGGACCAATGTGTACATTCTGTGACATGGCTAGCATGTACATAGTATGACCAGACCAGTGTGTACATGTTATAACAAGGCAGCATTTACATAGTATGACCGGACATGTGTACATGCTATGACATGGCCAGCATGTATATAGTATGACCGGACCACTGTTTATATGCTATGACATGGCCAATGGCCAGCATGTACTTAGTACAACCGGACCAATGTGTACATGCTATGACATGGCCAGCATGTACATGATATGACCAGACCAATGTACACATGCTGTGACATGGCCAGCATGTACATAATATGACCAGACCAATGTACACATGCTATGACATGCAAGCATATACATAGTACGACAGGACCAATGTACACATGCTATGACATGGCCAGCATGTACATAATATGACCAGACCAATGTACACATACTATGACATGGCCAGCATGTACATAGTATGACGGGACCAATGTACACATACTATGACATGGCCAGCGTGTACATAGTACGACAGGACCAATGTACACATGCTATGACATGGCCAGCATGTACATAGTACGCCCGGACCAGTGTACACATGCTATCACATGGCCAGCATATACATAGTATGACCAGACCAGTGTGTACATGCTATGACATGGCCAGCATGTTCATAGTATGACCGGACCAATGTGTACATGCTATGACATGGCCAGCATGTACATAGTACACCGGACCAGTGTACACATGCTATGACATGGCCAGCATGTACATAGTATGACTGGACCAATGCTATGACATGGCCTGTATATAGATTTTATGACACAACTAATGTGTACATGTTTTGACATGACCAACAAATACATGTAACCCATGGAACAGTGTTGACATCTATGGCATGACCAGTGTGTACGTGTTATGATGCGACCAAGATGTGGACATCCAATGACACAACCAGTGAGTGCAGACTGACATGACTAGCTAGCCTATGACACAACCATTGTGTACAGGCTGTAATATGGCCAATGTGTACATGACTGTGTGTGTCACAACCAGTGTGCACATGTTATGACATGTACATAGTATGCGGGTTATGACATAAGACATGACCATTGTGAGCAGTTATGACATGATCAGTGTGTTCCAGTTCCAACACAGCCATTGCATGCAGGTGATGACATGGCCATGATGTGTATGTGGTGACAGCCATGATGTTCAGGTGATGATGTGGCCATGATGTGTATGTGGTGACAGCCATGATGTTCAGGTGATGACGTGGCCATGATGTGTATGTGGTGACAGCCATGACGTGCAGGTGATGACGTGGCCATGATGTGTATGTGGTGACAGCCATGACATGCAGGTGATGACGTGGCCATGATGTGTATGTGGTGACAGCCATGATGTGCAGGTGATGACGTGGCCATGATGTGTATGTGGTGACAGCATGATGTGCAGGTGATGACGTGGCCATGATGTGTGTGTGGTGACGGCCATGATGTGCAGGTGATGACGTGGCCATGATGTGTGTGTGGTGACAGCCATGACGTGCAGGTGATGACGTGGCCATGATGTGTGTGTGGTGACAGCCATGACGTGCAGGTGATGACGTGGCCATGATGTGTATGTGGTGACAGCCATGACGTGCAGGTGATGACGTGGCCATGATGTGTATATGGTGACAGCCATGATGTGCAGGTGATGACGTGGCCATGATGTGTATGTGGTGACAGCCATGGCATGGAGATGATGACGTGGCCATGATGTGTATGTGGTGACAGCTATGGCATGGAGATGATGATGTGGCCATGATGTGTATGTGGTGACAGCCATGATGTTCAGGTGATGACATGGCCATGATGTGTATGTGGTGACAGCCATGACGTGCAGGTGATGACGTGGCCATGATGTGTATGTGGTGATAGCCATGATGTGCAGGTGATGACGTGGCCATGATGTGTATGTGGTGACAGCCATGGCATGCAGGTGATGACGTGGCCATGATGTGTATGTGGTGACAGCCATGGCATGGAGACGATGACGTGGCCATGATGTGTATGTAGTGACAGCCATGATGTTCAGGTGATGACGTGGCCATGATGTGTATGTGGTGACAGCCATGACGTGCAGGTGATGACGTGGCCATGATGTGTATGTGGTGACAGCCATGATGTGCAGGTGATGACGTGGCCATGATGTGTGTGTGGTGACAGCCATGATGTGCAGGTGATGATGTGGCCATGATGTGTATGTGGTGACAGCCATGACGTGCAGGTGATGACGTGGCCCATGATGTGTATGTGGTGACAGCCATGATGCAGGTGATGACATGGCCATGATGTGTATGGTGACAACATGTGACATGTGGTGACATGGCCATGATGTGCAGGTGGTGACATGGCCATGATGTGTATGTGGTGATAGCCATGATGTTCATGTGATGACATGGCCATGATGTGTATGGTGACAACCATGGCACGCAGGTGGTGACATGGCCATGATGTGCAGGTGGTGATGTGGCCATGATGTGTATGTGGTGACACAGGCATGGTGTGTAGATCATGATGCAGCCATTGTATGAAGGTAGTGACACTGATGTGTGCAGGTTATCAGGGCGGGATATCATTGGCATTGCCTTCACTGGGTCGGGCAAGACGCTGGTGTTCACTCTGCCCATCATCATGTTCTCCCCTGGAGCAGGAGGTCCGCATGCCCTTCATCAACCATGAGGGACCCTATGGCCTGATTGTCTGCCCCTCTGTGAGCCTTTGTAGATGTGTGTGTGTGTGTGTGTGTGTGTGTGTGTGTGTGTGAGAGTGAGTGCGTGCGTGTTTTGTGTGCATATTACATTATGCCCTTCAATTTTAGTCTCATTCCCACTAAAAGCGATGTCAGACATTATGTTGGAGGATATGGAATGTGTTTGCAAATCTGTTTTTATAATAATATTGTTTTGACAGTGTCGTGGTAGGACAACCATTTAGTAAGATGATGTGAGACAGTGTAGCAAAAATTCACAAACTAAGGAAAAAAAAAATATTCATTTTGCATACTAAACAGATGGGATGGAGTGGATCCATCATATGGAATAGAATAGAAATTATAAACAAACAGTAGTTTTATGATATACTTACATATCCAAATAAAGGCCTTGTCCAACTTGGCCTGGAACATTGCCATATCATCAGGTTAAAAAAAAAAAGACCATGTCATCAGGATATCCAAAAGAGATTGGGAGAGCAGGGAGCTGATCTTGCTTCAATTCCTAGTTAGCCAACAAGATTGATAACCCATAGAGAGTTCACTTCGTCAAAACATATTTGACTTGCTCAGTTTTCTCTTTTTCCTTGGCAGAGGAAGATGCCCGTCTCTTTTCTGTGGTTTTCGAACTTGGTTGTTGTTTTTTTGTACTGTGGATTCCCAAAACTCTTGTTCAAACTTGCTTTCATTTCTGAGGAAGACGCTTCCTTTTCTTCAGCTGCTCAATAGGAAATTTCACTTGATAACTCCCACAAAATACATTCTGTTCATCCTGTCTCAACAGTCAGCCTTGTGTTGTTCTCCTTGGTGTCTTCTTATTGTCCTCTAATCCTGCGGTTACTTCGACAGCCTCATGTCTGTTCTTGCAACAAGTGGTGCTTCGTGATGCACATAGACCTGCGCCTCCTGTACTTTGGTATTTTCTGTTTTCACTTTGTAACTCGTGCAAGGTACCCTCAGATTTGACAAGATTGCCATTCTTATCGAAGTGGTATATTCTTTCCTTTAATAGGGCATGGTTTCAGAAATGTCCCTTCCTGATCCCCCTGGAATTTTTTTCCATTCTTATCTTGTTTCCAATAGAAAGGGGAAGCAGAGGCCTGTATTGACCTCGGCAAACTAAATCAGTTTCTTTCTCCACTGGAGTTTTGTATGGAGTCAGTCCGAAGTCTACATGATTCTATTCCTGGAGATTGGGCCGTAAGCCTCAACCTTTCAGTTGCTTATTTTCACATTCCAATTCTATTCAGGGAAGGATATTTTCTTGCAAAGCTTCCCCTCCCTCCTGTCCCCCTCTGCCCACCTTTGTTTGGTCTTTCTGCCCTTGGTATTCACCAGGGTGATTGGCTCTGTCATATCTACAGTGAGACTGAGAATCAATGCAATGTGGTATTGATCCACCTCAATGACCTTCTCCAAAAGAAGCAGGGACCTGGAAGCTCCCACTCGAAATCTTTTGACTCTGAACAGACCCTGTCCTCTTGCTTTCCAGGTGATCATCAAGAAACCTGATGGTCTGCTGTCAGGATTTGGTTCATCTAGGCATGCGTGGTGGATCAAAATATGGTTTAACTCCATGCACTTCCATTTTTTTTTTTTTTTTTTTTTTTTTTTTTGTTGTTGATATTCTGATGATATGGCGATGTTCCATGTCAGGTGGGGATAAAGCATTTGTTTTAATGGGTATTTGTAAAACTGCTGTTAGTGATAAAATTCCTATTTGTAAATATGAAATCAGAAAAGCCATTTTTAAGTGTATGTGTGGGTGTGTTTTTGTAAAATAAAACTTATCTGGATCTGTGTTGTGGAAACTGTGAGAATGTGAACATATCAGAGGGACAGAAGCTTGGTGAAGTGTTGTAAATAAGAGAACTGGTATGGCTGCTCTCAGATGCTTTACATGAAGAGACAGGATTAGAGACCATGACTGAAATGAGAGAAATTTCCATGGTTGCTCTTGGAGGCTTGTGAACAGATACTGAGACAAGAATCTGTTTTTCTGTGGCTCATCTAAGTGCATTGTGACCTTTGGGTATGGTTGATTGTAAAGACAAAACAACTTCAGCAAGTGCTGCTTTCTGGCAGCATTTGGAGGAGGGGACTACACAAGCAGAGTGAGGTTCTGAACTCTGTAATCAAAATGGCAGAGAGAGCTGGCGAGACAGACGCATGGGATCCTTCAGTACTACGTTCAACACCTGACAGATGCAGGGTGCCCTCCCCTTAGATGTGGCCTGCTGATTGGAGGGGTAGAGATGAGGGAGCAGATGGAGGTCATTAAAAGGTAAGTACTGATTAGAAGATGGATAAAGTTTCGAAAAGATAAGCAGTGAAAGGAGGGTGGATATGAAGGTCCTTAAAGGTCTACTTTAGAGGTTTTCGAGAATTGGTCAGCTTATGCAGAAATATGAAATGTTTAATAAATTGGTAAAATGAACATCCGATTCACTCCCGATCACACGAAATTGATGCGTAAAAAAGTGAGCATTTTCACCTGTAATCAAGAAAACGGGAGGTATTCAACTAAATCTTGGCATGGCTTAACTGCTCTTGGATATGATGTCACATGAGTGTCAGCGAGGGCGACAGAAAGCGATTCTGATGGTTCCTGCACATCTCGCTCGGAATTTGATTTATCATGTAAAAGCAGTGACTATGATTGCGACAGCCATGTGACTCTGGGGATGTTTCTGCAAGGCCTTTACCTTGTCAGTTTGAACACTAAGTTCTTTTTACCATGTCAGTTCCAGCTGGACCACGGAAACGAGCTATTCAGTTCCAGCTGGACGCCTGAACACAGCATTCCAAAGGCGTACAGACTTTACCGAAGTCTCAAGGGAGGCTACCGACTGACTTCTTGATGCGATCACGCCCGACGACGAGCGGAGATTCCTTCCACAAGCCTTAACGTGTGTTCATTCAATTTAACAAGTGTGATCTGTCCATAGATCAGAACAGAATAAACGTCAGCTATCGTACTCATCTGTACGAGCTTACCACTCAGCCTTCAAAGTATACGCACACAATGCAGACGAAGTTTTTGATCCACTCGAATGGGCTCGGCAATTGTCGGAATAGTTTGTTTCCGTGGTCCAGCTGGAACTGACGTGGTAAAAAGAACTTAGCGGCCTGGCATGTTTGCACAAACCAAATCCACTTCTTTCAAGTATCTGGATCAGATGGCAATGTGTGCAGAGAATCTCCATCTCTGCTGAGGCTGCTGCACTCGCCTACAGCACAATATCTGCCACCCCCTCGTGACTTTTTAGGCTGTGGGGGATCGCAATTCATGTTGATTTCACTTGGCGTTGCCATGTTTGTGTAGGTTGTGGCTGACGGCCACTCCATCAAGTGATGTCACGGTTTTCGGTCTTCCGCGCGGGGTTTGAACAGGTGTGCAAAAGTCGTTTTTTTTATCTATTAAATTCTTCTGGCGATTTAAAAAAAAAAAAAATGAATACCATACTGTAGTTATATGACATGTAGACCTGTTTTTAACAAATTATCAAAAATCTCTCAAGTAGACCTTTAAAAGGAAGGCAGTGATCGGAGGACGCATGTTTCTGAAAGGAAAGCAGTGACATGGATGGAACCACACGTCTTGAAAGTGGAACTTGACTTAATATTTTTCAAGAGATCCTGAAATTTCTGTGTCAAGGCTGAATTTTGCTTTTTAGCATTTTGGTAAAGAGGCCCTGACACTCCTTCCATGTGCAGATTTGTGTTTTTTGCCAAATGGAACCTCCATCAGTGCCATGTTTAGATGGCATGTGAATGCTGTTCCAGTCAACAGTGACAATGCAGGTGCTGTTTTTTCAGCTGAATGAGGATATGTTTGCGTGTTGCCAGCATTGTTTTGAACTGTTGAAAGTAGGAATGGGTGGAAATTAGAGGCCCTGACAGTGATGGTGTTCATGGGCTTTTGGCACAACACCAGGTGCATCATGTGTAACTGGCATCAAAGTAGTGCAGTACTGGGGGTGCCAGCACAGGGAGGGAAAAAAGTGGTGGATAGGCAAAACATAAATGATTTCTCTCCTCTCTCTCTCTCTCTCTCTCTGTCTCTCTGTCTGCCTGTCTGTCTCTGTCTCTGTCATTCTTTGACTTACCATGTCTCACTCTGTCTCATAGTAACTCCGCATTTGGGAAGGATGTTGTGGTGGGAGTTGTACTTATTTTCATTATTTAAATCTAAGTAAGTTGATGTTAGCAACATTATATAGTAACACTTTGCAGTGTAGGAATACACCAGTACATACTTCCATTCATTTAGCTGTGTGGTCCCTCCCTCTACCTCAGTGAAAGATGATGGACTTTTTTTTCTTTCTGACAAAACTTATTACAGGTTGGGTTAGTTAGTGCACAAAACTCTGGTCATCACAAACTACTTCTTTTATTGAAATTGACTTGTCTCCCTTCATGATTGGTAAACACAAAATATGGTGAACAAGAACCAACTTGTCCAGTTCCTGGCATCTTGTGTCCCAGCAGATTATGTTCAGTAACTCTGTTCTATTCTGTTCTCTAACATGGTCAGTAGTAATGGTGGTGGTCTCTGGTGGATGGCTCGGTGAAAAGGAAATCAGCTGCCTCCTAACGCCCAAATTACACCTGTCAAAGGTGGAGAAGCCCTTCCCTTTCAGGGGTCTTCACCCCCTGACCCCCAACAAGGGGCTGTGCCCCTTGACCCAGCCAGGCTCCCTGGACCCCATGCCTTCCCCTCTTTTCATTTTTCCCTGGTTTCAGCCATGCAGTGATTGTAGGGAGGATATGGAGGGCATTAAAAGAATGGCGTTGATTGAAGATGGAGATGGAACCCTTTGAAAGGAAGGCACTGAATGGAGGGAAGTGTATAAGAGAAAAGTCTGGGTTATTTAAACATAGGGCACGTCTTGCTTTCAGCTGTCACTCTGATGTCTTTGCTAATAAAGATGGGTAAACTCTAAGCTGGATTGATTTGTTTCTATACTCAGTTCAGTCTCTTTTTTTCCCCATAACATGTGTTTGCTTTCATTGATTATCCTTGTTGATGGCCAGGGCTTTGCCATGACAGTTCTTTTGTATGTTTTCTGTTCCGTTATAGTGTGACAGTGCATCCTCCATGAACATAACCAAAAGTCTGAACATCATGTGTCATGTTTTCCTCTGAGCTGTTGCTGACATTTAAAGAGAGCTGAAACTGAAAAAAAAAAAAAAGAGGCAACTGCTAGAAAAAAGAGAAGAGTGCTTAAACACGTAAGGGAAAGCATTGTTCATTCAGTAATGTCAACGTCATCAGCCAGTGCTTGATTCTATGATCTGAAAAAGAGTTTATTTTCATGCTTACACTTATGTGCATAGATCTGTGTAATTATGATTATCAGAGTGTACACATACTTGGCAGGCAAAAAGGAATAATGCACATTTACCAAAAATATATTGTACATCTCTGTTAACTGGAGTACATACAAGTGCAGTTAAAGTGAGATTTAATAATTAGTCTGAATTAAGTTGATTCTCAAGACCTTGGCACCATACTGTTGTGACCCTAATGGTCCTGGAGGAAAGGCATGGTGTTCAGCTCGCATTGTTTGTTGGCAGTGGTGTGCACATCGTGGTAGCCACGCCAGGCCGACTCATGTTGATGCTAGACCGAGGCATGCTGACGTTGGATGTCTGTCGCTACCTGTGCCTGGATGAAGCAGACCGTATGATTGACATGGGTTTTGAGGAGGATGTCCGAACTATCTTCTCCTTCTTCAGGGTTAGTGTGTGCTGGAATGTTGTCATTTACAACTTGTCTGTGTGCAGCATGAATAGTGATGTTTATGTAAAATTTTATTCACAATGCCACAAGTTTGACATATGTATATATATAAAAGTTAAAATGTGTGTTTCATAGCTACGTAAATGAGCAGAGAATGGAAAAGTTCTTTAAGATTGTGTACCTTGGATATTTGTACCCCCACTCACCCCTCCCTCCCACCCCACCCCCACCCATCTCATCTTCTCTTTTTCCGAACATTCACAGATACAGAAACATATGAAAATGAGACTACTCTGAAATCTGTTCACTTCATACACTTGCTAAAACAGTTTCTATATTTGATCGACTGCAAAACCACAAAGTCAGTTGAATATTTCTTAGCCTGCTTGCCTACTCAAAGTGTACGCCTTTACTTTTCATTTATCAGTGGTTTATCATAAGACCATGTAATCAGAAATTTAGTGTATGCTAAGTTTAAATGCATGATCAATATTTTCCAGTTGTATATCAACCGCATAGCAGTTGTAAACGAGCTGCCTCATGTAGTTGAGTATTGTGTACTTAGTTTCTCTATATGTAACATTTGACCTGTGCAGTGTCAGAGCAGAAATATCACCTTTGTAAGTGTTCTTTATGTCTGAAAAATTACTTCTTTATCAAAAGTTATTTAAAGTGCTGTACTCTGTTTTTTGATGAAATGTTTTTCTCTCATACTTACCTGTCCAAACAAGTGTCTTATCCCTCTTGGCATGGAACATCACTATAATAACAGGATCAAGAACAGAAAAAGAAAAAGTTGGGAGAGAAGGGAGCCAATCGGTCTTCCATACCCAGTTAGGCAGTAAAAGTATCCCATAGTGAGTTCATTTGGTTCTGCCATTTTCAAACACAATTCGGTTTTCTTCTGTCCTTGGCGAGGGAACACGCCTTCACCTGTTCTGATGTATGGTCTTAGTTTTGGGGGGTCTCTTGGAACCTCTCAAGCAATCTTAAGCTCGTTTTCATTTTTGGTTGAGAATGCTCCTCTCTCTTCTTTTTTTATCTCAAGGGAGAATTTCGTCTGCTAATATCTGCAACTTGTGTTCCACATTCATTTTGCACCTAATCTGAGGAGACAAGTGACTGTCTATTTGTGCTCCATTTTCATTGTCTTGAATGTTGTTCAGGTCAGAACACCTCTTGTTTGTCTGGTAATTTTATTTTTTTTTTGTTTGTTTCTTTCATTCAGTGGCATAGTAATTTTTCTTTCAAGTTTATTTCAGTTTTCACCTGCCATCACCTCACTTTGAAACTAAGTTTGCTTAAGTCTTATATTTGCTACAGCTTTGTGTAGACATCCAACCTGAAAGATTTGATTATTATGTTGTTTTTTTTTCCTTCTTGATTATAGGTAATTTCCCAGTTTAGAGTACTTGGTAAATTATTGCTCCATTTGTAAAAATGTTTAGGTGTCCAGTCATCTTGTGGGAAAGCGTTTAAGATATTCTTATTTCCTTTAGAGCTAAAAGGAAAATGTCTGGTGATTTACTGCTTTGTTTGGTCCTATTGTAGTATTAGATTCAACTCCAATTCTTTTTGTGTGATTTTCAGTTCCCTGAATACATTGAAAGAACTGTTTATACATACACCCACTGTTCAAGGACTTTTTGGGAAATAAAAAAGAAAGGAAAAGCAAGAACACACTCAGTTTTCAGAATGTTTTTACTTTTGCAGGGCCAACGCCAAACCCTTCTGTTCTCTGCTACCATGCCAAAGAAGATCCAGAATTTTGCACGGAGCGCCCTGGTGAAGCCAGTGACAGTGAATGTGGGTCGGGCAGGAGCAGCTAACTTGGACGTGGTGCAGAAAGTGGAATATATCAAGGAAGAAGCCAAGATGGTCTTCATTCTGGAATGTCTGCAGAAAACATCACCACCGGTACACTTCCTGGCCACTCCACTTTTCCATACTGCTTTCTGTTGGTTGGCTTGATCATGTTGGGTTGGTTAGTTAAGTTTTTAAGCACCATGTACTCTGTTTTATATGTTTTTGTTTTTTTACGTAACTTGTGTAATGAAATGACTGTTTGCCCTCAGTATTTGCTTTTTATGTAATTTGTGTAATGAAATGACTTTTTGCCCTCAGTGTTTGCTTGATTTTGAAAAGGAGGAAAAGAGATCAAAATGAAAGAGGAAAAAGGTAAGACTGAACTGGTGTATTTCTTTAAAAAATGTATATTCTAATTGTTTACTATTATCCCAACACAGTAGGCTGTACTATGATGGATGCTTTGGATCTTGTCCAAATTTCAGGATTGTGGAATGGCTGCAATTCAGTTTCAGGATTGGGGACCCTTCGCTTTTTGGATCCCTGGTTTTCTTTTGAACTCTGTCCTTCTGAACCCTTGCTTTCTGAATGTTCTCCTATGGAATTGTTTTTCTCTGTACTTCTGTCCCTGAATCTTGTGCCTCGGAACACTCTCTCCCTGAATCTTCCTCCTATGGACTCCTCCCCAAGTCTTCTCCCTGTGGACTCCTCCCTGAATCTTCTCCCTGTGACCCCCCTCATCCCTGAATTTTCTCTGAACTCGGTCTCCCTGAACCTTCTTCCTTTGAAAACCACTCCTGAATCTTCTCCCTTTGAACTCTGAACCCCCTCTCCTTCAATCTACATTCTGATCCTATCTCCCAGAATCTTCTCCACTGAACTGCCTCACCCTGAATCTTTTCCCTGTAAACCCTTTTCTCCCTGAATCTTCTTCCTCTGAGCCCCTTCTGTCTGAATCTTCCCTGTATGAACTCTGTCACCCTATCTCCTTTTGAACACCCTCTTGATGAATCGTTTCCATATGATCTCCCTCTCTGAATCTTCTCCATATGAAACTGTTTTCCCTGAGTCTCCTCTAAACCCTCTCCCCCTAAATCTCCCCCCCCCCCCCCCCTCCCCTGACCCCCAAACCCCCCCTGCTCTTGAATCCTCTCTCTCTGAACTCTAATCTCCCTGAGTCTTCTTTCTCTGAACCTTCTCACCATGGATTTTCTTCCACTGAATACCCTTGCCCTGAATCTTCTTTCTCAGACCTCTATCTCCCAACCCTATCCTCCTGAATCTTGTTCCTCATCTGAACCCTATCCACCTGAATCTTCTGTCTGTGAATCCTATCCACCTGAATCTTCTGTCTCTGACTGCTGTCTCCCAACCTGTTCACCTGAATCTTCTTTCTGACCCCTGTCTCCCAACCCTATCCTCCTGAATCGTGTTCCTCTGAACCCTGTCCACCTGGAACTTCTTTCTAAACTCTGTCTCCCAACCCAATCCACCTGAATCTTCTTTCTCTGAACTATATCCACCTGAATCTTCTTTCTTTGAACCCTGTCCACCTGAATCTTCCTTTTCTGAACTCTGTCTCCCAGCCCTATCCACCTGAATCTTCTTGCTCTGACCTCTATCTCCCAACCCTATCCACCTGAATCTTACAATTCACCTGAATCTTCTTTCTTTGAACCCAGTCCACCTGAATCTTCCTTCTCTGAATTGTGTCTCCCAGCCCTATCCACCTGAATCTTCTTGCTCTGACCTCTATCTCCCAACCCTATCCACCTGAATCTTACAATTCACCTGATCTTCTTTCTTTGAACCCAGTCCACCTGAATCTTCCTTCTCTGAATTGTGTCTCCCAGCCCTATCCACCCAGAATCTTCTGTCTCTGAATCCCTTCTATGTGAATCTTCTTCCTCCGAACCCCTCTCCCTGAATCTTCTCTTTGAACCCTCCCCAGCTGATTCTCTCTCTTTGAACCCATCTCCCTAATCTTCTTCCTCTGAACACCCTTACCCAGATCTTCTCCCTCGAACCCCCCCCCCCCCCTCTTCCCCCTTTGAATCCCTTCTCACTGAATCTTTTCTCTCTGGATCCTCTCATCCTGAATCTTTTCCCTCTGAACTCCCTGTCCCTGAAGCATTTCCTTCTGAACTGCTCCTCCCTGAATCTTCTCCATCATTATGACATCTCTGAATCCCCTCTCCTAGAACTCCCTGTCCCTGAAGCATTTCCTTTTGAACTGCTCCTCCCTGAATCTTCTCCATCATTATGACATCTCTCTGAATCCCCTCTCCTAGAACTCCCTGTCCCTGAGCATTTCTTCTGAACTGCTCTCCCTGAACTGCTCTCCCTGAAATCTTCTCACTCTGAGCCCTCTTCCTAGGAGGACGCTGTCCCTGAATCTTCTCTATCATTATGACATCTCTCTGAATCCCCTCTCCTAGAACTCCCTGCCCCTCAGTCTTCTCCATCATTATGACATCACTCTGAATCCCCTCTCCTAGAACTCCCTGCCCCTGAATCTTCTCCATCATTATGACATCACTCTGAATCCCCTCTCCTAGAACTCCCTGCCCCTGAATCTTCTCCATCATTATGACATCACTCTGAATCCCCTCTCCTAGAACTCCCTGCCCCTGAATCTTCTCTATCATTATGACATCTCTCTGAATCCCCTCTCCTAGAACTCCCTGCCCCTCAATCTTCTCCATCATTATGACATCACTCTGAATCCCCTCTCCTAGAACTCCCTGCCCCTGAATCTTCTCCATCATTATGACATCACTCTGAATCCCCTCTCCTAGAACTCCCTGCCCCTGAATCTTCTCTATCATTATGTCATCTCTCTGAATTCCCTCTCTTAGAACCTCTGCCCCTGAATCTTCTCTCTCATTGTTACATCTCTCTGAATCCCCTCTCCTAGAACTCCCTGTCCCTGAAGCATTTCCTTCTGAACTGCTTCTCCCTGAATCTTCTCACTCTGAGCCCTCTTCCTAGGAGCACGCTGTCCCTGAATCTTCTCTGTCATTATGACATCTCTCTGAATCCCCTCTCTTAGAACCTCTGACCCTGAATCTTCTCCATCATTATGACATCACTCTGAATCCCCTCTCCTAGAACTCCCTGCCCCTCAATCTTCTCCATCATTTATGACATCACTCTGAATCCCCTCTCCTAGAACCCCCTGTCCCTGAATCTGCTCCATCATTATGTCATCACTCTGAATTCCCTCTCCTAGAACCTCTGCCCCTGAATCTTCTCTATCATTGTTACATCTCTCTGAATCCCCTCTCCTAGAACTCCCTGCCCCTGAATCTTCACCATCATTGTTACATATCTCTGAATCCCCTCTCCTAGAAACCCCTGCCCCTGAATCTTCTCCATCATCATGACATCACCAGAATTCTGTCTCCTAGAACCTCTGCCCCTGAATCTTCACCGTCATTGTTACATCTCTCTAAATCCCCTCTCCTAGAACCCCCTGTCACTGAATCTTCTCCTTCTGATCCATCTTCCTGAGCCATGTCTCCCTGAATCAGCTCCCCTGTGTTATAAACCCTCTTACTCAATTGTTACCCAGGCGGTAACTGTCTGTTGTTGATTGATTTATCATGGGTGTGTGTGAAGTAGTGTGCTTCATGAAGTATGTGTCTGTGCAGGTGGTGATTTTTGCAGAGAAGAAGCAGGATGTGGACAACATCCATGAGTACCTACTGCTAAAAGGGGTAGAGGCTGTGGCCATCCATGGAGGGAAAGGTAGGCTGAATGTGTCATTTCATCCTCTCACTCCTTGATCCCATCCATACCCTCCACTCCTGTCCCTCCTCCTTCCCACTCCCCTTATCATTCTTCTCCCACTTCCCAGCCATTTTTCCTTTCACTACCACATCCCATCCAGTGAGTTATTCTTTTAGCAGGTCATTTTGGGCTTTTGTTCCATCTTCGCCATCCTAGATACTACCATGGGATTCTCAGTGTAATGGAATGAATATATATGGGACAGCAAATAAAGAGATGGGAATTAACTATTGAAAATAAAAGTTAACCCTCTTCAGTATGCACTTACCTGCACTTAGTTATGCCGAAAAACCTAGAGCAAGAGAAGTAACTCCGTAATTTGAACATGGTTGCCCAATTTGAAAATTAATTTAAAAGAGAGGAAAGGAAACAAGGAAATGAAAATATATTTTTTAATTCCTACAAATATGTATGTTGCTATATCATAAGTTTGAAGAATGTCACATGAGCCATTTACTCGGGAAAAAAAAACATCTTCTTCAGAACTTTCTTCTGAATCGTCGTTATCATATTTGGAACCTCATCCCAGTCGAAATCTAGGTCACTCTAAACTTCATTACCCAGCACTTTCACAAAGTCTTATGCCGTAAATCCTACAAATCACAGTATCTTCATCACTAAATCCCATTATAGAATGGCAGAAATCAAGGTTAGCCATGGTGAAAAACAGCATTTCAACCACAAGACTTTAAAAATTCATAACTCAAGAACTATGGCATGTATCGACTCGCATTTTTTTGCAAATGGAAGTGAATCGCTACAGGAAAAAACAAAGTCACGTTCTCGCAAGACTTCCTTTTCTATGAGAAACATTGCAGCGCCCATTGTTGCCACATGTTTTAACGGGCGCTGGCAGGTGCTCAGCCTTTTGGCTCAGATATTGATATGACTATTATGTTGACATGGTTGTTTGAAAAAGGATGAATTGGTTATCTAAAGCATAAATAAGCAAAACAAAACACAAAAATTAAGATGTGATTGTGGTTGACACAAGAGCAGACATACAAAATAATATGACATTGGGTTTGGAGGCCGAGCACATCAAAAAACTTAAACAAAATAATATGACAGTGAGTTGCTGAAACTTGCAAAATTGTGAAGAGACCAGAGCACACTGAGACTTAAACAAAACTGTGTGACAGTAGGTTGAGAGACCGAGGTATCTCAAAAGATCAACATGAAATAAGTGACAATTAGTTGAGAGACCAGGACATGACCTGTGTGTGATGGATTGACAGTCAAAGACAAGTTTATGTATGTTTGATATGCATTTTGTTGATAGGTCAAGAAATAAAGTTGTTGATATACATGTATTACATGAAGACATGGTGACTACACACCCATTGGGGGTTATATGATCATAAACTGTAGGAAAGTGCTATTGTGCAGAAGCATGATGGGAAAAAAAAAAACAGTTCTTGGAACATCACCATAGGTTATATGGTCAGCTGTTCAAGCTTTATGGTCAGCTGTTCATGCTTTATGGTCAGCTGCTCAAGCTTTATGGTCAGCTGCTCAAGCTTTATGATCAGCTGCTCATGCTTTATGGTCAGCTGCTCATACTTCATGGTCAGCTGCTCAAGCTTTATGGTCAGCTGTTCAGCTGTATGGTCAGCTGTTCATGCTGTATGGTCAGCTGTTTATGCTGTATGGTCAACTGTTCAAGCTTTATGGTCAGCTGTTCATGCTTTATGGTCAGCTGTTCAAGCTTTATGGTCAGCTGTTGTTGTTGTCGTACCCTGGCCAAAAGACTCCAGGGATCATCCAAACAGCTGAAGTACTTGAACACCATGGTACAGATGCATCAGCGGGGATGCAAATTTTTGTGTGTGTGACGTTTTTGATTACCCTGCCATGTGGGCAGCCACATTCCGACTTCGGGGGATTTTGGAGATTGGTAATGTTATGCTAGGAGCTTGTCAGGACTGAAGGCAATCCCCGCATAACTATGCAGAGCCTAACAACATTTTGATGTAGCCTTGGTTTCTAGCCTATGTCAGTTGGTCAGACTGTGCCTTAAGCCAGGGCGGACGTCAAAAAAATGGAAGTGAAAGAGTGCTGTACAAAGAAGTAATGATGCATGTTCCAACAGTTAAATGGTACCGAACCTTTATTGTTTCCATGCAACATCAGCTTAAATTTGGGAGTACCAACTAGTGTCTGTAGCGACATTCTTCAGCAGTTGCAAACAGACTGTCAAAATCAGCCTGTAAAGAAGGTTATGATCAATGTACATGACAGAATGTCGCGTACCAGCCAATCCTGAAATTTTCAGGAATTTCCACTGTGTCGTGAATAATTTGTGATATCCCGGTATGTAGAAAAAATACAGAATTTAAAGATGTCGTTTTTAAGCACGCTGTTTTTAGGATTATATATAATTTTTTTTTCAGGATGTTGACATATTGCTGAGAAACGCCATTAGGATGCTCAGTGAATACCATTAACCACATGCAGTGAAAGGGACATTTTCTGTCTAAGCTTTCCCATAGAGCAGTTCAAGCAGTAGAGAGAAATGATTTCAGTTGAAAACTGCACACCCACATGGATCTGCTAGCTCCTGATTTCCTTTGAACTCGAGAGGGTTGATAGACTACAACAGATGGTATTATAGATCAGTGAGTTACTTGTTAACCAAACAGAACAGATAATTTGATAGATGAAGATGTTGACATATTAACTGTCTAGAACAGATTATATGATAGGACAATGTGTTGATGTGTGAACTAACCAGAACAGATCATGTGATAAATCAAAGTCATTATAAATTAACCAACCAGGCAGTTCATGTGATGGATAAACGTGTTGATGTGTCAACAGATAAGATTGTGGTGAAGAAGAGTGTGTTTACGTGTTGACAGACCAAGATGATCGCATCTGGTCAGTGGAGCAGTTCAGGAATGGAGAGAAGGACGTGTTGATAGCCACAGACGTGGCCTCCAAAGGCCTGGACTTCCCTGCCATTCAGCATGTCATCAACTATGACATGCCTGATGACATTGAGAACTACGGTCAGTGACAGTCACTCTTCATGAGCAAGGATCTTTTTCATATAAATTTGTTCCTGAATTTCAAAAGGAATTGCTCTTTAGTCACAAAGATTTTTTTTTATTGCACTTGAAATATAATGAGTCTTGGTTGTACACAATGTGTCAAAATATGACACCAGGGCCTCTGCTCCCCATGTGTGCAACCAATGTTTTGGAGGAGGGTGAGGTAGGATGTTCATTCTCTATCTCTGTCACATGCATTTGCAAAGACACACTCTCACCCCACCACACCAATGCATCAGTCTGTAAAGCAGCACAGCTCTCACTTGAAGAAGACATCAAAATGTATTTCAGAGCTCTGATTTTGTGAGGTTTTTTTTTTTTTTTAAGTCAAAGCAGCTTATATACATGAATGTTCTTTGACAAGCACATTGTTTATATGTTGAAACAGTCCACAGGATTGGGCGAACGGGTCGCTGTGGAAAAACTGGTTTGTCCACCACCTTTGTCAACAAATCTGTGGGTGAGTGGCCTCCCCTCATGTCCACTGGATACCATGGGACAGTGACTGTTTCTCTCTCTGATGATCTTGGACTCTGCTTTTTTTTTTTTTCTTCTTTTTTTTTGATCTGCCTGTATTGTCACTTGACTGTTGTTCTGCCTTCTTTCACAGATCATGTGTAGTTGGTCGAGGAAGTTTGCACTTTTTATTCTTCTTGTGATTTAGAACATGCTAGCTAGGTCATTATGATGTGCAGACTAAGTACTGATAGTTAAGCACTAGAACGTAGTCTACCAGTTCAATCTGCAGTGTTATTCAGCAGCAGGGATTTTTTGATGCATTTTTTTAGGAACTAACATTGATCTTTGCATTTGAGATTTCTACTTTTTTTTTAATGTCTAAACTGGAGTAAAGCTGGATGTAGTACCAACTAACCCACTCAACACAGCCTGTTGCTATTGTCCATAAAGACATCAGTGGTAAAGCTGCTTTGTTATGAATTGTCGAGCTATGTACAGGTGTATGTGTGTTGTGTGTTCTTCTTTTCATGACAGAACTCTCACCTTTTTATTTTGTTTGATTGTCTGATCTTGTGTGCCTCTCCAGTGGCATTACCCACACTAATCGCTCCAGCTCCCCATCACAGTCACACCCTGGCTAGTCCTGTTGCAGCCCTGACACTAGCAGTCCACAGGGAAAAATCAGTGTCAAGCCATCAAGAGGCAACCAACCAGAAGAGACACTGCACTGCTTCCCAGTCATTTTAGATGTTTGGTGGTGCCTGTTCCAATACAGCATACGCAAGACATCACCTACTAAGCCCCCTACTGACAACAATAATTGTTTAGTTGCAGAGTCAGCATGAGTGAGCACCCCCTTCTGGAGGGTGCCACTAAGTCCATCCAACAACAGTCCCCATGCACCTGCCGATTAAGGCAACCTTGATGTTAATTCGCTGAGGGCCTGGGTGCGCAGTGGAAATCAAAACTTAAGTCACCATGAGAGCAGGGTGTGGAGGGCCACATTGAGACTTTTTTTATGCTGATGATGATGAGGAGGTCCATTCTGTTCCAAGACCACATGGCAGGGCTGTACTACACGCTTATTTTCATAATATATCCCTGCATCAAACAGGCCCTAGAGTGTTAGTATTGCAGTTTAAGCAACACTGTCAGAAATGCATCCATTACAAAGACAAAACATGGATGCATGGTTCTAGTCTTCCAAGTTGAGCTGATAGCAAATTCAGCTCAGGGTAGGAGCTGGTTATAGGCTGAAAATTTCTGGAAATAAAAAGTGGCTCAGATGAGAATTGAACCTTCAGCCTTCCAGACGGGGATGTGCAGTGCTAACCACATTGTCAAATAGCTTTTCCCCCCTGACCTTTGTGTGTGGGTACAGATGACTTTGTTGGTTCAGAAAACTGTTTGCACAGAAGACTGTGGGTGTTGACAGATGAGTCAGTGTTGCTGGATCTGAAACATCTCCTGAGGGAAGCCAAACAGGAAGTGCCTCCATTCCTTGCCACAGTGCAGGCTGACAGCGAGATCTACCTCAACATTGGTGGTCAGTTCTTGTCTTTTGTATATGCGTGTGTGTGTGTGTGTGCGCGTAAGAGGGAAAAGATAGTAGAAAAGAGGATTGGAAGCAAAAGAAATGGAAGTATAAATCCATGGGAGACAGTAGCAAGAAAATGGGGAATAGGTGTTATTGGCCCATATGTAGTAGGGTCACATAAACACTCACACACACATGCATATACTGTCTCCCACACTCACTCCACCACCAACCACCTTATCCCCTCACACACAGACGCACATAAACACTAACTCACACACACACATACATACTCTTTCTCTCTAACTGCCCCCACCCCCCCCCCCCCACATTCTTGTATACACTTAAACACATAGGTGTGACTGAAATTTTGAAAATATGTGATAGATTTTGAAAGATGTGTGAAAGAAATGTGCCAGTTTACAAGACAAAACACAATTCGTTACGACCTCTTAAGTCTTCTTCAGGTAAGACGGTCAACATTCAGTGAAAACAAAGAATGAGCAGTCACTTCTAAAATTCAGCACAAGATGAATTTGAGAAGATAAGTGATTACTCGTTCTTCATTTGTATTGTCCTGAATGTTATCTGTCTTGCCTGAAGAAGACCTGAGAGGTCAAAAATGCGTGGCGCTTTGTAATTTGTTTGTACATGTTAACTGGTGGATTTACTTTAAACACCTTTTAAACTTTGTTTCATTTCTGTGTGCAGTCACCTCACTTTGAAACTGATATGTGATAGGTTGAGGCCTAATTTTGTGAACAGTAGGAGTCTCAATGATAGAACAATAGGAGGTTTATACAGAAAGAGTAGAAAGGGTAAAAGAAATGGGTGAGGAGATGGTATTAAGCCCTTAATCAGCATCCTGAGTTGGGATTTGAATGATGTAGGAGTAGGAGGTGGGGATGGGACTGTTAAATCCCCTGCTGAGGTTTGACACTACAAGATAGAGAGTTTGATATGATGTCAATAGGAGTTTGATATGCTGGTTCAATAGTAGTTTGATATGCTGGTTAGATAGGAGTTTGATATGATGGTTAGACAGGAGTTTGATATGTTGGTTAGATAGGAGTTTGATGTGATGGTTAGATAGGAGTTTTGATATGCTGGTTCAATAGGAGTTTGATATGCTGGTTAGATAGGAGTTTGATATGATGGTTAGATAGGAGTTTGATATGATGGCGAGATAGGAGTTTGATATGAGGGTTAGATGGGAGTCTGATATGACGGTTAGATAGGAGTCTGATATGACGGTTAGATAGGAGTTTGATATGATGGTTAGATAGGAGTTTGATATGATGGTTAGATAGGGATGTGATATGATGATTGAATAGGAGTTTGATATGATGGTTAGATAGGAAATCTTAAATAAATGTCAGCGAAATGCCCAGAGAGAAACATGACAAAACGAGTCACAAGACAAACCACAACATGTTTCGACCTCTTAGGTCTTCTTCAGGTGCAACAAAAATGAAACAAATAACGAAAATGCACTTAGCTTTGATCGCTTCTGTGTTCAGCGCAAGAAAGAAGGCGTTGAATCCGTGGTTGAATCCGGTTTGTCTTGTGACTCGTTTGTCCACGTTTCTCTGGGCGGTTCGCTAACATTTATTTAAGATTTGTTTAGATTTCCGCCTGCAGTCGTTTCACTTTGCAACTAGGTTAGATAGGAGTTTGATATGATGGTTAGATAGGAGTTTGATATGATGGTTAGATAGGAGTTTGATATGATGGTTAGATAGGAGTTTGATATGTTGGTTAGATAGGAGTTTGATGCGAGGGTTAGATAGGGGTTGATTGATATGATGGTTAGATAGGAGTCTGATATGAGGGTTAGATAGGAGTTTGATATGATGGTTAGATAGGAGTTTGATATGATGGTTATATAGCAGTTTGATATGAGGGTTAGATAGGAGTCTTTTTGATATGATGGTTAGATAGCAGTTTGATGCGAGGGTAAGATGGGAGTTTGATATGATGGTTAGATAGGAGTTTGATATGATTGTTAGGTAGGTTTTGATATGATGGTTCAATAGGAGTTTGATGCGAGGGTTAAATAGGAGTTTGATATGATGGTTAGATAGGAATTTGATATGATGGTTAGATAGGAGTTTGATATGATGGTTAGATAGGAGTTTGATATGATGGTTAGATAGGAGTTTGATATGATGGTTAGATAGGAGTTTGATATGATGGTTAGATAGGAGTTTGATGTAATGGTTAGATAGGAGAGTGATATGATGGTTAGATAGGAGTTTGATGTAATGGTTAGATAGGAGAGTGTATGATGGTTAGATAGGAAATCTTAAATAAATGTCAGCGAAACGCCCAGAGAAACGCGGACAAACAAAGTCACAAGACAAAACACAATGGTTTTGACCTCTTTGTCTACATCAGGTGAAACAAAAAATCGAATAAAATAATGAAAATTCACTTATGGTTTGATGATGCGAGGGTTAGATAGGAGTTTGATATGATGGTTAGATAGGAGTTTGATGTGATGGTTAGGTAGGAGTTTGATATGACGGTTTCAATAGGAGTTTGATGCGAGGGTTAGATAGGAGTTTGATGCGAGGGTTAGATAGGAGTTTGATATGATGGTTAGATAGGAGTTTGATATGATGGTTAGGTAGGAGTTTGATATGATGGTTCAATAGGAGTTTGATGCAAGGGTTAGATAGGAGTTTGATATGATGGTTAGTAGATAGGAGTTTGATATGATGGCTAGACAGGAGTTTGATATGATGATCCAATAGGAGTTTGATATGATGGTTAGATGGGAGCGAATTAAGTGAATTCACTTAAGTGAATTTTCATTATTTTATTCGTTTTTGTTTCACCTGAAAAAGACCTAAGAGGTCGAAATGCGTTGCGTTTTGTCTTGTGACTCGTTTGTCCGTGTTTCTCTGGGCGGTTCACTGACATTTATTTAAGATTTGTTTAGATTTCCGCCTGCAGTCGTCTCACTTTGCAACTAGGTTAGATAGGAGTTTGATATGATGGTTAGGTAGGAGTTTGATATGATGGTTAGATAGGAGTTTGATGTGATGGTTCAATAGGAGTGTGATATGATGGTTTAATAGGAGTTTGATATGATGGTTAGATAGGAGTTTGTCAACATAAAAACATTATGTGTTAACACAAATGGAATCATGTAAAGGGCTGAACACTGCAGAATAATTAAAGGAATGAACGCTACTGAACAAGAATGGAAGATTTTTAACTCTACAAATTAAAGATGAAAGGGTTTTAACACTACTACAGATTATTGATGAAAGGGTTTGAACAGTACAGATTAAAGATGAAAGGATCTGAACACAACAGATTATTGATGAAAGGGTTACAGATTATTGATGAAAAGGTTTGAACAATACAGATTATTGATGAAAGGGTTTGAACACTACAGATTATTCATGAAAGGGTTTTAAACTTTCAGCCTATGGCATGCACGGCTCGGTGCGTTGCTCATAGCTCTACGGCCTACAGCATGCACAGTGCTGTGTGCCAACTGAGAGCTTTGTTGTCTACAGTGCGCACCGTTCATGCATTCTTATTTTGAAAAATTCTAGTATTCAAACTCTAACGGTCTAAGAGAAATAACTCTGACCAGAACTTTGTAGAGGGTTCCTGGTAGCCTGACATGCCCTAGTTCTTAAGTTCAATCAAAGTTCACGTTCGCTATCAGCGGCTGAAAACAAAGAACCCCTTGCTGGGTTTTTCCGACTTGAACTGACCACGTATCTGGCACTGGCCTTTCATCTGCTTGTCAAAATGCCAGCTCAGCGCCGGCAAGTCATGTCTTTAGAACAAATTACTGAAGAATGTATTCAAGGTGGTTCCGATAATGAAGGAGAGTCGATAGACAGAGGAGATGATAGGGAAGATGAGGAACGTCTATTTGAAGATGTTCTTTATTGCAGTTACAAATCAGCCAATTCGACTGATTCAGTAACACACACACAGGCGCTTGACTTGCAAAATCTCGGAGCCCAAATTCTGTGAAATTGTTTAAAAAATGAATAATAACTGATAGCAAAAAGCATCATAACCATATCTGTATTAGTTGAGTGCTTTTGTGTATCAATTTGTCTTCATGCCATTAATAACATTGATCATCAAACTCTGCACTTGTTTTTATTTCCATGTGTTTTGGTTACTTTATTTAATTGTGCGTTGTCTCATTGCAGGATCCCTAAGAGTTTTGAAAGTAGATTCATCTAAAAATCATTGATTTCTTTTTTTTTTCAGATACCCAACATGATGTTAACATGGACCAAACATAACACGTGAAATAAATTCCCAAAATGCCAAAATCACCAAGTAGGCATGGGTTTTAGTGCGAGTGGCTGTGTGCGGGAGGGGGGAAAACTCAGGCTGCTTGCATATGCAGGGATAGTGTTAACACTACTAAATGATATGATGAAAGGGTCTGAACACTATTGTGTAATATAATGAAAGGATCTGAACATTACTTAATAATATAATGAAAGGGTCTCTCAACACTACTGAATGATAACGAAAGGGCCTGAACACTACTGAATAATGAAAGGGTCTGAACACTACTGAATAATAATGAAGGTCTGAACACTACTGAATAATGAAAAGGGTCTGAACACTACTGAATAAACAATGAAGGGTCTGAACACTACTGAATGAAAGGGTCTGAACACTACTGAATACCAATGAAGGATCTGAACACTACTGAATAACAATGAAGGATCTGAACACAACTGAATAATAATGGAGGGTCTGAACAGTACTGAATAACAATGAAGGTCCGAACACTACTGAATAACAATGAAGGGTCTGAACACTACTGAATAACAATGAAGGGTCTGAACACTACTGAATAATAATGAAGGGTCTGAACACTACTGAATAACAATGAAGGATCTGAACACTATTGAATAACAATGAAGGATCTGAACACTACTGAATAATAATGGAGGGTCTGAACACTACTGAATAACAATGGAGGGTCTGAACACTACTGAATAATAATGAAGGGTCTGAACACTACTGAATAATGAAAGGGTCTGAACACTACTGAATAATAATGAAGGTCCTGAACACTACTGAATAATGAAAGGGTCTGAACACTACTGAATAATAATGAAGGTCTGAACACTACTGAATAATAATGAAAGGGTCTGAACACTACTGAATAATAATGAAGGGTCTGAACACTACTGAATAATAATGAAGGATCTGAACACTACTGAATAACAATGAAGGGTCTGAACACTGCTGAATAGTGATGAAAGGTCTGAACACAACAGAATAATAATGAAGGGTCTGAATGCTATAGAGAATGATGAAAAGAGTGTGAACACAACAGATTGATAATGAAGGATCTGAACAAAACAGGGGAATAATGAAAAAGTGTGAACACTTCTGAATGATAACGAAGGATCTGAACACAACAGATCAATAGTGAAAGGTCTGAAGTACAGGGTCTGAACACTGCAGTAGGCTGATGAAAGAGTGTGACCACCACTGAATAATGAAGAAGTGTCCATGCAGTACAGGGTCTGAACACTGCAGTAGGCTGATGAAAGAGTGTGACCACCACTGAATAATGAAGTGTCCATGCAGTACAGAAAAATAGTGAAAGTGAACACTGCAATAGAAAGATGAAAGAGCATGAAAGACTTCCTGACAATAATGAAGGGTGTGAACACTATAGAATCGCAGTGAAAGGTCTGAACACATCGGTAAAATAATGGAAGAGTGAACACTTCTGAACGGTAATGAGGGTCTGGGTCTGAACACTATGGTATTATAGTGAAAGAGTGAACATTGCAGTAGAATAATGAAAGATTGTGAACACCACAGAGTAAAAATGAAGGGGTCTGAACACTATAGAATAATCGTGAAACTGTCAGAACACTAAGAGAATGATAAAATTAAAGTCAGAACACATAAAGAATAAAAAAAAGAAAGACACATAATGGAACACATGGAATATCATTAAAACAGCTGGAACACATAGAATAGTTTTGAAGAAGTATGAATTCTGTTGTTGAGAACTATTCAATAATTGAATGAGGCCTTTACATTAGTTTAGTAATAAAAGTGCTGTATAAGGATGAAAGTGCTGCACGAATTTGTGGGGGTACGAAATCCTTCCATTTTATTGGAAGCCCAGTGGAGGGGGAAGTGTGTAAATACCGGAAATAATATATCAAAGCATCATTTGTAGTGGCCTTGTATGTGTGGTTTTCAGGCCAGGCTGGGTGTCTGTACTGTGGAGGACTGGGTCATCGCATTACCACCTGCCCCAAGCTGGAAGCCATCCAGACCAAGCAGACAGCCAACATTGGCCGTAAAGATTACTTGGCTCCGAGTGCTGCTGACTGGTAGATCAACGCCAGGCTGTATTGTACTGTCAACACTGGCATGAAAATGATTGGCTTTTACTTCACGCTGTTTGAATGATACGCCAGTGCGGGTCTTCAGTCCTGGAAGTCATCTGAAAGTCTACTCAGTTCTTTTCAGTCTCAAAATGTGGCACGAACAGGGTCTTTCCTGGAGCGTCAGTGAGGAATGTGAATCAAATTTAACAGTACTTCTTCGGGGCAGGGGGTGCAGAATGAGTTTGTGGATGTTTTCCACATGGCTTGGAGGGCAAATGCGGACCTACACTTGATCCAGTTAGAAGCAGAGTGGCATACATCTGTGTCTCTGTGTCTAGTGCTAGAGGATCCGCTGGACAGATCCGCTGACTAAATGATCCGATTGCTGGGGTTACTGACCTGGTATGTGATGCCAGCAAATCCATGTTGTTTGTGGATGGTGGTAGTCACTGTGGATTGAAGACAGGACATGTCTGAAGAAGTCAGGACATGTTCTTTGATGAAGACATAGGAGGCTGTTTGATGAAGACACTGCTAGTTATCAATTACCCATAAGGAAAAAAATGTGTGAGGACCAAGTGCTCTGCATACACATACCTGACCAGGGAATCATACTATGTACCCTGCCTGCAGCTGGGTAATATTGAAGGTCTACTCTGCTGTTGTGTTCACCCATGTTGACAACAGGAGCTGTATCTCAGGGTGGTGCAGGTCTGGAAGGAACCAGATGGGTGCAATATGTGATGCTTGAAGTGGCTTGTCCACCCACCTGGTTTGTTGGTTTTATGCCTAAATGGATTGGTCATAGGCCTTTATGACATGGTGACTGTGCTTGCACCTTCCCACAGCAAAACATCTTTTTTAACCCTTGGATACTGGAGTGAGAGAATTAGTAGTCAATGGGGTTTCAAATTTGTTGACATGTCACTCGTTTCTATTCATTTACTTTTTTAAACCTGCTTTTGTAACAAGGTGTGTGTGTGTATGTGTGTGTGTGTGTGTGTGTGTGCTTGAGTATGTTTGTGGAGGAATGTGTCAGTGCATCAGAAGGGGAGAAGGATGGGGTTGGGACTTGCCAGGAGAGAGGTGGGGATATTATGAGAGCAAAGGGCGTGCAAGCCCTGTGTGTGTTTTTTCCGAGTTAAGTGTGTGCGAATGTATTTGAATTGATATTGTAAAGTGCTTCACCGTGTTGAAAAGCTCTGTAAAACTGTCCCACTATGATTAGTAACGGCAGTCATCTGTCAGTTTGTCATGATCAATTCTACAATGATTTTTACATCTCTCTGTAAGAGTTTTTTTTCCACAAATGACTGTGATTATTTTGATGGATATTGCATTATTAACATGATGATTATTTTTCCATATTGAAAAGCACCATAAGGTTAGTATATTAACATTATTTATATACTTCTCTGCCTGCTATTCTAGCCCTTAAATTTCCATAGAGAGGAACCGTTCGCCCACCATACTAAACGTTCCTCACAATTTGACAGGGAAAATGCAGCACTCTGTGGATATAATTGACTTGAAAACGATGATACGTTTGCTCATCCTTGAAATTCAGATAGAGAGCAACACCACCACCTCCACAAGAGCATAAAAAACACAACCATTTGTTTGTAGCGCGTTGTGTATCATTCCCGTGGCTTCTATGCCCATTTTGATTGCTGTAATAATATGGTATAGGGAACACTTATACCAAAATGCTCTTAAACTTTTGATGTTATTCATTTCCTGAAATCTAATCTTTTAAAGTTTCATTTCCTGAAATAATGGTATTCAATCTATCATTTTCCTTATTTTGTTAAGAACTATCCATGAGAGGAAAAAAAAAAAATCACTTGGAGAGTTGCAATCTTGCTGCTAGAGCTGATGCATCTCCTTGGTTCTGTTGGCTAAAAAGAAAAAGGTTCTTTTTCTAATGTGGGGCGTGGCAGGTGTTTGTTGTGATCTGTTGACTGGGTAGAGAACTGTACACTCTGTCCTGAGTGGACACTAGCTGTCCATTCTGCGTGCTTGTTTGGCCAAAAGGATTTTTTTAATGTTGCTTTTGAATGTTAGTTATAATTTTTACAAAATATTTTCACTTTAAACTGGGGATGAAAAAACTATGGAGAATGCCTGGGGCCATCATTATGGACAAGTTGTATATGTCTAAAGGATGTCAATTGATTAGATTTAATGAATACCAGGAAGTTGTGTGTGTGTGTGTGTGTGTGTGTGTTGGTAATGTAAAGCACTTTGAGCCCTATTTTTTTTTTAGAGAATAGGCACTATATAAAATCAACATTATTATTATTATTATTATAATACCATTTGTAACTGTGTAATGACAGTCCTGAGAAGGCCTAGTGGGCTTTAAGTTAAGTTACACACTCCATGAACTATGCAGTGTTATCACACTGCTCATTCTGACTTGAACATTTGGCCACACACCAATGATATCAAATTTTATCTGCCAGCAATCCAAGAAGTGTCCAAGAGTACTGATTCCAATCTGTGTTGCTGGTTTAGAGGAGAAGTTAAGATGGATTGAATGAAAGAGATTCAAGGAAGTGTGTGTGTGCGTGTGTGTGTGTGTGTGTGTGTGTGTGTGTGCTTGAATTGTTGGGACAGTGAGGTGAGCCAGGATATGGGCATATACATGTGGCTTTGGTAGGAGTGGAAATGGGCGAGTGTTTGAACATTAATTTTTTTTTTTAGTTCATATGTTTTCAGTTTGCAAGTGCCCAAAGCTCAACAGAGATGGGGCGCATATAAATCTGCATAACTGTCAAAGGAGGAACCTTATTTGTAAATAATTTGGGGAAATGAATGCAAATCTGGTTGAATTGTGATGGAAAGTTATTGAATGTCTGAATTGTGATGAAATATTAAAAGTTTCTGTTTGAACTGTTATGAAAGTTTATTCAAAGTGTCTGATTGAACTGTGATTAAATATTATTTAAAGTTGAGAAATGTGCTCTGATGTTTGAGAAACGTGTTCTGATGTTGTCAGTGATGTGTATGGCTTACTTATACTTACGTCTGTAGATGTTGTGGACAGACAAGGTGTGGTTGATGGCAGCATTAGTAGGAGCACAAAGAGAACGCTTGCGATAAAGCGAGTGATTGCGATAGCGCGAGCGCTTGTAAAGAAAGCGCTTGCTTGGCGTTGAGAGGTGCACAAGAGAGAAAGATTGTACAGCGCGCTCGCGACTGGTAGAGCTAGGTCATTTGGCAGTATGGCGGATTCAAGTGAAGACGAACTTTTGTTGCTGGACAGTGTTCTGCCGAAAATTATCCTAGGAAAACGCAAAAGAGTGGGCGTTCATGAGATTAATCAAAGGAGGCGAATGGAAAGTGAATACCATAAATTGTTTCCTTTGCTTAAAAGGAGCCCTTCTCGTTTTCATTCCTACTTGAGAATGAGCCAAGAGACATTCAAGTACATCTTAGAAAGAATTGAACCAAAGATAACAAAGAACTGGTGCAACTTTCACCAACAACCAATATCCATGTTGGTCAGACTGTCACTGAGAGAGACGAGAGAAAATGCGACACACACACTGCACTCGCCAGACTCGAGACAACACGCGACGGGGCACCAGGAACACGCTTGCTCGCGAGAAAGAATTAATTTTTGATTCTTGACGCTTTCCAAGCGTCGCTTCAAATCGCAGGCGCGATAAAGCGAGCGTGCTTTTTGTGCGGCACAAGCAAATTTGGAGCAACATTTCAAGCGCTTGTCCCAATGCGCTCGCTTTTATCGCAAGCAAGCGTTCGTTCTCTTTGTGCTCCCACTTAGAGTGAAGATCTACATGCTCTAAGCTCCATGATACATACACAGGATTGAAGTCTGATAAATTATGGGTTTATTTTACTGTGTATCAACAGCAAGGAACACAAGAAATGGTACCTTGCATGCTGCAAAAGCTCAGATACAGAGGGACATACAGAAGTCTGTCTCTCTCCACAAACGACATGTCAAAGCTTTATTACATTGTTACAAGACAGTCAAGGAAATAGAATTCTCTCTCCCTCCACAAACGACATATTGAATGATGACGCCAGACAAGACAGCCAAGGAAATTGACATCTTTCTCCAGAAAAACAACATTTGAATGCATTATTCTTGACAGCCAACAGCCTATCTTCTGATAGTCTGTTTCTCTGCAACTGACTTGTCAAAGCATTGCATTGTTGAAAGATAGCCAAGGACATCACTGGACTTTGAAAAAAAAAAAAAAATGGATGGATGTTGTTTATGAAAAAAAGTTTAGCTGGCACAAAAAAAGGTGAGAGGGAGGTTTTGCAAATTGTGGAAAAAGTTATGTTGGCACATGTCTATAATGAATACGCAAAGTGAAAAGGAATTTATGTACTATGTCAGTGCTCCTCGGCAAATACAAAATGACATGCATGCATGTTTGCCTTTACTTCGCAGAAATTCATTAAGCTAAAGCTTTGCATTGATGATGAGACTTGCATGTCTCATTTGCTGATTTCCCTAAGTGGTTCCGCTCAGCCAATACACTGAGTGCATAATGCAACGAGTGGACGGGACACAATCTGCTGATGATGAAGATGCAACCACTGAAACTGCCCTTAAATTGACCAGGCCTGATAAATTTTCAGAATATCCTTTGACAGAAATGAAATTCCATAGGAAAAAAAAAAATGCTTTCAAATATATCCAACATCTGAGCACTGGTACTCATGGTACAGCTAATGTAGGCGCCATCACTATCCTGAAATGAGTGAACATGTAACTGCCAATGCACATATTCATACTCTCCTGAAATGATACCACACATAAGCCTTTTCTATGTGGAAAGTCCCTGCACCCTGCACAACTGACAAGACCTCCATCCTGGATGTCTTCTAGTTAACCAATCCAATACAGTGGATGCTGTACCTTGAATACCACCCCAACCTATTGCTATTTCTTCTCCATACCTGAACATTTACCTTGATATTTATGGTTAGAGTTTCCACCAAAATCAATTGTTAAACAAGCGCTTAAAAATGCAATTCATTCCAGTCAGGAAACTGTAAGATAATATCAAAATGTGAACACAAAACTTTGATTTGATGGGAAAAGGATTAAGTAGATTCTATGCTGATTTACCCAATATACTGATTACTTACTTCATTTAATTACTTCAGTATGTCCTGCTTGTCACAATCCTTACAAACACTTTTGGCCGGAGAATCTTCAAACTTTGCCACAAATGATCTACTGGTGACACAACACAATGTAGCATAGAGAGCTGTGCAATGTTCTCTGGGACATGATTCATTTTCATTTAATTCTTCTCACAACAGGAGAAACAGTGCAAATAACTCAAACTAAACCCAACTTGCACTAAATAAGCAGCCACTCATTAGAACCGAGACCACAGAGATGAAAAGAAAAAAGCAATGTAGATGCGTATGGCAAATGAAGATCAGATGCCTTTCAATTTTTGACATTTTCATTTCCACAAGGAAAACAAATTGTAATACATCCAGCCTAAATGAAAACCAATCCTATATGCTAACTAATGTAAACCTGAAGGGAGACATAGCCTGGTCCTATGTTCCAGCAAAGAACTGCAACCACTGACGTTACAAACCTCAATCACAAATCAAAACATACCACAAGGACTAAATCTACATGGAAATGCTTTGCATTCTTGCCTCCCATATAGGTTTCTAAATGACTTTCTTGTCTTATGAAAAGACTGAGATTTTCAACATTGCCTTCCTTTTTTACAAAAAGACTCAACCCAGCCTATCTATAGGCAAGTGCTCACAATCATTAAACACACAGGAGTTGAACACATTTTGACAAAAATTATCTGTGCTTCTTGATTATATAAAAAAAAAAAAAAAAAATAATGGAAAAAAAAAAAAAAAAAAACTGGTTTGGAGATACAGTGACATATACAACCAATTTGCAATGTTTTCTTTCACACTCTCATATGTTCTATTCAGGCCACATTCTTGAAAACAATGCAGAAATGTTTTGCAAGCACCACAAACTTAACCATGGTATGCAAAGAGGACCAAACCAATGGTGCCAGTGCAAAACTATATAGACAAGAACTATGTCCAGTGAAGCACTCCACATCTTGCAGCCCCTCATACCAAGGACCTGTTCTGTCAGAATATATCTAAATCTGGTGTATCCCCAGTTACAACTCGCAGAAACCAAAATATCCAAATTCAAACCCTGTAATAACCTGAAAAATAAGGATAAAAAGCAACACATGACAAGAAAATAATATGCATAAAGGCCATGCAGTCATTGTTTCCAACTAACATCACAAAAAGCAGTCACATACTTCAAACATTACTTCTTTATCATTTATAACTAAATTTTTTGGGTGAAGGTTTGGGGAGCTGGAAAAGAATAAGCCTTAGAGAACCGAAACTATAAAAATATATGTTGAGTATCTATATACATAAAAAGGTATACATAGATATGAAATCTTTGTAAATATGGCAAAACTTCATCACAAATGTGGAAAAGGAATTATTCCCATATCTGACTAACAGTATGGAGGCGCAGCCATTGTCACAGAAATGGAACAATGTGTGGCAGAATAATGTATGATATTTGATGTGGAAAGAATAAAGACAAGAACACAAGAGAGGAAAGGAGAAAGACAAGACATAAATAGCAGCCACTGTGGAGCAGACCTCTTATGATGTTAACACACAGTGCAAGTGAGGAAAGGCTGATGGCTTTGTCCCATACGCTTCCAGTTTGTTTTATGAAAGCCCAGATGACCACACAGGCTTCTGTCAGGCTGTCCCCATACTGGGGGGAAACCCTGACAATCAAACGATGAGGACCACTATCAAGGAACTGTATAGCATCAATTCATACCACAATATTCAAACTACTGCCATCCCTTGGGTGTGATAAAAGTATGCCACATTCAGGACATGAGCAGGTTGGCTTAATTAATCAGCTTCAAATGACCAAAACACACATATACACAAATGCCAGAGAGAGAGAGAACCACAAACACTGGAGCCAACCATCTTCATCATTTCGATGCACAATATGAGAAATTTACCGCTTGTTAATGCAATGCTTGGTTGTTAAATACCTGAAACAAATAATATGCAAAAAGTCATCTATCTGTCCCAATAAATCCAGGGGGAAGAGGGAGGGGATGACAACATTTATCATCATATCTGTTTAAGAGATTTTGAATTGCTGCTAACATTGCATCTGACAAATGTTGCGCCAGTTTTCAATGACTCTACAAGTATTGTTGAGAACAGACTGGCAGACACTTCTCTTCACACATTTTCTTAGTGTCGGTGGAATTCTCCACTTAAGCAGGTCACAGCTGACCTTGCCTCGCAATTGTGCTGGATAAACCCAATGAAAGAAGAAAGAATATCGACAGCCAACTTCTGGGCACCTTAACTGCTTCCTGATCACAACACTGATGGTTGAACATGTGTCTAAAGCTGTGATGATTTGATACTATTAGCAATTGTGTGAGGCATCAGAAAAGGGGAGTCTGTATTATACTCCCTGTTTGGCTAGTGTACTTACCATGTCAGACCACAGCATTCAACGGCAGTTAGTTGGCTCTGCCAGGCTGAATTTTTGCGGCTAATGCCCACCCTACTTCAGCCATAGGAAGAAAGCCGGTGGTCGCTTCCTGTTCCTCATTCATCGAGGCCTGTGCACAAGGTAACCTTGAGAACCTTGGCGCGTGAGGGGCAGGTAGGGCGGGCATTAGAGTCTGACATGGTAAGCAGCCAAACAAGGAGTATAATACAAACTCCCCATTTTGGCGTCATATACTATACAATGTCAGACCATAGCAGAATTTAAAGGAATCGGAGGGCCAAGTGCCCTAATGGTTCTTGGGGTTAGAAGGCCGGAACCGATATAGCTGCATTAGCTGCCACAAAAGAGATCCCTTAGAACCATTAGCCCTGGTCATGCGGATATTCCTTAAATAAAAGTTATGAAGGGATTTTCCAAACGCCAGAAGGTTGCCTGCAGTAGATGGCACAAGGGGACAGAGTGCTGGAACGCTGTGGAAGTGGCCAGCGCTCTGACCTCATGAGCCCGGGGAGATAAAGACGGGGAGATACTTGTACGCCTGGGCGTAGGCAGATCTGACCGTCTTGGGAGGCACCTAGAGATAGTGCCAGCTGAGATGTCTTTATTACTACTGGGATTGATAGAAATGAGGATACATCTCTGGGAGGAGTATCTGAGGCGCGAGCGTTCCCAGTGGTATCTCAGACACTTAGAAGGCCAAAGGTCCATGTTCCCCCGCTTCCCCCCCTCTTCCTAGGATATCCGCCAGTGGGCAGATGATGAGGGAGGGAGAGGCTGTGCCCAGTTCCTGATTCTTAGCTAAGAATTCGGGAAGAAACTTTAGAGACAGAGCCGTCCCTGTGGAAGGCAATGTCCCTGGGTCCCCGCTGAGGGCATGAATTTTGCTTCGCCTTCTGGCCAAAGCCAGGGCGAGGAGAAATGTGGTCTTTAGCGAAAGAAGGTCAAACTGAGGGTGGCGATAGGCTCGAAGGGGGTTTTCTGAGAGTGTCAGGACAATAAAGAGGTCCCAAAGGGGGATGAGCCTAGGGGACATGGGACTCACGTAGAGCCACCCCCCTAGAGATCTCTCTCAGAGATTCTCAAAGGAGGGTCTGCCGAGATGGCAAACAGAGGTGCAGATAGCTGACCTGTAGCCCCGGATGGAGCTAACAGAGAGTTTAAGCGAAGGAACATGGGAGGGGGACTTGAGGTCTGGAAACCAGGACTGGGTCAGCCACCATGGGGTATGAGGATGAGCCTGGGTCTTTCCAGCCTCGCCTTCCTGATCACCTTGTGGAAGATCGGGAAGGGAGGGAAGGCATATGCTATGAGGCCCAAACTGGGAAGGGGAGAGCGTCGACTGCATACGCTTGGGGATTGAAACACTCTTTGATTCTGAAGATATCTATGTGAATTCTTTTCCAGAAAATAAAATGAATGATGTAAAGCTGTATAAAATTTAATTCAGTTTCAAATACAGCAAATAAATGTAAAGCTGGTACTTATACACAAAAAACAGCATTACAGGCATTTGCACTTCGCAAAATGAACTGTGACTACTGTGTTGACAGTCTCATCACCCAGCCATACGATGACAACAAAAAGCTGACATTAACTGAGGAAAGAAAAGGTGTCAGGACTTTCCAGAACAAAGACAGGTGGCAACAAAAAAAGCTGACATTAACTGAGGAAAGAAAAGGTGTCAGGACTTTCCAGAACAAAGACAGGTGGCAACAAAAAGCTGACATTAACTGAGGAAAGAAAAGGTTGTCAGGACTTTCCAGAACAAAGACAGGTGGCAACAAAAAGCTGACATTAACTGAGGAAAGAAAAGGTTGTCAGGACTTTCCAGAACAAAGACAGGTGGCAACAAAAAGCTGACATTAACTGAGGAAAGAAAAGGTTGTCAGGACTTTCCAGAACAAAGACAGGTGGCAACAAAAAGCTGACATTAACTGAGGAAAGAAAAGGTTGTCAGGACTTTCCAGAAAAGACAGGTGGCAACAAAAAGCTGACATTAACTGAGGAAAGAAAAGGTGTGTCAGGACTTTCCAGAACAAAGACAGGTGGCAACAAAAAGCTGACATTAACTGAGGAAAGAAAAGGCGTCAGGACTTTCCAGAACAAAGACAGGTGGCAACAAAAAGCTGACATTAACTGAGGAAAGAAAAGGCGTCAGGACTTTCCAGAGCAAAGACAGGTGCAACAAAAAAGCTGACATTAACTGAGGAAAGAAAAGGTGTCAGGACTTTCCAGAACAAAGACAGGTGACAAGGCCACAAAAGCTGACAGCTCAGGGAGTAGATGTTAAACATCTTGCAGGAAGAACGTTTGATATGAGAAATGACAAGAGGTTAATACTTTAAGCGGCAGATGTGAAGATCTTGCAGGTGAATGTTTAGGCTGGTCTACAGGAACAGGCACACAAAACAGGGATGGCCCAAATGAAAGCAACATTAATCAAACTTAGCAACTCTCATCCCCCAAACTAAAAATTGGTGACGATAATATTGCCATTTACTGATGATTTAAATCTTTCATGTTCATTTATTCATTTTGTGCCCGAGAATGTTTGAACCATTTTTGCAACCACAGTTGCCAAATGAGCCTGTGCTACAGCATGATACTGATGCTGTCAAAACAATCTTCTAGGGATGCCTAAATGACATATTGCCAATAGCACAAAAACCTGCGTACATGTACAACAAATCCATTTGGTGTAGACCTCAACCAAACTGACCAGTGTCTGTCCACACATCCAAGCTGAAAATGGAGACAACAGAGAAATGAATGATCTTTCATCACTGCAGATGTGACAGGAATGGAGAGGAATGGACTCCACCAGACTTACTCACTACCATTGTGGGCTACACGTCAAACCATCTGTCTTCTTTGTTAAAAGTTAAGTTACTATTGTTTTTCCTATAGGTACCGCCATATTTTTCTTTTTTAAGTTCAAATCATTCAAAATTAACAATATAGGTGTCTGAAATAAGGTGGGAAAAAAAAAAGCATCTGACACCATTTCCACAGAACCAACTGTGATGCTGAAGTCTGATAGTAGTGATTAACACAAAGATACAGAGTTGAAGGTTGTCACAAGGGATGCATACCAGCTGACAACAGATAAATATCTGCCAATGAAAAGCAAATTCTGCGCCAAGTATATTCTGAGTATTTGGAAATGGAAGACAAAGGATTAGCTCTGACCGTATGGTAAAAAAAAACGGATGGCCACAAACTGAGACAGAATTAGAAGATGGGATTAACATCAGTTAAAGGAAGTGGATTCAAATGAGAAAACTGTCCTAAAATCAGCCACAGAACTGGATTCTCGAGTTAAAGAACAGAATTCACCCAACCTAGAGGACTGGATTTTCATGTTAGAGAACTGAATTAATACAAGTTTGAGATCAGCATTCATACCCAGAGCTTAGCTAACAAGTACGAATGAAATAGACTAGAATAATAAATTTAGGGTGCTGACCTATACATAATCCAAAAAACTGACATAGATGGCTGGAGAGATAATGTAGATGTCTGAAAATAAACTGCTCAATGAAACACATGTCAAGTAAATAACTCACTAGATCAGAGGTCTTCTGAAGAAATCATGGCCAGCATTCCACAAGTCTGTAGCTCTATGAACAGTATTTCAAAATGCTAATGGATGGCTCCATGAATTGTATTTCATAGGGCTTATAGTTCCATGAATAGTATTTCATAGTGCTTATAGCGCTATTAACCGTATTTCATAGTGCTTATAGCTCCATGAACAGTATTTCATAGTGCTTATAGCTCCATGAACAGTATTTCATAGTGCTTATAGCTCATGAACTGTATTTCATAGTGCTTATAGCTCTATGAACTGTATTTCATTGTGCTTATTGCTCCATGAACAGTATTTCATAGTGGATACAGCTTTGCTACAAGTATATCATAATGTCTATAGCTTAGTAGCTAGTAGTTCACAGAGTTTGCAGCTTCAATGGCCAGTATTTCATATCATCTACATATTACTGGTTAGTTTTTCATTGTACTTGTAACCCAATAGCCAGTACTTCGTAATTTCTATTGATAATTCAAGGTAGTACATGAAACTGCATGTCTTCAAAACCTGCTGTCATAATAAAAGCAATGCCTACATGTACTTTTTTTTTTGATATCACAACTTCATTGCCCATCCCAGCACACTTTCCTAAGTTTGAATACTTCATTGAATGAAAAACAATATACTAGCCACAAGCACTGTAAGAAATTGGCATTTTTGTTTATGGACAAAATTGACATACTAATAAAAAAAAAACACACAAACAAACAGGACAACAATAACCCTTCCTGCTTTGTACCATTAGAGTCTGTTATCAATGACATGGGTTTCACTGTTTACATTACAAACTTAAAAAATATTCCACTGTACAATTGCAACCCAGTTTCTTTCTGACATACCCATGTTTCCCAGATTGAAAAAAAAAAGGAAAATGCTTCCTACAAAAAAAATCTGTACAGGTTTTGTTTGCACATCAACTCCACAGTGGTCTGATACGTGTGCGTGTGTGTGTGTGTGTGTGTGTGTGTGTGTGTGTGTGTGTCTGTGCACATGTGCTAATGCGATACCTGGTGGTATGTGAGCATGCGCGCACCTGGCCACATCCAACTGCGGAAGCATTCAAAGATACAAAACGTAGTGAAGCGGGTGACAATATTTGTGTGACCATGGAAACATCACAAACGTGCCACACTTCCTCTGTGTGAATGCCATGTGTGTGCCTCACTGTTGTGACCACGGTTCGTGGCAGTCTCCACATGGCAGTGTACAATACAGAACTGAAATGACCTCTCACAAACACAGCAGCAGTAACAGCAGTAGCAATGATGTGTGGGCACATGGACAACACATCTTCCTTTCCCACTCCACATCTTTCTCCATTCACTTGGAGTCCAGTTCACGACTATTTACACAAGGTTCAAGATCCTCGCCACCAAAACCATACAAAACAACAAACTACCACACATCACTTGACATCTTCAAGTGAACGCACACACAACTGGCAAGATTTCTATGCTAAATTGCACAAGAACACCACAAAAATGGAATAATTTTCTGTCCTTTTTGACAGTTTTCAAATAAACTCTTCTAATATTGCAAAAGAGGGAAAGAAAGAGTGGCGTACGAACAACGATCAATCAAGAGACTGATGTAATCTATAAACAAACAAAAAAAGAAGGGGGGGGGGGGGGGGGGGGAGCTTCAAAAACAGAAGAGATGAACAGGAATGAACAAAGAACAAGAACAGACAGGCTATATAAAAAAGAAAAAAAAAGATTTTAAGCAGGAACTAACACAAAGGTGAAAAAAGGAGCAGGAATCAATACAGAAAAAAGGAGCTGGAACAACAGAATTAAAGAAACACCAAACATGGCAGAAATCAAAATGGAGAAGAAGGGGAAGGAATCAACACGGAAGAAGAAAGGGGTATAAATCAACACAGAAGAAGGGGAAAGAAATCAACACAGAAGAAGAAAGGGCAGAAATCAACACAGAAGAAAAGGGTATAAATCAACACAGAAGAAAGGGGTATAAATCAACACAGAAGAAAGGGGTATAAATCAACACAGAAGAAGGAGAAAGAAATCAACACAGAAGAAGAAAGGGGCAGAAATCAACATAGAAGAAAGGGGTATAAATCAACACAGAAGAAAGAGGAAAGAAATCAACACAGAAGAAAGGGAAAGAAATCAACACAGAAGAAAGGGGCAGAAATCAACACAGAAGAAGAAAGGGGTAGAAATCAACACAGAAGAAGAAAGGGGTAGAAATCAACACAGAAAAAAGGGGCAGGAGTGAATACCTGAGAAAAAGAAACAAGCAGAAATTGACAGAGGCAACCAAAGAGGCAGGAGTCAATACAGAACACGAAGAAACAGGCAGGAATCCATGCTGAAAACAACAAAAAAGAGCCGGAATCAACACAGAACAAATGGGAAGGAATCGACACAGAACAAAAGGGGAGGAATCGACACAGAACGAACGAACGAAAGGGGAGGAGTCAACATGTAACAAAAGGGGAGGAATCAACACAGAACAAAAGGGGGAGGAATCAACACAGAACAAAAGGGGAGGAATCGACACAGAACAAAAGGGGGAGGAATCAATACAGAACAAAAGGGGAGGAATCAACACAGAACAAAAGGGGAGGAGGATCGAACACAGAACAAAAGGGGAGGAATCGACACAGAACAAAAGGGGAGGAATCCAAAGGGGAGGAATCAATACAGACACAAAGGGGAGGAATCGACACAGAACAAAAGGGGAGGAATCAACACAGAACAAAGGGGAGGAATCGACACAGAACAAAAGGGGAGGAATCGACACAGAACAAAAGGGGAGAATCAATACAGAACAAAAGGGGGAATCAATACAGAACAAAGGGGAGGAATCGACACAGAACAAAAGGGGAGGAATCAATGCAGAACAAAGGAGAGGAATCAATACAGAACAAAGGGGCGGAATCAACATGGAACAAAGGGAGGAATCGACACAGAACAAAAGGGGAGGAATCAACACAGAACAAAAGGGAAGGAATCAACGCACAACAAAAGGGGAAAAAATCGACACGGAGCAAATGGAGAGAAGTCAAAACAGAACAACGGGAGGAATCAACACAGAACAAAAGGGGAGGAATCCACACAAACAAAAGGGGAGGAATCAACACAGAACAAAAGGGGAGGAATCAACACAGAACAAAAGGGGGAGGAAACGACACAAAACAAAAGGGGAGGAATCGACACACAAACAAATGGGGAGGAATCAACACAGAACAAAAGGGGAGGAATTGACACAGAACAAAAGGGGAGGAATCAACACAGAACAAGATTAGGAATCAACACAGAACAAAATGGACCAATGATTCTATAAAAATGCCTCACAAAATATACAAGGCCTTTTTTTTTTTCACTATGCATGTTCAAAATTTCTTGCACTATTTCTGTTGAGCCTTTTCATTTCAGTGGGGCTTTTTCTTTTCATAGATACTTCAGGACTAGTAAAAGACAAAAAGGTTGTAATGCGCTATTTCTCACATTTGTACACAAGATATTCGAGATCACAAAATCTACCTACACCATGTGTCAAACTGCCGTTTTCATTCCTCATTTCTGTGAGATGTACATTGTTTCATGTGCAGCTATTGCTTTATTCGAACTGATTTGCTTCTAAGTTATTTTTATGAAAGAACAGAGAATGCCTTTTGCTTTTAGATGAAAGTTTCTAAGATGTAGTGAAGGTTATCATGTTCATAACATTATTTTGCAAACTGAATATCTGAAGACAGGCATGTGTGATTTGCTCTAGAAAAACTGGAATCTGTATCCAGTCCATAGGAGATATACAGAAGTGTTGTAAACCACTTAATTCAGAAATTCTGTTTCAAATATTTCTTAAAGATTAAACACTTGTATCCGACTCATGTGTTAGATTGTAATGGAGAATGAGTGAGACAAATCTGATCTGCAAATGTTCCTTACTGATGCCAAACTATTTTCTACATAAGCAGAAAAGGGCAGTGAAAGTGAGAAAAAATGTAAAGGTTTAAAACACATTTTACTCATTCACTCATTTATCTATTCATGTAACCCATTTACTTACTTAATTACTTCTTTACATACAAATGTATACACACATATGTATGTGTGCATTCATACATTTATATGTGATTTATTTACTTATTTTGTTTGTGAATTCATATATTTACTTCCTTTAAGAATATCATTTAGCTATTGACTTGGGATTCTCATTCTCTTTGTAGGATTCTCTCTTTGTGTGTGTGTGTGTGTGTGTGTGTGTGTGTGTGTGTGTGTGTGTGTGTGTGTGCACGCGAGTACATGCGTGCACAAACACTTGTGTGTCCTTCGGTGTGTTTGTGTGCATGCATGGGGAGATTCACAAGAGTTGAAGTAAAACAGGGAAGGTAGCTGTGGGCAAGACATAAAAAAATATGAGGGAGGAGTGGGGGGTGGGTGGAGGGGGAAGAAAAGGGGAAGGGGGAGAGAGAGAGAGATTGAAAGAGGGATGGGGATGGGTGGACAGATGAGTGAGGGGGAATAGAAAAAGAAAGAGAGAGAGAGGGGGGGGAGAGAGAGAGTGCCCAAGAAAAAAGGCTCAACAGTAGTGCAGTTCTACAGGATGACAGGAATCAATGGTACGATCAGTGAACATGGCCATACCATTCAAGCCTCCGATGGACAGAAATCACACACATCCATATCATTAGCAGCACCAAGAAAATAAAGGAAGAGACAACATCAACACTACTGCAGTTACACAGAATGCAAACTGATGCCATAACGAGATCAGCAATTTCATTTTGCTACTTGCTGTCCAATCTGTGTCCAAGTTAAAGGTGGAAGCAGCGGATGGGCCTGACAAAGCCTGCCAAGTAATGCTTCACATGTCAAGACTCAACCCTAGCTCTCTGCGACACACCACGGAACCATCATGCAGACACACACAGAGGCAGCCTTATGCTTGCTAGAAATCAGCATACTGCTAATGCAGTTTACCACAGAGCATATGACAGCCATTTCAGATCCCTGAAACTGATGCCACAGCGATTTATTTCAGGTGGCTTCACATCACTCTCACCATCTGCAAAAAGGCCTTGCCTGTGTGAATGATCAACAGATGAAGAAAAAAAAAAGTCTTTTGAACAGATACCTATCTTGAAGAAATTTATGAAGAACAGAGGTGAAAATATGGGATATATTTGGAAAGCAGAGCAGTATATGGCCATCAATACCTCTAGCAAAAATTACAAGAGACTTTCAGATTCTGCTCTTCGTATAAAGTACATAAAGGACATTCTAGCCCCAACCAGTTCCATGAAGTTAATACTGTTACTCAGCCACTGTTGTGGGAAGTAAAGGACATTCTAGCCCAACCACTTACATGAAGTTGACACTGTTACATCTTGGCATTTTCTGAACTGAACTAGTTTCTAAGTGGCATCGGATGATGGATGAAAGCTGTGGGTTGCCCCATATGCTGAAGTTAGTTAGTTATTAAGCTCCAAATGCTGTCTTTCACATGACTCATGGAAGATCAGTATCAAGAGCACTATAAGAACACTTTGAAATCACTTTTACTTGAATGCAAAGACTCTTGACCACAAAAAAAAAAAAAAAAATCTGCAATCAAACAGCCAACTATCCTGAATTTGGATGCGAATCCAGGACATCTGGAGTTTGTGAACTAGTTCTCAGAGCGAGAGTTCAAAATGAAGTTCAGAATGCCATTACCTCTGTGAAAGTAAGTGCCGCAGAACTTGGTCACATCCTAAAACCAGTTCTAGAAGAAGATCTGCAATGTAAGCTGACTTTATATGTATAATTCTGTTATGGAGAAAAAATCTTGCAGCTCTGGTCCTCAGTGCTAACATACAATTTGTCTGTAAAATTTCAGACTGGCTGGAGGCAAACAAAGGTGAAATGAAACAACCACAGCAGCAGCTTTATGGCTGTGATACATGCATCTGACAGATATCATGCCATGTCTTCTAAGGGCAAAAAAGGCATGAAACTGGAATCTGTATCTCAGTCCATTGCAGGAGATGGTGCCATTTTCAGCATCTGTGGGGCACACTTCTTGTTCTTACAAAATATGGCATGACTTGAAGAAAATGACTCTGAAATGTACAATAAATTTCAAGCTCACCAGGTCTTTTTGCAGAAGTGATTGACACTTGGCAGGTCGATCTGTTTACCAAATAACTGCTATTGGTGTACTTTTGCATAAAAATGAACATATTTTCGACAAAAGTGTGCACAAACTTCCAAATTTCTATGAAAGCAGGGGGGTGGGGAGGGCATTCATTTCATTTTCACCTGCCTTCACTCTGCGAAGGCTTCTTCCGGGATTAACCACCTGATCTTGCATTGCTACAGTTAAAATAAGTTCCAACACAAATTATTTTTCAACCTGATTCATCCTATCTTGCTGTTTCTTGTTTGGTTTTTTTTTTTTCCATCAAAGAAGCCACACAGTTTGTGCAATTTTGCACACAGAAGTCAGCATGAGCTGTTACTCTTTGGTCGAAGCCCCTGCTGCAGTAACATTCAGCAAGTGCAATTATCACTCAAGCACTTTGTCTCTAGAATTTTTTCCCCCCTTTTTTTTTTAATAAGTATATCTTATTTGACATATTTTTCACCCAACAACGTGCAAAACGATAAAAGTGTGTGGGTACACAGGTGTGGACAGTCTTTCACCTGTGGCTACACAGGCCTGGACAGTCTTTCATCTGTGGGTGCTCAGGCCTGGACAGTCTTTCACCTGTGGGTGCTCAGGGCTGGACAGTCTTTCACCTGTGAATACTCAGGCATAGACAGTCTTTCACCTGTGGGTGCTCAGGCCTGGACAGTCTTTCACCTGTGGGTACTCTGGCCTGGACAGTCTTTCACCTGTGGGTACTCTGGCCTGGACAGTCTTTCACCTCAGGCCTGGACAGTCTTTCACCTGTGGGTGCTCAGGCCTGGACAGTCTTTCACCTGTGGGTGCTCAGGCCTGGACAGTCTTTCACCTGTGGGTACTCAGACCTGGACAGTCTTTCACCTGTGGGTGCTCAGGCCTGGACAGTCTTTCACCTGTGGGTACTCAGACCTGGACAGTCTTTCACCTGTGGGTGCTCAGGCCTGGACAGTCTTTACTCAGGCCAGGAAAGTCTTTCACCTGTGGGTACTCAGGCCTGGACAGTCTTTCACCTGTGGGTACTCAGGCCTGGACAGTCTTTCACCTCAGGCCTGGACAGTCTTTCACCTGTGGGTACACAGGCCTGGACAGCCTTTTACCTATGGGTACACAGGCCTGGACAGTGGACAGTCTTTCACCTGTGGGTACTCAGACCTGGACAGTCTTTCACCAGTGGGTGCTCAGGCCTGGACAGTCTTTACTCAGGCCAGGAAAGTCTTTCACCTGTGGGTACTCAGGCCTGGACAGTCTTTCACCTGTGGGTGCTCAGGCCTGGACAGTCTTTCACCTTTGGGTACTCAGGCCTGGACAGTCTTTCACCTCAGGCCTGGACAGTCTTTCACCTGTGGGTACACAGGCCTGGACAGTCTTTCACCTGTGGGTGCTCAGGCCTGGACAGTCTTTCACCTTTGGGTACTCAGGCCTGGACAGTCTTTCACCTCAGGCCTGGACAGTCTTTCACCTGTGGGTACTCAGGCCTAGACAGCCTTTTACCTATGGGTACACAGGCCTGGACAGTCTTTCACCTGTGGGTGCTCAGGCCTGGACAGTCTTTCACCTGTGGGTACACAGGCCTGGACAGTCTTTCACCTGTGGGTGCTCAGGCCTGGACAGTCTTTCACCTGTGGGTACTCAGACCTGGACAGTCTTCCAACTGTGGGTGCTCAGGCCTGGACAGTCTTTACTCAGGCCAGGAAAGTCTTTCACCTGTGGGTGCTCATGCCTGGACAGTCTTTCACCTGTGGGTGCTCAGGCCTGGACAGTCTTTCACTGCGGGTGCTCAGGCCTGAACAGTCTTTCACCTGTGAATACTCAGGCATAGACAGTCTTTCACCTGTGAATACTCAGGCATAGACAGTCTTTCACCTGTGAATGCTCAGGCCTGGACAGTCTTTCACCTCTGGGTACACACAGGCCTGGACAGTCTTTCACCTGCGGGTACACAGGCCTGGACAGTCTTTCACCTGTGGGTACAAAGGCCTGGACAGTCTTTCACCTGTGGGTGCTCGGGCCTGGACAGTCTTTCACCTGTGGGTACACGGGCCTGGACAGTCTTTCACCTGTGGGTACACGGGACTGGACAGTCTTTCACCTGTGGGTGCTCAGGCCTGGACAGTCTTTCACCTGTGGGTAAATGGCCTGGACAGTCTTTCACCTGTGGGTGCTCAGGCCTGGAAGTCTTTCACCTGTGGGTACTCAGGCCTGGACAATCTTTCACCTGTGGGTACACAGGCCTGGACAGTCTTTCATCTGTGGGTACACAGGCCTGGACAGTCTTTTATCTGTGGGTACACAGGCCTGGACAGTCTTTCGTCTCACCTTCTGATGGAAAAACTGCTGATAAGAAGCATCAGATAAATGAGGGGAATGATATGTGGGTGTGAAATATCAGAATCCTAGCATGCTATGTGCCACCCTACTTACTATTCTTATTTGTGCCAGTGTGAATATATCAATGGAGAATTTCACTGGTTTATCATTCACAGCAAATGAACAGCGCAAAAATATCAGCCGTATAAAAGAGAAGTGGGATAAACAAAAGTCTGATGGTGTCTGAGTGTGTGAGTGAGTGTGTGTGTGCGCGCAAGCAGGTGCATACATGTGTACACATGCATTTGTTTGTATGCATGCGTGCATAAGAAGATTCAGGAGAAACACGCGCATGCATGCACAAATGACTTCAAATTTTTTTGTAAACAGTAGGTCAATAAAAATATAGGTGCACACACATATACAGACACTAATGCACACACATGCACGCACAAACACTCACATACAGAGAGAGGGAAAAGGGGAGAAAAGATAAAGGGTGAGAGACATATAGAAGGCATTATTATATCACAAATTTTTTTTTTTTTTTTTAATAAATCCAGGATTACTTTTGTCTGACCTTGACTGTGGTCACCATTGACCTTTAGCTAAACCCTTTCAAACTATGTAAATTGCAAAATAAAACAAATCAATTCATTCAGAGAAAAACACCAGTAACAAAACTAAGTACATATTTGAGTGCCAAAGATGCTGCACTGCCGCTTTGTTTATTTACACAAGACTGCAAAATTAAAAAGTGCCAAACTGCCACGTTTTCACAGATAAACACTTCAACTTTGCAGACATTCTTTGTGAATATGAGCAGAATCAAATTATAAAGAAATACAGAAAACAGACTTACAATTTTTTTGTTGAAGTTCTGACCATTTTTTTCTCATAGAATTTTTATGACAAAAGGCAAAAATCGCCAAAGAGAGAAAGAAGGGGGCAAGAATCAATAGAGAACAAGAAGAAAAGGGTAGGAATCAAAAGAGAACAAGGAGGAGCTAGAATCAATGAACGAGCATCAATGAAGCAGTAGAAATCAACAAATAAAAGAAAAGGCAAGAATCATTACAACACAAGAAAAACATGGGTAGAAATCAACACAGAACTGGAAGGAAGGGGCAGGAATCAATGACGAACAAAAGATAAGGGCAAGAATCATTACAACACAAGAAAAAACATGGGTAAGAATCACCAGAAACTGGAAGGAAGGGGCAGGAATCAATGACGAACAAAAGATAAGGGCAAGAATCATTACAACACAAGAAAAACATGGGTAAGAATCAACACAGAACTGGAAGGAAGGGGCAGGAATTCACTATGACAAGCAGGAAGGCAATGTCAAAACCATCTGTCCTGCCCTGCCCCCAACAAAACATGCTGATGTTAAACAACAACCAACAGCTTATTCATATTCAAACCTGCAAAGCAGAATTAAGTTTATGCCCTAGCCCATTTCCCACCTGCACACACACCCACATACACACTCATATAATCGAAACAATGTGTGGGTAAAGGAAAAATGTCATAATCTTATAAGTGAAAAGAAGACAAATAAAACATGGTAACTGCAGAAAAAAAAGCTCCACTGATTCATGGCAGTGAATATTTTCACATTCATAAAGTTCTTACACAGATTCTTAATCTCATACAAATGCAAATATTTTTTTCTCTTCTTACAGACCTTTTACAGGGAACAAGTCTACAAAATACACATAGAACAAAAACCACTATCCAGAAACTTCGGCTTTTGGCACCAATTTCCTTTCAAAATCACTGAGCAATAGACATGCATATAAAATGTTATAGTATTGTTTATAGAAAAGCAATATTTAAAGAGGAAGAGCTGAATCCTTTTTTTTCCAGTGCCAAAATCTTCAAAGTGATGAACAAAATATACAATTTTACACAAGCAGACGGACTGAACAAAGGAAAGAAACATACGAATAAACACACATCACAGTAAAATATGCAGTGATTTAATGAGGGAATCTGTCATTTGACGACCATTCTGAAAATATTCCAATACAATTTACAGAGTTGTATATGTGACTCAAAATGAGTGTTCCACCGAGATGCAAAGAAGCACACTCAGCTAACACTCCCACGTTCTCGTCATTCCATTCAAAGAATAAAATATGAACAATTGACATGTACAAGTATACAATAAGAGAGGAACAAACACATGATCACAGAAAGAAGAGGGATGGGCTGGCAGAGGGGAAAAAAAAACAACACCAAATAAAAAAAAAAAAAAAAAAATGAGGGAGTACACAAATGATGATCAAGTTTGAAGAGAAAGAACTAAGGGAACAAAGAAGAGAAAAGCACCAAATCTTGTTTTCATGAACACCTAGACAGGCACTGATCCCAGATCAGTATGCTTGGCACACCTGAACACCATCCAGTCACCAACAAAAATCAATGACCATCAAAAATACCTTCAAAAGAAACAACATCCCCAGCAGAACTAAATAATGCACACAAACATCAGTCCTGATACCTTTCAACAATGCCAGGTATCTTGGACCATGTGGAATCCAGATGATCCCCATTATTCCCTAACCTTGACCAGGACACTCGTAACATAAAGAGAGATGCAATTACCATTCCAAAACACAAAGGACAAGGAGGTGCTATTACCACAGCCTGAGACACAAAGGACAAGGAGGTGCTTTCACCACAGCCTGAGACACAAGACACAGAGGTGCAACTAACATATTCTGAAACACACAGGACAGAGGAGAGATGCTATTACCACTGCCTGAAACACACAAACAAGACAGACAGGTGCTATTACACAGTCTGAAATGCACATAAGACAGACGAGAGGTCAACAGCCTGAAAATAAACACAGGACAGAGGATAGGCACTCCTACCACAGCCGGAAACATACAGAAAAGAGATGCTATTACACAGCCTGCAACACAAAGGACAGAAAGAGGGACTATCACCACACTGCTTGAAACACCTATAGGATAGAACAGAGGTAACTGCCACAGCCTGAAACACACACTGGACAGAGGAGAGGTATACTACTAACACCAAAGCCTGAAACACACACACAGAGGACAGGGAGAGACAGTATCAGCACAGCCTGAAACATACAGGACAGAGCAAAAACACCATTACCACAGCCTGAGACATACAGGAGGAGGAAAAGATACCATAACACACAGTCTGAGATACACAGCATAGAGAAAAGATACCATTACCCACAGCCTGAGACATACAGGACAGAGGAAAGATACCATTACCACAGCCTGAGACATACAGGACAGAGGAAAGATACCATTACCACAGCCTGAGACATACAGGACAGAGGAAAGATACCATTACCCACAGCCTGAGACATACAGGACAGAGGAAAGATACCATTACCACAGCCTGAGACATACAGGACAGGAAAGATACCATAACACAGCTTGAGATACACAGCACACAGGAAAGATACCATTACCACAGCCTGAGATATACAGGACAGAGGAAAGATACCATACCACAGCCTGAGATATACAGGACAGAGGAAAGATACCATTACCACAGCCTGAGATATACAGGACAGAGGAAAGATACCATTACCACAGCCTGAGACATACAGGACAGAGGAAAGATACCATTACCCACAGCCTGAGACATACAGGACAGAGGAAAGATACCATACCACAGCCTGAGACATACAGGACAGAGGAAAGATACCATAACACAGCTTGAGATACACAGCACAGAGGAAAGATACCATTACCACAGCCTGAGACATACAGGACAGAGGAAAGATACCATTACCCACAGCCTGAGACATACAGGACAGAGGAAAGATATACCATAACCACAGCTCAAGACATACAGGACAGAGGAAAGATACCATTACCACAGCCCGAGACATACAGGACAAAGATACCATTACCACAGCCCGAGACATACAAGACAGGGGAAAGATATCATTACCACAGCCCGAGACATACAGGACAGAGGAAAGATACTTACCACAGCCCGAGACATACAGGACAGAGAAAGATACTTTACCACAGCCCGAGACATACAGGACAGAGGAGACAAAATTCTGAAACACATGATACGGGTAAGGTGCTTTTTTACCACAGCCTGAAATAGACACACATATATGTATACATACAGAGGACTGAGGAGAGTACCTTCACCACAGCCTGAACCCTGAACCCCCCCCACTCCACTTCTATCCTGAACATACATGCACAAGACAGAGAACAAGAGCTACACCATAGTCTGAAATCCACCCATGACATGAGGGGAGTTGTTCTTACTACATGCTGATACAGCGAAACACACACTCACATGCACACAGAGAGAGGAGATATTCCACAGTCTGAAATACACACACAGGACAGGTGGTGGAAGGAGTGGGAGTGCAAATCATCCTGGCAATGGCAATCTGGAGATTAAAACAGTGCTCCTCCTGTTCACTGTTCAAACAAATTTTCCTAAGATGGATGTACAAAAATAATAATTCTGTGAAGAACGGTCGGAATCGAGTGTCTGGTCTAGCACCCAGGAAAAAGACAAGTGAATGTGAAAGTGGAAATCAGATATCAATAACTCTGACACATGAAGAAGAATGATGAAAACATCTGGACAATGACTGACAGCCTAAAAATAAGAACAATTGTGAGAGAAGACATGGTGTGAACAAAGCTGCACAGATCTGATCTTCCAGATGCAAGCAAAAAAGGATCAGGTTTTTTTTTTTTTTTTTTTTTTTACTTGGAAACTAAGCAAGATTTTGTCACTTCAAATCAAAGATATTAAAAAAAATAATATGAAGACTTTCCTGCCCCCTTAAGTTTCTGACACTGACAATCCCCACACAAATTATGAATCAGATTTCTGTTCGTAATTTTCCTGACCTGTAACATGAGGGTGGTGAAAAGGGAAGCACAGGAACATAGAGAGTCAATGTGAAATCAAAATGTGGTCATGGTCACACTGACCAAATCTGAAAATACATAGCTGCACATTCATGAATCAGACAGAGAGCTCTTGTCATGACAGCGCATGGTGTATGTCATCCATGATCTCACAAAAACATTTTACATTTATTGGTTAAAAAATCAAATTCAATAGGTCAACGTTTCTCCTTCACAAAGAGTTTTTTCACTGATTGTTGAGGGCTTGCTTTTGCGTAGCAATTATTTTGAAACCAGACAACACTTATGAACTAGCCTTTCTTCACTCAAATCCAGAAAATCATCAAAGCAATGATAAGAGATTCGTTAATGAATAGTTGACAAAGAAACACTCGTGCACCTCACGACTACAGTTCCTTAGGCATTACACAAAAAGATCTCATTCCAGCATGTGGGTAATCCCAGCTGTTTAACATCAGAATGTCGGCATCTGCTTGTAGCCATTTGTACACAAGGTTAAAAAAAATCACATGTTGTTCTCTCTCGTACGCATACATGCGCATGCACGCAAACACACACACACACACACGCACACAGCCCTCTTTCCAAAAATATACAAATAATTAAACAAGCATGGGAAGATGCAATTAACCATGCAATTTATGATTGGTGGAGAGTGCCACTGACTATTTGATTAGTGGTGTGAGGCAAGTTTGATTTGTGTTATCGCTTTTATTCTTCTTCCGATAATGATAATTTATTATCCTAGATAGAAAGGAATATCATGTTTTAGTCATGCTGACAGTGATCTGTCATACTACTACTAGTTCATGCAGGGAGCCAGTAGAAAATGGATGCTGGTTAAAATGTTGTCATGGACTTTCCCTCCTCAGCATCCCCTCAAAATCCTCCACATGTCCTGCAATGGCCAACAGTGGCATGGCCACCTTGTGTCAGGAGCAAGAGGCCCCTATTTTGCAAAGAACTAGAAGGGTGTGACTCAAATGACGGTGGAGTGGCGTGACGACACAGAGCCACTGCTGTCTTTGCTGCGTAGACTGGTCGAGGAGGACTGGGAGTACAGGTGGTGGGTTACATTGCCGCCTTCCCCTTCCCCCTCCTGGCTGGCCCCGTAGAACTTCTCCTGCTCTTCCTTCTGACGGAAAAACTCCTCCTCCAGTTTCTGCAACACACACACACACACAAACACACACACACACACACACACACACACACACACACACACAAAATATCATCAAGGGCACTAATGGGGAAGAGTTCCTGATTCTAAAACTGAATGTGGTCATCCCATCAATCCTGACAATCATCATGAAACAAGATTTGATCCTGATACCATATTCTGGCTATTTTTAACTCCTTCATCCCTACAACCTGGTTTTCCAGTTTGCAGAAATCGTACCCTTCCTTCCTGCAGCCCGGAAAACTGGGCAGCACAAAATCCCTTCCTTCCTTCCTGCAGCCCGGAAAACTGGGCAGCACAAAATCCCTCCTTTTCTTCCTGCAGCCCGGCAACTAGTGGGGACTGAGAACACTAAAGTGCCTGTCTAGGACATGCTGTGGTGGATCCAGCACAAGTCTGGTGAAAGGATGATCATGTCGAACATGACTATCAAGACACCCATTTATTCTCGTTTGAAATGCATGGTAATTTCTTGTCGAAATGCTGCTGAATCATTGCTCATTCCAGTGACATAGCTCACTAAATTCTGTGATGAGTCGTTTTTTCTCCTTTAAATTAACTCTTATCTGGTTATCGCGACATAAGTCGCGCCATTACATCATGGCCATCATTGGTTGTTGCGGAGTAAGTCGTGCTGTAGGGTGAGCCTTGCGAGCCTAATTTCACAAACGCACACAGATACCAAACTACGGCTCGGTGAGAAGCTAATTTGCATGAATGACTGAATGAGCCCTGGAACATGCATTTTCAGCACTTTGGCTTGGTTTATGGTTAGTAGCAGCTTGTAATGCATAGCACGACCCGACTCATCTGGCAAACAACAATGGCGGCGCCCAAAGGAGAATGTGATAGAATTAGGAACTTGTTTGAAGACGTTTTTGCTGAATTTGTTGTGGAAAAAGCAGGTGAAGAAGAAGTTATGGACATTTTGAATGAACAGGGTGTGGTGGGCGATAGTTTTGATTTAGATCAAGCACCATGTAATCGTGATTTTGAGATCAATACGCACACAATGACTGGATGAGTGCGTTAAGGGTGAGGGGAATCTCAACATGCCATTCAGTGGGGAAGAAAAACTCAGTGTAGCGCTTCCAGATGATCCTAAGCCTTTCAAACGTAAACGACGACAGCATGGGCTAACTATTACATTTGTTGAAGGTGACCATTTTTGGGTGTGTTTTTTTGTGTGTGTGTGTTTACCAGCACGTGATTTCAATGTGAAAACTGAACTGTACCTTATTCATTCTTACCTGGATTACCTGCATGGAAGACAGGTATAATCGACACTGACTTTCCTTTGAAAAAGGCTGTAACTTATTCTGGATACTGTGAAACATCATTGACTGGATTATTTGTGAACAAGCTCTTGAGAATGACAAGCAGGATGTGCCACCTGTTTTCACCTGTTGTTTCCACATTCTATACAGGTAAGCACCTAATCAAACACTCACAAGCACAAGAGTTCTGTTTTATATTATTCTTTATTCAATTACTAGCAATTTTTATTCTCCATGTCATGTTCAAATACTAACCATTGAAAAGCTTTGCATATTATACAAAACATAACTTTTTTTTTTTTTTATTTCCTTCTGTTAATTCACCAGACAACATACTTAATAGTACACTGTTAAACAGCCAGTGAAAGGGTTAAGACCACAAATGCACTGCACATAGAAGCCTTTCCCAAATGAACGGACAGGATACACACCCACATGTCCCCGATGCCTTGGGTAGCTACATACCTTCACATTTCCTGAATTTCCTAAGGCTTAAAACTGACCTGTTTTCTGGGCACCAGCATGGCCTTCCAGTCGTTGAAGTTGTTGGCGTACTGTTCATCCAGCTCCTTGATCTTCTGGGTCTCCTGCTCCATCAGCAGTTTGCGCTTCTCTGCCTGCACCCAGTCATCGTAACCACATGATTAGGTGAGAATAACGTGACCATAATAACAAATAATGATAATAATGAAGAGTTTATGACTGCTTTTCTCCAGTGAGCTCAAAACGTGTTACACAAATAAAAGTTACCAAGAACATGAAAATAAAAAAAAAAAAAAAAAAAAAGGTATAATTCAACAACAACAAAAACTACAAACCTTGAAGCTCCATCGCGCTGTTCCTCTAAAAGATGAAGGAAAGCAACTGCTCATTGGTCTCAATACATGGACACTAGCACAAACACCCTCCTCTTTTTTTTTTTTTTGGTCCTTTCTGCTGTTCCATCTCAGTGGCACTGCTGCCATGCCCCCCCCCCCCTCATTCTGACCCCTTGTCCACAGCCACAGCCATTGTCATCTACTGAGAGCAATCAATGTCAAGTCGTCATGAGGCAACCCACCAGAGGAGACACTGCACTGCTGCCGAGACATTTCAGTGGTGTTCAGTGATACCTGTTCTCATCCAGCGTACACAGGACATCACCTAAGCACCCTACTGACAACAATACCTGCTTAGTTGCAGAGCAGGTGTGAGTGAGCTCTCCCTCTGGAGGGCGCCGCCATGTCTGTCTACCAGGAGTCCCCATGAACTTACCGAAACTGGTGACCCCAACAGAATCAAACCAGAATACAAAAAAATAGGAAAGGCAATTGAAACTGAGGTCACTATGAGACCAGAACATGAAGGGTCACAGAGTTTGAGACTTTTTTAAATTGCTGATTGATGAGGATGAGAATGATAAGGATGATGCTATGGATTTCCATTTCGGTCAGAGACAGCATGGCAAGGCTGAACTCTACATTTACTTTCAGCACATATCCTGGCATCAACCAGGCCTGAGAGATATGGACACCTGCAGTGCTGGTCAGGAAATGTGAGCAACATTCTCAGAGATGCATCCTTTAAATGATGAAACTTGACTGCATGGTCCTACACTTCTCAATCGAGCCCATAGCGAACTCAACTCTGGGTACGAGCTGACTGGGGCAGATAAATCCCACAAATACATGGTTCTGATGGCAATTGAACCCACAAGCTCTCGCTAAAAGTTTGCCACGACAGCTTGTCAAACACCCCTCTTCCTTACATACATTCAGACACACACATATCACATACACACACACACACACACACACATACCCACAACAGACAGAGTGACAGACAGCAGTCACCATAACTGCTCTGGTAGATGAAAAAAAAAGGAGATTGCAGTCATCAAAACCTTACTGACAGGTGACGAGATGATGATTGTTGTTCTGCAGCCACTATGTAAGAAGCGAACAAATGTAACAGAGTGCAGTCACCACAACCACTCTGTCAGAAGGGAACAAATGTAACAGACTGAAGTCACCAACACCACTCTGTCAGAAGGGTACAAATGTAACAGACTGAAGTCACCAACACCACTCTGTCAGAAGGGAACAAATATAACAGACTGAAGTCACCACAACCACTCTGTCAGAAGGAAACAAAAATAACAGAGTGAAGTCACCAACACCACTCTTTCAGAAGGGAACAAATGTAACAGATTGCAGTCACCACAACCACTCTGTCAGAAGGGAACAAATGTAACAGATTGAAGTCACCACAACCACTCTGTCAGAAGGGAACAAATGTAACAGACAGCAGTCACCACAACCACTCTGTCAGAAGGGAACAAATGTAACAGATTGCAGTCACCACAACCACTCTGTCAGAAGGGAACAAATGTAACAGATTGCAGTCACCAACATCACTCTGTCAGAAGGGAACAAATGTAACAGATTGCAGTCACCAACACCACTCTATCAGAAGACAACAAATGTAACAGATTGCAGTCACCACAACCACTCTGCCAGGAGTTAAAATGAAGACTGCGAAAACACAATCTCACTGAGCTGGAGACAGATTAATTTTTTTGTGTGTGTGATCCATGTTCTGGATTGCCGGTTCATTCCCGAGGACTTGCACCCCTGAATACATACAACGCGCATCCTGGTCAACAGGGATTTCCCTCCCCTCCCTCCTCAAACTGGGATTTCCCTCCCCCTCACCTCACCTGTAGCTGCTCCAGCTCCCTGAGAGAACTCTCATTCTTGTGGACCAGTTCATCCCACTGCTTCTTATGCTTGGCCTCCTGCCTCTGCTGCTCCGCTTTCATCCGCTTCTTCTCATTCTCCTCAAACTGAAAATGCACAACCTGTATTCAGGGCCAGTTTGCAACACATTTCCCTGACAAGCTCCTCAAACTGAACACATAGCCTGCAGTTAGAGCTTATTTTCATGGTCCATATTTCCTGATACCCTCCTTAAACTGAACCTACACTCTGCAGTAAGTGCCTGTTTACAGGGTGTAGTGTCCCTGAAAATCTCTTCAAATTGAATACACAGTCTGCAGTCAATAAATATTCACAAGGTGTGCATTTCCAGATAGTTTCCTCAAACTCAGCACACAGAGTAAGCAGTTAGTGCCTTGGCAATAGGTATCTCTTCTGAAATTCTTATCATTCTCTAGAGTATATATATATGTGTGTGTGTGTATATTTATATATGTGTATATACATATTTGTACATATATACATACACACACACATACGTATACATACATACATATATATATATATACAAAAGAAAAAAGCACACAAACAACAAGCTGTCATGATTATAGTTGAAATTTTCGGCTTTATTTGCCCTTATCAGCAAATGACCTCCTCCCTGAGTGCCAGCAGGTAAGGTATGAGGGAAGAGACGTAAAGATCTCAATATGACGTAATAAAACAAATTAGGCACTAGAATGATGCATAACTCAACAGATCAGTCACAGATAGTAATTTGATGAATGAAAGCTGTGTGTGTGTGTGTGTGTGTGTGTGTGTGTGTGTGTGTCTGAACACATTCAGGAAAACATGATGGAGATATACAGAGCATGATATATGTGTGTGTGTGTGTGTGTGTGTGTGTGTGTGTGTGTGTGTGTGTGTGTGTGTGTGTGAGTGAGTGAAATGAGTGAGTGAGTGTGAGCGAGTGTGTGTGTGTGTGTGTGTGTGTGTGTGTGTGTGTGTGTGTGTGTGTGTGTGCCTGCCTGCGTGCATGCGTGTGTGCGTGCAAGTGCATAGTCTTCAATTCAATGTTTATTCACGTTATGTGGTCTTAGACACAAAAAAGGAGAACGGAACAGCAATTAGAAATAAACCAAGTAACATCAAATACAAAGATACAACATCTGCATCTCATTACAGGTATAAAAAATAGGACTCTGAGTTAATGCTATTCAATGTCACATGTTAGTGAAGAATTATTTAAAGGAAGATTCAGATAAAGCAGGCAAAGTTTTTTTTTAACTGCTCACATCTTAGAAGTATATGCATGTTTGATATGTTTGATTATGCGTTTTATGTCACTGGTAAACTTTGTTTTAAAAGCATTAAGCTTAAAGTCTGTAAATCAAAGAGGTCACTGATGGTAAACTTTGTTTTAAAAGCATTAAGCTTAAAGTCTGTAAATCAAAGAGGTCAGACCTTACATGATGCAAGTCATTTTGAGTTCTTAAAATATTCACTGAAATAGTAATATATGCGTGTGTATATGTGTGTGTGTGTGTGTGTTTATATGTGTGTGTGTGTGTGTGTGTGTGTGTGTGTGTGTGTGTGTGTGTGAGTGTGTGTGTGTGTGTGTGTGTCTATGTGTCTCTTAGTGTATATGCGCATGTGTGCATGTGCATTTGTGTGCATGTGTGTGTGTGTGTGTGTGTGTGTGTGTGTGTGTGTGTGGTGTGTGTGTGTGTGTGTGTGTATGTGGGTCAGTACAACCTTGAGTTAATCTGGCAATAAATTGGTTTCAGTCAGTCAGTGTGTATGTGTGTGTGTGTGTGTGTGTGTGTGTGTGTGTGTGTGTGTGTGTGTGTGTGTGTGTGTGTGTGTGTGTGTGTGCAGTGTGTGTGTGTGAGAGAGACAGAGAGAGAGAGAGAGAGAGAGAGAGAGAGTTTTATTATATCAGCCTCACAAGTTTATGTGTCTGTTTTCAGGATCTCCTCCCCCACCCCCCATGAAGAAAAGAAAAAGAAAAAAAAAAAAAAAAAAAAAAAAAAGAAAAAAAAGAAGAGAAAAGAAAAACATTTACAACACATCATTCAGGTCATCCAGACCAGGAGAAGCAATCATACTCTGCTACAAAATGATGGCGAAAACATGTTGTTACAGGAGAAGTAATAAGGCTTCGTAACAAAATGATGGCGAAAGCATGCTGTTACAAAAGTTTTTAGATTCCGCAACAAAATGATGGTGAAAACATGTTATAGGAGAAGTATTTAGGCTCTGCTGCAAAATGACAGCGAAAACATGTTGTTACAGGAGAAGTATATAGGCTCCGCAACAAATGATGGCGAAAACATGTTACAGGAGAAGTATTCAGGCTCCGCAACAAAATGATGGTCAAAACATGTTGTTACAGAAGAAGTATTCAGGCTCCACAAAAAAACGTTGATGAAAACATGTTGTTATAGGAGAAGTATTCAGGCTCCGCAACAAATGATGGTAAAAACCTATTGTTACAGAAGTTTTCAGGTTTCTCAACAAATGATGGTGAAAACATGTTGTTACAGAAGTATTCAGGCTCCACAACAAATGATGGTGAAAACCTGTTGTTACAGAAGTTTTCAGGTTTCTCAACAAATGATGGTGAAAACATGTTGTTATAGGAGAAGTATTCAGGTTCCACACAAAAATTGATGGTTAAAACATGTTGTTACTGTAAAAATATTCAGGGTCTGCAACAAAATGATGGTGAAAACATGCTATTACAGGAGAAGTACCCTGGCTCCACAAGAAATTGGATGGTGACAACATGTTACTGTAGACTGTCCAAACCCAGTGGATGTGGTGTCTGCAATGTACTTATCCAGAATGCCTCCAGCTGCAGTCGTTTTTGTTTTGTGTCAGAGAGCACCTTCTTTCTTGGTAGACATTTTATGTTGGAGAGATATATACATACATATATCTGTGTGTGCACATTTGTATGTGTGCATGCACGCGCGTGTGTGCGTGCGCTTGGGTGCGTGTGTGTGTATGTATGTATGTATGTATGTATGTATGTGTGCATGCGTGCGTGCGTGCGTGCGCGTGCGTGCATGCGTGTGTACGAGAGAGAGATGAGCAACTTTGGCAGAAAAAGTGCAGACGATGATAAAGAAATAAAAATACCCAAGGCAGAGTCAAGAGTGACAGGAAAGAGGAAATTACAAGCATAGAACTTTCAGATATGGAGACATATTTGTGTTCTGTAACAGCCCCCAAGGAGTCCCCACTGGGGCCTTGTTACTATCTCCGATAACTTCAGGGATGCAAATGTTGAGGGAGGAATACTCGTCCTTTGCCACAATGCAAACAATTGGTTATCCCCATTCTTCTTTTGGGTTGGATACTATCATTGACAAAAAAAAGAAAGAGAAAAAGAAAAAAAAAAAGTTTAGACATACAAAATGTGAGTACAGTTACCCCATACTGCAAGCAAACAGAGGTGTACCTGTTACTCATTAATTAATTTTTAGCAGTACTGTACGGCAGGCAAGCTTCTGACTCTGACCTGTTTGATTCTGGTCTTATCATCATCTGGAGTGCCCACAGTGGACAGCCGCAGACTCTGTTTAAACATCAGGGCCCTGGTCTTTGCCTCCGCCTTCAGGATTTTGGGCAGTCGGCGTTTCTCCAGGGAGTGCCGTGTCTGCATCTCCTCCTCCTTGGTAGAGTTGTACCGCTTCATCTGATCCAGTTCCTGAGGGTGACAACACACACACACAATACCATAACAGACTCGGTGACAACTGTTTTGTAATGTGCCATGTCTGAAAACATTTTCCATGTTCTAAACACAGATTTGGCAAATATACACAGTCAGACTTTTGCCTGATTACTGTCTATAAACTTTCCCAGTGACAGAATTCTACAAAAACTTAGGTCTGATTACCGTGTGTTCTTGTCATTTGTTAGATATGGAGCAACCTCTGATTACACTCCATTTTACTTGGTTAACCCTCATCAGTATGCACTTATCCGAGCTTAGTTACACTGAAAACCGTCGGCAAGGTAAGTAACTCCGTAATTTGAACATGGTTACCCAATTAAAAAATTAATTTAAAGAGAGGAAAGGAAATAACGAAATGAAAATAATTTTTAAAATTCCTATGAATAAATATGTTGCTATATATCGTAAGTTTGAAGAATGTCACATGAGCCATTTACTCGGGAAATAAAAAAAAAAATCTTCTTCAGAACTTTCTTCCGAATTGTTGTTCATCATACCTGGAACTTCATCCCAGTCGAAATCTAGGTCACTCTAAGCTTCATTACCCAGCACTTTCACTAAGTCTTATGCCGTAAATCCTACAAAACACAGTATCTCCATCACTAATTCTGATTATAGAACGGCAGAACTCAAGGTTAGCCACGGTGAAAAACGCATTTCGACCTCAAAACTTTACAAATTCGTAACTCGAGAACCACGGCACGTATCGACTCGCGTTTTTTTTTTTTGCAAACGGAAGTAAATGGCTACAGGAAGAAGGAAGTCACGTTCTCGCGAGACTTCCTTTCTACGAGAAACATGGCGGCGCCCATTGTTGCCACGTTTTTTCGGGCGCTGGCGGGCGCTCAGCGTTTGGCTGTGTGATTTCCGGCCGGACGCTAGCAGGCGCTCGATGGTCAAGAGGGTTAACTGGCCCTGTGAGTACTTAATCCATGTGTGGATTCTATTCTACAGTGAGATGACAGTCAGTGGCGCTAGCAACAAACCCACCTTCTGGTGCCGAGTCAACATCTGGTGACGCTTCAGGAAGAACATGTCCTTCAACTGCCCCTTGGCCAGCTGGTGCTTCTCATGAAGCTGTTCCTTCTCCATCTCCCACACAGCTGCCTCTTGGGCTGTACACACACACACACACACACACCACACACCATTCCAGAATGTACTGCTATCACTAGAACAGGATGACTACACTGTACGATTACTTTCCCCTTTGTATGGCAACAGATATATCACACACAGCATTTCAATATGTACTGCTACTAATGTAGGACTGATATATTCTACCATGGCCTTGAGCCGTCTGTAAATACAGTCGAAGCCGCTTATAACGAATCACCAGGGGCATTTAAAACTGCTTTGTTACATCTGACTTTCATTAATACTATCCAGCTGCAGGTGGCACGCACTGCACAATTCCCTACTCCCGCACGATCATGCACGGCACTCAGTCCCTGCCGATGCGCATATTTCGCCACTTTGATCGCTGTTTCAAGAGTGCTGGTGAACAAGGATGATTTTCAACCTGTGGACTACATCCAGCTCTTCTTCCCTGATGCTGCATTCCAGTTGATGATGACACAGTCCAACCACCGGCATGCTTGATGGAGCGCATTTCCTTAAAAAAAAACATGATGACAACCATCTTGACTGCACTGTCTGTAGCTCCAGGACACAAAGAGGGTGGAGGCGAGTGCAGACCTGTGACCTGCCCATGTGCCCCCCCACTGTCAGCTTTGAACTTTTATACACACATGGCAAACAGTAAACAAGTGGGGTAGTTTTTGCTCCCATAAGGAAACCTAACACAGAATAACTTTTATTCAAGACTGGCACAGCCTTTTAAACTTGAATAAAGTCAGACAAATACAAAGACGAACAATCTAATAGTGGGGAGAAAAACAAGCGCAGGCCAACAACTAAATTGTCTTCATAATAATGACTTGGCAAAACTTTTGGACTTAAAGAGGGGGGGGGGGTTGGGGGCGCAGGAGGTTGAAGATGTAAAAAAACTGGGAACTTGAAATTAAGAAAAATATATCAGATATGAAAACTCTTCACTGGCCTCGGAGCAGGCAATACAAATATATCTGCCTTTAAAAGGGATTGCGATGGTTCCCTTATGCAGCCAGTGAAGATTTCTGGAAGGCCACTGGTCAGCTGATCCATGGGCTGGACTAATGCTTCTAAGTTTGCCCTGTCATCTTGTGTACAGCATAGACGGGTAGGAACAGAGTCATTTGTAGCTGTCATTCTATCTGAAAACTGAACCCTGGACATAACCACAAACTTTAAACTTCCTTGTCTATTGTGCACTGCCGTCACTAGTTTCCTGCTGTTGGAGTATGTGGATTTATGGCTGTTTTTTCTCATTTTTTTCTGTTGGATATTCCATACTTTCTGGGTCTTCATTGGGTGAGTGGAGTATTTTTCCTTCCTTGTTAAGAGTGCTGGCATGCTTTCTTCTTTTTTATGTTAAGGAGATGGGTAACATTCATTTTTTTATTTGCACTTTTTTTGCACTTGAAATTACTAAAAATCTGAAATTATTGTTGACTAACCGTTACCAACATATTATAAAAAATACAGTGTATTTTCTCCATTTTACAAGAAACACATGAGAACTGGTTGTTTAATGCCAGAGATATCCGTGTTTCACACATACTGGTATGAAATAGTTGTTGTTTTTTCTTAAATGGTGATCATGCAAAAACAGAATGCCTGGCGGTGATAGGGTTAATATGTTAACATTTTAATCATTGTTCCCCTCCCCCCCCTCCCCCCAAATTCCACCATACTCCTCTCTACTTCTACTTGCCCTAATGCATACCTCCAGACTTATCCTTTGGGCTATTTGAGAAAGTCTCAGTGTTAAGGTATGCTTTTTGAGAACAGCAGAGTTTGCTGAAGATGTCGCCTTTGTGAATCTGCTCTGATTAGCCTCTAAAAAAAAATGTTTAAATAGTATTTTTGGACTGGTGTGGAGGGCAACAAAGTGTGACAACAGATAAGTGACTGTCCATTTCAACATAACTATGAACAAATTGCCCAAGCACCGCTTGACTGACTCTGGTGGCTCAAGCAGTTGTGCAGACTAAACGTGTGTGCTTGCACTTGCTTCAAACTCCAGTGGTAATGCATAAGACTGGACACCTAAATGACCATAGATGGATTCTGAATCTTTTGGAAAGGGCAAGCAACCACAACGGTCAATTACAAACATGAACATTATAAAAACAGACATTCATAGCAAACTATATCCACTTCAAGATCTAGATATTAAAACTGTTACTGTTTAGTTGTTCATTGCAGGATGATTTTTCTTTTCGAAAAAAAGTAAACAACCACAGTTTTTATGCTTTGGGATATATAAATTGTAGCTACAAAAAGCTGGCAGTAAAAAGGTTAGTGATCCAATGGCTAGTTTGGGGCTGGTTTGTCCGTCAGTTGTAAGTTGCTGAATTTCCTTGCAAAAAGTGAATCTGTAGTTACTGTATTGTTTTGTTTACAGCCCAACCAACCACACAGGTCACAGCAAGGCTGAAAGTATGCTAAAACTGGATTAATACAAACAGAAAGGGGGGAGGGGGGGTAACAGTGCAAAACAGTTTTGTCCAGAAAACATTCAAATTCTAAACTCACTGAAGAGCCTTTGTAAAGCATGAATGGACAGATTAAAAACTAGGTATTTCTTGCCATCATGCAAACTGCACATTTTGTTTTGTTAGTTAGTAGGTGTGACAATATACACACAGACATTCTCACACATGCACACACATGCGTGCACACAAACAAAAACACACACACTCAGACATACACAACATGCTCAGTCACATAAACAAATACATGCACATGCATTCACATGCTCACACACATGTGCGCATGCACTTACACTCACACACACACACACACACTCATACACACACATGCACATATATACACATATACTTACACTCAATCACACACAGAACAAGCCCATTGTTCTACATTCAGGATCAAACAACAGCAGTATAGTGACGCTCAAAGTAACCATCTCACTTCTCAACAACTGTTGCTTCTGTTGCAGAAAAACTGGCGTTCCAACATGGCAATCTTCTGGCGGTGCTGGTCCGCCAGCTGACGCATATGTTTCTCTAGTCTCTCGGCCTGAGTCTCCAGGAACACCCGCTCCTGTCCCAACACACTCTGCCTTCAGTAAACAAGTTACACTGTGTTCAATTTGGCTGCTAAGCTAAACCTAATCAAACCAAGTAGACACACACACACACACACACACACACACACACACACACACTGATTCTGAAGAGAAATGGTGAGAGAAATGTGAGGAATGCAAGGAATGATGAGGGAGAGGGGAGAGAGAGAGACAGAAAAAGTTATGTGACATATAGAGTAACATGTACAAAGACAGAGACAAACAGAAACACACACACACACACACACACACACACACACACACACACACACACACACACATGTGTGCGCGCACACACACACACACACACACACACACACACACACACACACATGCACACATGCAACATATGGATACAGCCCGCACAGATATAGAGAAGAGTAAGAGTGACAGAGAGAGACAGACACTGAGACAGTATGCAGACAAACACTGAGGCAGACACACAGACAGAAGTAGTGGGGTGAGAGAGGGGGAAAGCAAAAGGGAAGAGAGAGAGAGAGAGAGAGAGAGAGAGAGAGAGAGAAGAGAGAGAGAGAGTAATTATTGCAAAAACTATGGCGTATAATGGACACCAAACTTGTTCAAGATATGAAGATCTAAACACAGTTTTTCTTGAATAGCGTCTAATCTAAATAATAATTTAACTTACAAAAAAATAGTGAAGCTACAAAAGTCAACATAATAAACACAAATTCAATGAGAAGTGTGGGAAAATGGCACGCTACTTTCCCACTCTGGAGAAATGGCACCACAGAAATCCCCACACCACCATGTCAGACATGTGGAGTAAACCAGGGAAGGAGAGCCAGAACAGACCTTCTCCTGCAGCTCAATCTCCTTGGACTCGCGCGCTTTGCGGACATTTTCCTTCTTGTGATCGTTCTTGGGCATCATGTCCAGCTCCTGCTTCAGCAGCTTCATCTCCTGCTTTGCTTCTCCCGGAACATCTTCAGCTCCTTCTCCTGCACATGCACCAAGGGGCCCAGTGTTTCTTTTATTTTTCTTTCAAGCATGATCTGTGAAAAGTACAAAGTGAACAATGGAATCAACAGCAGCCTGCATTCTGTGGTTGGAATACAGGGTTTTTTTTTGTTGAATGACCCGCAGTCTTATTTCTCAGAAAAAACATGTGGAAGAAAAAAGAAGAAAGACTAGTCACTTTCTTGTAAGTTTTCAAAAAAAAAAAAAAAAAGCAAACAGGAATGTACAGAACATGCTCATGTGCACTCACACACACACACACACACACACACACACACACACACACACACATATATATACATATATATATATATATATATATATATATATATATATATACACGCATGCACTCTTTCAGCACAGGATCTGAAGTTGTAGGAGATTCTCTCTACAAATGAAGCCCTGGGCATAGGCATCGGCAAGGCCAAAGGTGCTAATACCAGCAAGATGATGGGCAGAGACACTGGAATGCTGAAAAACCTTTGACAGTAAATTTCAACAGTGTCTGTGATGGGGCTCCTGATGTTCCCCCTCCTTATTCATATATGATTATCATATCCAGGGATGCATGGGGTTGTGCACAGAAGTGTTCACATTCTAAAGATGCAAATTCTGCTCTTGTGGACACCAATACTTTTTTCAAAGTAAGTTTTATTTAAAGCAAGACTCTGAGCCCCAACCCATCATTACATGACGCATCCATCTGTATCATATAGAGATTCAAATGATGTACACATAATCAAATGAATGCATCCCCTTTATGTCAATTATTCTTAATTATCTGGGAAAAGACATTCCAGTATTCTTTCTAGTTATGTGCATATGATCACAAAAGAAAGACATTTACGTCAATTACTCTTCATTATCAGTGAAAAGACATTCAAATTTTCTATCCAGTAATATGTGCATACGATCACAACAGAAAGACATAAACGTTGGCAACTTGCCATTTTTACCCCCTCGGCTGAACTGTTTGGTTTGTTCATACGTCTCTTTCGTTACAATCATGCTGGCCACCCCAAAGTCACTACTTTGTTCCTGTGTGGTGCTGATTTCACCAAATCCCAGTAAACGGTTACTTGCAGTGTGGTTGGAGCTTTACCCTCGAACTGAGTTCCATTGATTCTCTGCTGCAGTTCACCTTCTCCATTGAAAGGGCTCCATCAGCCTTTCCCCACACTCTTCTTCTGTCTCTGCAGACACCTTTACTGGCTGACAGTTCCTTGTCAAGGCCCCAACAGGTTTGACACACCTTGCTGTCTTCGATCTCCCATACAGGTGGACAATTCTCCAGCTGGAGTCCCCTGGACCCTGGTTTGTCGTCAGCTCAGGAGTTTACAGATGATCTCCTCGATATGTAGAGTCTTCTAGTCTTGACTTTACCTCACTGTATTTTTTCTAAGCCCTCAGCAAGACTGGATGATTTCACTCTCCACAGGTGAGTCACCCACACCTACCTGGTTTTCAGAGTGTCTTACAACCAATTCTTAAACAATGACAACCTGGATGATACTGCTTCAGCCAGTGGAATCACTCAAGACCCCCCACCCCACTGTCACCCCCCCACACACACACACACACACACACACACACACACACACACACACACTACCATTTACATTTTAAGTTGTGAAAATCTCCTCCATGAGTTTCTGAGTTATCTTGGTTCAGCCAATGGAATCGCTAGTGTACAACAGAGTTGGATATCATGTGGTCAATGTATAATCCCTTTTTCTAGCTTCTGTTCAATTTCCCTGAACTACCCATTGTGTCAACAGCCCAAATCTCTCCACAAGACCTAATGCTTCAAGTATTCACTGTAACCCATGGCCAAGGTGCATACCATCTGGTAGGTTAAAGCCTTCAGGCTGGTGTTCACCCCTGAGCTCAGAAAATGTAACATTCCTTGACAGCCATGTGAAGGCTGATGGTCACTGGACTGAGATGCTGAAGCCCAGCCTAAATTACCCCCCCCCCCCCCCCCCCCCCCCCCCCAACATGCAAATATCTAACTCCGGGTACCCTGAATGTGGTAGTGGAGTTTGAACAGCTGAAGAATCCAAGGAATCTAATCCCCAATGTTAACTACGCTGCCTTTGCCTAAGGGACTAGAGATTATTCAGCTTATTCATCACAGTGTCCAAGATTCTATAGTAAATGTGTACCATCCTGCACTTTGAAGTGAACACTCTCTACAACATTAAAACTTGAAGAGCTGGGATGCTAAACTTGAGAAGTTAGCAATCTTTAACTTGACAAAGAGTGTGCAATAAAATTTTGCATGAGCATGCAGTGTCATACTTGGAATGTGCACAAAAAAACATACACGCATGTGTAATATTACATTTGAAGGGTGTGCAGTATAAATCTTCAAGGATTGTGTGTTTGTTTAACTTAAATAGTGCCATATCAAAGTTTGAAAAGAGTGTACTTTAAGGCATATGTAATGTGCAATGTAATGTAACTTATGGAGCACATCAATTAAGTACATCACACCATAAAAAAAAAAAAAATCAGAAAGTGCAATATCAAAGCAATATGTGTGCTACATCAAATCTGAAAGCATGTGTAATATCAAAATGTTGAAGAATCTGCAGCAATAAACTTGATGAACACGTTACATAAAAATATTGAGGCACACGTTATAAAAACATGGGTAATGCAATGTATAATGTTAAGAAGATGTGTAAGCAACAATGTTTACTGTTAAGAAGATGTATAAGCAACAATTAACTTAGCATGTGCTTCACACTGAAATGCTGAGAGTGTGTCACATGCATTGGATGAGTGTGCAGTATCACAACACTGAGGAGTGTGTAACATTAAACTTAATGAGTGTGCAATGTAACATTTCCAGGAGTGTACAAATTCAAATATTGTGGAGCCTTTCACATGAAACTTGAGGTTAACGAGTATGCAACATCAAATGGGTGAGGACAGTACTGTACAAAACTTGCTGAGAGCCAAACCAAAATCTCAAGAAGTGTGCAAAATTAAACTTGATGAGTGTGGAATATCATGATGTTTAGAAGTACACAAAATAAAATGTGGCAACTGTGGAACATCAAAACTTTCAGGAGAGTGTACAACAGACTTGATGAAGAGTAACGAATGATAAATGTGATGAGTGCAATATCCAATGCTGAGGAATGTGAAACAAACTTGACAAGTGCAATATCAAATGTTGAGGAATGTGAAACAAACTGACAAGTGCAATATCAAAATGCTGAGGAATGTGAAACAAACTTGTGATAAGTGAAATGTCAAAATGTTGAGAGAATGTGAAACAAACTTGACAAGTACAACATCCAAATGTTGAGGAGTGAGTAATACCAAACCTGTGGGTACAGTATCAAAACACTGAGGAGTATGCAACATCAAACCATAATTCCAATATGGAAATAATCAGGAGTGTGCAATACGGAGGACTGTTCAATATTAACTTTGAGAATGCAATATTAAATTTGAGAGACTGTGTGACATCAATTAAAAATTGATGAGCTGCAACATCAGACGATTGAGAAGTGTGAAGAGTGCAATATCAAATGAAAAGCATGCAATAATATTAGGTGAGTGTAACATAAAACTTGATTAAGTAGCAGCATCAGACTACTGAGGAGAGCGTCACATCAAAGCTGAAGGAGAGGTGAATGTGCATTAGGTGGAGGCACTGACCTGATCAGTCTTGATACGTTTTCCCGTGGTCTTCATGTCATGCTGCTGGTTCAGCTCGTGTTTTTCCACAGCCTGCTTCTGCTGTTTGGTCAGTGTGTCCATCTCCTGCTCGTAGTTCTTCACCAGATTCTGCTCATTAGACACCAACAGTAACACTGCAGGAGGCAGGGAAAGGGGGTGGCATGAGGGAGGAAATGGTTAAGAAATCAGAAGTGAGGAGACGCAGGGGAATGTTGGGCTCTCTAACTGAAATCATCTTTTTCTTTTCTTCACTGAAAACCTCCAGAAGGAAATATATCTTTCACAACTGAAACGATCAATTTCTGTAGATGATCTTTTTATTTTACCCAGAAATATCTTACACTCTTCGCGAAACATGACACAATGATGATACTTTTTCCTTGAACAAAATTTCAATGTCAGGATTGTTTAGTAGTTTGTTTGTTTGTTTGTTTTTTGTATGAATGTGTGCCTCATTCAGGATTTGCGGAAACATTTTTAATATAAGGAAATGAACCAGTGCCTGCTCAGAATTAGGTTTGGCTATAGGCTCAATTCAGATGACTGGAACCACACAGCTGAATGTCCGAGAGTGCTGCTCAAATTTCCTGATGAACATTGCAGGTGTCTGTATCTCTCAGGCATGGTTGATGCCAGGAAATGGTATGTAAACAAGTGATGTGTACAGCCCTGTCATGCAGTCACAGACCAGAATGGAATGCCACAGCATCATCCTCATCCTCCTCACTTCTCACTATTACAAACAGTCTCAAATTCTGTGACCTTTCACGCCCTGCTCTCATGGTGACCTCACTTTTGATTTCCTCTCCATGTCTCTATACCCTTTGTAAGTTTGCACTGACACTGCCGTTATCTGCAAGTTCATGTCAGATGTCCCTGGACAGATGTGGTGGTTCCCTCCAGTGGGAGATGCTCAATCATGCTGGCTCTGCAGCTAAGCCATTACAGTCATCCATAACAGACTTAGCAGGTGATGTCCGTGTACTGGGGCTCAGCACAAGCACCATGAACACTACCAAACTGGTTCGCAGCAGTGCAGTGTCTCTTCTGGTGGGTTGCCTGATGATGACTTGACACAGACTTTTCTCTGTGGACTGCCAGAATTGCGATGGGACAAGCCATGGTGTGTCTGTGGATAACTGTCAGAATGAGTGGCATACAGCTACTGCCACCAGAGAGGAAAAGACGATAAAAAACCAAAAACAAAAAAAAAAAAAAAAAAGGAGAACAAGAAGGAGAAAGAAACTGCTGAAAAAATTGTTGGGGGGTACAACCTTACTGGGGAGGAGCAGTTGGGGATGCGACAGGAGTGTATGAAAGATGCAGATGAACTTTTCATTACCAGTTCTGTGACCCATCTCCTGGTGACAGATCTCTAGTGTCTGCACCTGTCATATCCTATCCGCATCAAACATTTCATTCCTGGGTGTCTCCAAAATGCAGATGGGAGGGAAGGAAAGAAGGAAGCAAAGGAGAGGAGGGAGGGAGAAAACAAGATTATAAATGATTTTTACTGCTACTTCAACAACCCATCACCTTATGATAGGTCTGTAGTTTCTCCACACATCATATCACAACTACAAAAGAATTTCACTTCTAAGTACATCTGAACCAGATGGGAGTAATTGGGAAGAGGGAGAGAGAGAGAAGGAAAAAAAATAGGGTGTACCAGTGTGTGTGTGGTGTGTACCAGTGTGGAAATCAGATAAAACATGACAGATGCACATGATCAGATGCACATAATTGGAGTTAAATCAGTCAACGGACTGACAGGCAGATCACTACATCAATGCCAACATTCTGTGACTGATGGCAGTTTGTTCTTGTTATAAACCTCTTTCTCTATCATATATTTCTACTGGTTTTAGATGATCTCTAAACAGTACAGAAAAAAAGAAGGCAAAGCACTAAATGAGGATGATTAAAATCTTAATTACCTAGACGCAGTCAGAATGACAATCATAGTAATGTCTGCATATGTGAATATATAAGAGAGAGAGAGAGAGAGTGTGTGTGTGTGTGTGTGTGTGTGTGTGTGTGTGTGTGTGTGTGTGTGTGTGTGTGTGTACGCACGCACACACGCATGCACATCATAAATGAATGTGTGTGTGTGTGTGTGTGTGTGTGTGTGTGTGTGTGTGAACTCAAACCTAAATGTACGTACGTACGTGTGTGTGTGTGTGTGTGTGTGTGTGTGTGTGTGTGTGTGTGTGTGTGTGTGTGTGTGTGTGTGTGTGTGTGTGTGTGTGTGTGTGTGTGTGTGTGTGTGTGTGTGTATGTGCGTGCGTGCGTGCATGCGTGCGTGCGTGCGTGCGTGCGTGCGCGTGTGTGTGAACTCAAACCTAAATGTACACGTGTGTGTGTGTGTGTGTGTGTGTGTGTGTGTGTGTGTGTGTGTGTGTGTGTGTGTGTGTGTGAAAACTCAAACCTAAATGTACGTGTGTGTGTGTGTGTGTGTGTGTGTGTGTGTGTGTGTGTGTGTGTGTGTGTGTGTGTGTGTGTGTGTGTGTGTGTGTGTGAACTCAAACCTAAATGTGTGTGTGTGTGTGTGTGTGTGTGTGTGTGTGTGTGTGTGTGTGTGTGTGTGTGAATTCAAACCTAAATGTACATGTGTGTATGCACATGTCAGAATGGCTTGCTCACTGACTGGTCGTGTACCCACCTGCATGTCCATCTCAAACTTGCGTTCCTGGGACTCTGAAGCCAGCTGGTTCTTGCTGATCAGGTCCTGGTACTGTTTATTCTCCTGCTTCTGTAGCAGCTTCAGTTCTCTCAGGTCTTGTTTCCTGTCACACACAACACAATTCACATCTTCAAATTGAAGGCTTCTCCCACTACATGCATCAGATTAAAAGGAAAACAAAAATCTTTTGGGTGTCACTCTCTCTCAGACACAGCTGTAGACAGATCAGTAACAGGCTGACAGACGGACACTATGCAGTCTCCTGAATTGGCAGAGTTACAGACTGACTCACAGTGCAAGTTGCTGAACAGACAGAGCAACAGAGTCCCAAGTACTATGCATGTACCTGAATGGGTAGAGAGCAACAGATAAAGACACAGCCAACAGTATGGTGCTTCCAGCAGACTTGACTGCACCTCCAAACGTCCACAGGGAAAGGGTTCATTTACAGGTCTCCTGGACCCAAGATGAAGTGTAATAAAGTGCACAGAGGTGAAGCGGGAATCGTTAACCTCTGTCTGAGAGGTGCAGAGTACTTCTGGGTTCTGTCCAGCTCTAAGCACTGGCACCTTTTCAGACCTGTTAAAGTTTCTGCTTCACAGCTTGCATTCTCTTCATTTAATATCCGTGGCCAGGAGAAATTAAAACTTAAAATTCTAGCAATTTGGTGGCTGGAAAGGGTCCTCCATCTCATCATTCCAATTCACCCCCCCACAAACTCTTTTCCCACTCCCATTCACCCCCTACAAACTCTTTTCCCACTCCAATTCATCTCCCACAAGCTCTTTTCCCACTCCAATTCACTCCCCCACAAACTCTTTTCCCACTCCCATTCACCCCCTACAAACTCTTTCTCACTCCCATTCACCCCCTACAAACTCTTTTCCCACTCCAATTCACTCCCCACAAATTTTATTCCCACTCCATTCACCCCCTACAAACTCTTTTCCCACTCCAATTCATCTCCCACAAGCTCTTTTCCCATTCCAATTCACCCCCCACAAACTCTTTTCCCACTCCAATTCACCCCCCACAAACTCTTTTTTCCACTCCATTCACCTCCTACAAGCTCTTTTCCCACTCCAATTCATCTCCCACAAGCTCTTTTCCCACTCCACTTTATCTCCCACAATCTATATCATTCCATCTCCTCGATCCCACTTATCTCCAACAACCTATCACCACCGCTTCCCCCCCCTTTCCAATTCATCTCTAGTAACTTATCATCACCACATACCTGTTACAGTTTATTTCCTACAACCTACCATCACTACTTCCTCACTCCGAGTTCTCTCCCACAACCTGTCATGACCACTTCCCCATTCTTATAATTCCCCTACAAATGAACATCTGACTTTCCTGTGCCTATGTATTTCACACAATCTGTCATGACCACTTCCCCATTCTTATAATTCCCCTACAAATGAACATCTGACTTTCCTGTGCCTATGTATTTCACACAACTGTCATGACCACTTCCCCATTCTTATAATTCCCCTACAAATGAACATCTGACTTTCCTGTGCCTATGTATTTCACACAACCTGTCATGACCAATTCCCCATCTTATATATCCCCTACAACATAACATCTGACTTTCCTATTCCTATGTATTCCACACAACCTGTCATGACCATCTTCTCATTGGTATGTATCCCTCACAGCTAATCCTCTTCATGATGCATAGCTAAGAACCAGTCATAACCACAACTTCTCATCCCCAATTTCCTATTCCCATGCAACCCCTAAAACGTATCATCACCACTTTAGTCATCATTTTGTTTTCTTTCATCTTGCTTTAAGCGACCTTCTGTACTCTTGATCATGGTAACTGCATATGAAAAGTGTACCGTAACACCAAACATATTCCATAATGAGCTAACTCTCGATCTTCGAATATGAGCAGCATGCTGAATCATTTTCGTTCATTTGTAATTTAAGTACATCATCATTCAGTGATATAAGCATATCACACACACAGACACAAATGTGTACATGTGTGCAAACACATGCATGCACACACACACACACACACACACACACACACACACACACACACACACAACTAGCACACATACACATGAATGCACACCTAACTTATTTTCTTCAGTACCTGTCATCAGCATCTTCCCATTTTTTCCCCATTTGTTTAACAAAGTGGCTCACTTGGGGGCACGTGAACAAAAGTATGAACAAAAGTCTCATAAACTTGAAATGGTAAACATAATCAAATATACAAGAAAGAAACAAACAAACAAAAATGCCACAGACCCCTCCAGTTCCATTTTGCATTCACAGGAATACACTTCTATGTATAACTCTCTTTGAGTGCCAAGGATTTAAACACCTGTAAATGTAAAACCTTATAACCAAATTAAAAAACTTCAGGATATAAGCATGACTGCAACATAGCCGACGCATGTACGATAAAATATTGTCTAAAGATTAAGTAAATAAATAACAGAATGAGTAAATACATAAACAGACTAAACCAGTGCAGTATAAGGATGCAGTAGAAAAGAGAATCTTTACAATGAATCTACTAACTAGATGGGGCCAGGAGTAAGTGTGTGTGTGTGTGTGTGTGTGGGGGGGGGGGGGGGGGGGGAACGGAGAAGAATTCTAACATGCACACACACATGCACGCACACACACACACACACACACACACACACACACACACACACACACATACGCCAGCATGCTACAGCATACGCCAGCACATACAGTGTCAGGCGACAGGCAGTGGCTAACCCTTGCTGGGACAGGCCAAGCCAGCCAAAGTCCTCACCACAACCTATCATCACCATCTTCCCATTCATTCATGCGTATCGCTCACAACCAACCATCACCATCACCACCTTCCCATTCATGTGTGTATCCCTCACAAACAATCATCACCACCTTCCCATTCATGTGTATCCTTCACAAACAATCATCACCACCTTCCCATTCATGTGTATCCCTCACAAACAATCATCACCACCTTCCCATTCATGTGTATCCCTCACAAACAATCATCACCACCTTCCTACTTATCCCTCACAATCAGTCGTCACACCTATTCCTATGTATCCCTTCTTGAGAAAAGGCATCACCACCCATGTGAATCTCCAATCGGGTGGTTCTTCACCTGTGTTGAGGGAGAGTTGGAATAGCCGAGTTAGGAAAGGTGCTAGTTCATCAGCTGCTGTCTTCAGGATAAAGGCCGGGATGGAGTCGGGCCCTGTGGCTTTGTCTGTTTTAAGGTTGCGGAGCAGTTTCTTTACACCTTCTTTTCCTACATGAATCTCATCATCCATCACTGGGAAAGGGCCGTCTCCCTTGCTTGGGATGCAATACAAGTCTTCAGCGATGAAGGCGGTTTGGAATTGTTCACTGAGGATTTCTGCTTTCTGTTTGTTGCTGCTATGGAGGGAAAGAAACCATCTTTATTTTTGAGAGGGGCGACACCTGAGCAGAGTCCTGTCCCTTACTTTTGACATATGACCAGAACTTTTTTTTTTGTTTTTTTGAAGTCGTTTTGAAGCTATGGGCTTCACTGGTCCACAGTCACATTCCTTCCATTTCATGGACACTTCTTTGGCAGTGTTGTTCAGATTTCCTGATACTGCACAACTATACACCTTAGGCCTGCTTGACTCTTGAGATAGGTTCAATACAGCCCTATCATGATATAGACCAAACTGCAGCTTCATCATCCTCTCCCTCAGTAATCATCCCAGAATAAGAATGAAAAAAAAAAAAAACATATGCCATACTGTATTACAGTTCATGCCCTGCTCTTCTGGTGATTTCAGTTTTGATCTCCTGGGCTCACATCTATGTGGACACTGCAGCATGGGTGTTCACCAAATTTGGCTCTGCCAAGGCAAAGATTGTGATCAGTGGGAGACTTACTAGGTGCTGTCCTACTTCTAGTTTCATTATAGCCCAGACAACCACACAGGCCCCCTTTTAAGATGGTCAGCAACTTAAAAAAAATTCCATCCTGAAGTGAAAAAGATATAAATAACAAAGAAATCCTTTACAAATGTACGACCAGTTCATGAGTTGGCAGTTACACAGCTGAAATCCCCAGGGCTACTGAAAATAGGCTGTGATAGGGGTGCCATCCATTCTGCTTATTTTTTCAAAGATTTTTTTAAAAAAAACATACAAAAACAAACCAAAGAACCCAAGGAACTTGAAGAAGAACATTCAAATGCAACCAAAAAAAACAGATGTAAAATAAGACTAATGGGCAAATAGCCACTGAAGAATGGATGGTTAGCGTCCATTCAGGGCAGCGTGTGCTACCTAGCTGCCAGACTGTGACCAGTTAAAAAAAAACAACAGAAAAAAATCTTCCCTGAGCAAACACAGGATAAATGTGCCACAAAGGCAGAATAAGGCTGACAACAGTAAAGAAAGACAATATTTACTTTCATTAAGGCAGAGTCAACGAGACTTGCAGACAACAAAAGTTAGCGGTAAAAAACAAATTGCAAATGTGAACAGGAACATGCAGCACTGAACAGCACCAAAAGGAAACCAATAATAAAGAGTATCTTGTGGTGGGTTGCCTCAGGACACCCTGACACTGATATCTCCCTCTGACCACTTGACACTGGACATAGTAGGGTAAGGTAGAGTGTGTCATTTTTTTTTTTTTTTTTTGGGGGGGGGGGGGGGGGGGGGGGCGTTCAAATGAAACTGTAAACAAGCAACGCCTTTGAACAAGTCCCCGAATAGTTCAAAGTGATTTAAGTCGGTCATGAATATTTCTGCAGTTCTGAGTACATTTCATATCTGCTACATTATACTGTATACTGTTAAAATCAAAAGAAAAGAATTTTAATTGATTTATTGTCAAAAGTGAACAAAAGTATGAGATTCTGAGACCCCCTAATGTGACATTTAAACAAAAGCTTAATCAGTTAATGGCTCTGAAAAATTGGCAGTAAACATGCAGAACTGGCAGCTCAGAAGAGAGCTGTAGTGAAGGACCTGCACACTGTTTATAAATAGTTCTGATTTCTGCAACCTTTCATCCCTCAGGCTATCTGTGCAGCTGGCCCCGCTCTAATCATGAAGATCACTGTTTCTCCCTCCTTCTCCATTGATCATTATCCCTCTATTATTTCTTTCTGGCTAGGTCACTGAAAGCAGACAGACAACAACACACACGTAGGCACACATACACAAACTCGCACGTAGGCATACATGCGCGCATACACCCATGCATGTTGCATGCATTCATGTATGCAAGCATGTACGCGTGCGCACACACACACACACACACACACACACACACATGAAGTATAATATGACTGACACATTTCTTCAAATCCCTCCTTCCTGAAACATTTTCAAAGTATAATGGACCTCCTCCCCCTCTCCTCCCAACCTCCTCGGTCCTGATCATTCCACCTCTGATCACCATCTTCAGTCATGATGCATGTGAAGTGCTGCTGCTCAGTAATCACACACACACACACACACACACACACACACACAGCTATGTACCTCTCCCCTGATCCTCTCTCCCTGTCCAGACGCTTCATGTCTGCTGTAATATGATTGTACGCCATGCATTGTAATTGCATTCTGCCCCCTCCTGAAACCAAACGCTTCTCTCAATGAAGGGGCAACGGCAGGAGTTAGCAACCCTTTTCAGGGGTGCCGAGAGCAGGGGAGAGCAGGGGAGAGAAACGTGTTGAGCTGGAAGGCTATTAGGACAGAGGTAAAGCACCATTCTGGGAACTAATGGATCTACCAGCCTCTTCCCCCGGCTGAAGACGGCTGTCCTAATGAGGACGGAAAGCGGAGTTCTCCCTCAAATGGGCATCACTTTTATGGGACGCGATGGTGTAAAATGGGAGGATCGTTCGCGACTCAGACGCTGATAATACAGTCATTTTCTATCTTCAGCAACAGTAAAATTTTATGGTCTCTACAAAAAAAAAAAAAAGTCAACAACTCATTTTTTATGGTTTGACCCTTTTTCTGCTGGTGTTTACTATTTCAGATGCACAACTAAACTCCACATTTTAACTTAACCCCTTCATGGCAGGGTATACTTATTTCCCTTACTCCTTTTCCCCTCTCCCTATGCATGTTATTCACCGACATGAGATCCATGAAAGTTATAAATTGCATGAAAAAGAATAATCAATGGATTCATACATGACACTGTTTGAAGTAATCAAGCAGTACTAGCCTTGATAAGTGTGTACATGATTCGCATCACTGGCGGTGACAGAAAACAAAAACACAAAAAAAAAAAAAAAAAAAAAAAAAAGAAAAAAAAGGAAGAAGACAAGAAAAACAAAATCTTGAAATCTTGTTACAACAACATATTGATATCATGAACAACACACACATCCGTTTTGTTAAAATTCAAAGCCATGGGTACATCACAAAAAAATAACACCACTTTGTTCATCCTTACTGTTGCTATTTTGACACATACACTTCATTCTTTATTACCTTTACTATAATTAAAAAAAAACAACAAAAAAAAAACACACTCCATGTTTTTATCATTAATGTTACCAGTAATACTGTAATTTTTTTCCTCGTGTGAACCTTCTTAAAATGGTCATCTCAATCTTCCACAAACAGCCACAATTAGTTCACTGTTTGGGTTCAGAATCGGCAGTTGCATCCCCAGTGGACCAGCCAATTTCAATAATCTTCATCAAGTCATTCAGGTAGAGTGTCCATGGCCTGTTGCTGTTAATGGAAGTATATAATGTATCTAAAAACACCAGCAAGTTGGATCAATGTTCCAGTCTGGCCTAACATTAACACAATTTCCATCTACTTTAATCTACCTCTGTTTCATTCAATTCGTTGAGAGAGAGAGAGAGAGAGAGAGAGAGAGAGAGAGAGAGAGAGAGAGAGAGAGAGAGAGAGAGAGAGAGAGAGAGAGAGAGAGAGAGAGAGCAGAAAGCTGAAACACCTTCAGAGGGACAAGATCTTTGATGCTAATGTCACCCCAGACCTAGAACAGTTGCCACACATCATTGTGTATTGAGAACAATGTGAATTAAATAGCAGCCCTGCAGTCCAAAGGTGGCCCCTCCACTCCACTCCAACTTCCTTGGGGGGGGGGGGGGGTGTGTGAATCTCTCTCCCTGTGTGTGTGTGTGTGTGTGTGCTGTGTGCAAGTGCAAGTGCACACCTGTGGACTGCACAAGGCTGTGCCTGGGGCTCTGCAATCAGTCCAGTGTTGGGGGAATGACATGCACTGCGCCTGTCAGAAACTGCACATAATTATGGGGACACTTCTCTATCTATGCTATGTGTGTTATCACTTTTTTTTTTTTGTAAACGTGAAAACTAGAGCACATCAAATCAAAGAAGCAGATTCATTTGTATGCTGATGTTGCCTGCCCAGTAAAGAAGACTGATCATCTCTGATTCGTGACCTTATTAGCTGCTATCAGGAACAAAAACGTCAAATTTTAAGGAATTCTTAATAATAAATGATGCAGGGAACAGAAAGCAGTAAATACCAAACAAGCAGGATAACTCTTTGCTCCCATAATGAAACTAATACATGCCAATAAATCCAAACGAAGCTGCTTACAACACTGAATTGCACAGAGCACAGAGAGCAACAGAAAATATCCCCAAGCTTGTGCTCTGTGTTGTCATTTCTGCTAGGCAATTTGATGTTGTAAGCAGCATTCGTTGGAGTGATGGGCATGTTTAAATCATGGGGCAAGAGGTTACCTTAAATTTGTTCCTTATTTACTGTTTACTATTCCCTGTCTCATTAAGGCTTTCTTTCATACCAGTCAAATCGAGGTTACCTGTATTTGTTACCATTTTTTCCATGTGTTTGATGATATTCAAAATTCAAATGGCTGTGCAAGTCTTGAATGAATGCCAATTTGTATTTGTTCATTTCGTCAGTTGTCATTGCTATGTATGTATAAGATACAAAATATAGGAGCACGCTTGGATCAACCTTTTCGGGGATGTCTCCTTGTTTGTTCTGTGTGCTCTGTGTTGTCATTTCTGTTAGAGGATTTGGTGTTGTAAACAGCATTCATTTGGAGTTATGGGTATATCTATTTCACCATGGAACCACACAAACTTGCTTGTTTCTAATTTATTTGCAAATTCTAAATCCAGCTACCTTTTCACCATTAAGCCATTGCACAGCACCTGAACAACATAAACACAATTTAAAAGTAATGACACTGTACACAAATTATTCCGTAAACAATTTCAAACAAAAACACTGGAAAAAAAATTTTTTTTTTTCATCAGATGTCATCATGTCTCAATGGTCATTCTTCTGCTATCTTCCTAGCCATGTTATGTGGTCAGTCTTGTTTTTCCTACAAAGACTGCCATCCATGGCAGCACCATCCCCCCCTCACAGCTCCAAGGTCAAATCATTCACTGGGCAATGTGGTGTGAATCTTAATTCACAGAAATATATAAGCTAATGAACCGACAAATCAACCCAAGATAAATATGACAAGCACAGACATGCCTCACATATGCACGCATGCATGTGCGCACACACACACACACACACCTCCAGCGTCCTCCATATGACAATCATGGCATGTTGGAACCATGTGAACAGCAAGCACACCATCCTGACATACCCTGACTTACCGGGACCAGAAAATATTGCAGTAACTATCCAGAACAAACTGGATACGGGAAGGCAGCTGACCTGGCACTGGCGTCTCTCCACTATTCTCACCTTCCCCTTCATTCAGCCTGATTTCCTCCACCTCAGGTACAGTGGGCGGCATGCGAGCGCCCAGCTGGGTTTCCAGGGTGAGCAATGGCACAGGTGAGGTCCTGCTCCGATACAGCAAAGGTATTGAACATGTCCCGTTCTGGATTGTCTCTCCACAACTGGCCTGCAGTGTCACAGACCAAGGTGAACATTCTGTTGTCACCGTGGACACTCTGAGATCTGCCTGAAGAGGAAGATGAGGCAGAGGATAACGTGCCAGTTCCTGAGTGCCAGCCAATACTGGATATGGTACCCAAGAGGATGGTGTTGAGACAGAGGAGATGGTGGAGGAAGCCACGCAAGCAGACTTCCTGTCCTCACTGCAGTCTGATTCAGTCTCATTCAAGTCAGTGTGGATCTCTGCATAGCAGTTAGCATTCGGATCCTTAACTAGAACAGGAGAATGTTCACCAAATTCATCGCTGGTGCCAGAGCATCTGTTTTCCACCAAGGTGTCACTGTCTCCTTCAGGGACTACTGTTACAGGGTTCATGTTCTCATCCCTAGTGGTAATGGAGACGATGTGTTGCTGTAAGACTGTGGAGGCTGGGGTGGTACTGGTGGGAGAGGTGGTTGTGTGTGTGTGCAGGTAGGTCCAGGAGCGGGCACTGCTCAACATGCAGTGGATGTTTGGCCAAGAGCCATGGACAGAATTGTACAGCACAGAGCCAGGTGTGACAGGGGCCATCCTGCACTGCTTCCACACTGTTCCTTCCTTTCATCTCATCGCTCAACACAGTTTTCAAGTGCACTCACCATGGCTCCAGTCTCTGAATTCACCATGTTTTGAGATTACCGTTTGAGGCCATGTTACCAGGACATAAAGCCCAGTTACCATTCTGTAAAGTCACCAATGTGTAAACTCCAGTCATTATGACGTACAAAGCAATCATCAAAGTATAATGCTTAGGAATAAGCTATATGATGTAATGTTGCAAGTCAACATTTCAGTCACTGGCTTGTCCTCTCACTGGAAAACATAAGACGAACATTCTGATTGCTGATTCTGTATTCTATATCAAATAATTAACAATGGGTCTAAACTTTCAGACAGCATGCATAAGGTGATGGTGTCCATAATCCAATTCATAAAATCTGTCACTGTAAATTTCATGCCCGCCCCCTCCCCTCCATTCAAGTAATCTCAAGGACTGAACATCCTGTGCTCTTTACAGGTGGTCTTTGCTATGACTGATTTCTGGTTTTCGTTATCATACTTATTATCAAAGAGCTATTGATTGTGATTAAACACTTTTAAATTCTTTAGGGAAGAAGCTTACTTTGAACACCTCAGAAATGTTGTATTTCTGTCTACACCTGTCTGTCTGTTTTAAATAAATAAGACTAAAACCACCCTCTCCTGACCCCTTCCGAAAACAAATACTCAGAATTCCATATTTCCATGAAATATCTTGCTTTTATACTCTTTTCTACTACCACTAGCATCAGTATTTATATTCAATAACATCACCCTACAACAGATGAACTCGCTTCTTCCTGTCTCCATACCCACTTCCCTGACTAAGTTTTCCTATCTGTCAGTGCTGCTAACAATATTAACCATCCATTCTTCCAGTCCCAGTCCAAATCAAGAGCCCCATCATGATTATGCCACACTGATCACCTTCCTGAAGTGAGAATCATCCCCCCCCCCCCCCCCCCCCCCCCCCCCCCAAAGAACAGAACTAAGGATTCTGTCATCATCACAGAACTAGTTGTGCCAAGGCCTGCATGGCTGGCTGGGCAGTATAACCAACATACACTGAACAGTCCTGGCACTAAATTCTCCACTGTGAATGGACTGTCTGCACCACAGTAGGGCACCAATCACCTCCTGTACTTCAAACTGGGCAGAGTGGTCTGAATCTGGCTGGGGACTCACCAAGCCAAGTCCCCTAAACAGAGGGTGTGTGAAGTGCTCCACACAGTCTCTGCCCCACACTTCTACTACAACACTGATGTGCCTCTGGCTGCCACAGTAAGACAGGAGAAGCAAGGTTTAAAGAAAAAAATACAAGAGAAGAAAAAAAAAAACAAGAATTCTTGGACAGGAATACTGGTTGGGGGTGGGGGTGGGGGTGGGGGGGGGGGGTTGTAAGACAATGCATGCCTGGATACTTTTCAAAGGTCTGAGTGCAGCTTTCAAAAGTGCTGGTCCCGGCCAGTTTCCTCTGGTTGTGTTGCCCCTTTAACGCACTTTTGGACAGAATAATTCATTTCCTTGAGATCTATGAGGCAGTGAAGAGAGGGAGACACATGGAATGGATCAAAATAGCGCGCAGACTTTTCATTGTGTTAAGGTCCTCGTGAGGACTTTACTTCATATACAATTCATCTGATGAATAACTACACTTAATTCTTTCTCTCCTTTAATAACAATTCCTTTTTTCTCCTGCTACACATTTAAAATGTCTGCTCTACATGACTGAATTACAACTGATTGATGTATTTATCTTTCTCCTTAGTCCTTCACATACTTTAAAAAAAAAATGTTATAATCATCTTACTGACTAGCTAGTCAAAATGCTTACTTTTACACCACACTGCATCAGCCCATGGACTGACTGCTCTCTTTCTCATGACATGTTTCTCTCTTTTCAATGACAATGCAGTTGTGCCTTATTCTTGAATATCCCACGTTTCATCTGTGGAGTATTTACTCTATTGCTGATCCAACTCCAGACAAAAGCTGGATATTAAAAAGAAAGTTTAATGCTGAACAATAAAGTAGTGAGGGAAAACAAGTGTAGGTTAAAAAAAAAAAAGTTTGTAAATCTTGTTCATAAAGGATTATGTTTTGTCTAACCCTATCCCCCCCCCCCCCTTTCCACGCCCCTCTCCTCAAGCTCCCTTTGTTTTGGCAACCTCTGTGAGATACATATCTCAAATAAAATTAAAAAATCAATTTAAAATAAACTTTTCCATAATCAACGTACTCATACTCCGCGACACTCAACAAACGTCAACTGTGACCAGGCCCTAACACAAAATTCTGAGACAATACCAACAAATTAATCAGCAGAATCAGCCAGCCAGATAAATGATGACAAACTCTGTCACATACATGACAGCAAATTTTATAAATGACGACAAAAATCATGTATATCTACCAATCAGATCAATAATAACAATCATCTGTATCTGCCAATCTGAAGAATGATAACAATCAATTGTCTGTATGATCTACCAATCAGATAAATGATTAACAATTACTTGAATCTACCAATCAGGTAAATGGTAGCCTAAGCTGTTATAAATATATGAAACGACTGCTATCAATATGGGCCAACTGCTATCAATGTAAGGACCTAACATGAAAAATCACCATGGCAGCAGGACAATCACCCCTAACTGTTTGGTCTGGCCACCACCAATATGATGCACACACTGTACTGGCAATATGTACCAGGGCAGCCTGCCAATGAACCATCAATACAGCACACACATTGAACTGTAAACAGACACCAACGGCAGCCGGACAATCACTGTCACTGTCCTGTCTGACAACCAGCATCAACACAAGGTACACACTGCACTGTGTATAGGCATCAGGACCACAGGACAATGAAATCCCATCACTGTCTCCTCTGTCTGCCAAACCACAATCTGCTAGGCCTACGGGCTGGACAAGCAGCGGCAGCCTGTACTGATGGTATGTATGAATTGTCCCTGACTGTACCCCATCAGAGAAAGTGGTCTCTATGATGGCACACTAACCCCCTCACACAACATCCTTCCCTAGTCCTCTGACTGTTGAGGCTGTATCGTGGTTTGCCATGGAAGGAGTAAAGCAAGACCTGAGGGAGGGAGTAGGGCTGGAGGTGTGAAGCAGACTGGAGGAGGGGGGAGAAAATGGAGGGAAAGCAGCTACCTCCACACTAGAGAACTGTGACTGTCATATCAGATCATGTACTGCCAGACACTTTGATGGAAGCAGGTCTGTGACTGTGGTGTGGGGCAGTGTTACAGCCAGACACTTTGTTTGATGGGAGGTCTGTCAGTGTGACCAGGATAATGTTCCAGGCAATTTGATGGAAGAGGAACTGTGAGTCAGTGAGGCTAAGATAATGTTCTAGTCAGACACTTGGAAGAAAACAGGACTGTGACTGCTTGAAAATGTTATAGCCTGACATTTTGATGGAAGACAGACTGTGTCTGTGAGTATCAGATGACAGACACTTTAACCGGTCACACAGCTAACCTCCCCAATCATCTCAACGAGCCTGACCTCATCTTTGATCTTTTCTTCTTTCCATTCACTTGCCTACAGAGCTTCAGGCTTTTTGAAAAAAAAATTTAAGTCGTCATAGGGCAGCAAACAGTGGGAAGAAGCATGAAGCCAATCCTTAGAGCTCTCATGTCTGTTTAATCAGTCATTAGCAGCAGCAGCCTCAGATTGCTCAGATTGTACTCTTCACCTTGTGAACATTGTGCAGACAATTTTACACTCAAAGAGGAAAAGACAGAGAGAGAGAGAAAGAGAGAGAGAGAGAGTGTGTGTGTGCATGTGTTGTGTGTGTGTGGGTGTGGTGTGTGTGTGTGTGTGTGTGTGTGTGTGTGTGTGTGTGGTGTGTGGTGTGTGTGGTGTGTGTGAGCACATGAGTGCATGAGTGAGCGAGTATGCATGCATGTGTGTGTGTGTGTGTGTGTGTGTGTGTGTGTGAGTGTGTATGTGTGTATGCATGCATGTTTGTGTCTGTATATGTCAGTCTGTGTGTATTTACTGTGTTTTTATCAAATGTGTCATTTACCTATGCGTGCATGCTTGTCAGTACAACCTAGAGTTAATCTGACAATAAATTGGTTTCAGTCAGTCAGTGTGCGTGCATGTGTGTGTGTGTGTGTGTGTGTGTGTGTGTGTGTGTGTGTGTGTGTGTGTGTGTGTGTGTGTGAGTGTGACAATGTGTCACTGTATCGGTGTCCATGAAAGCGTGCCATGAAAATTGTGTGTGTGGTGTGTGTGTGTGTGTGTGTGTGTGTGTGTGAGAGAGAGAGAGAGACAGAGAGAGAGAGACAGAGACAGAGAGACAGAGACAGAGAGAGAGAGAGAGAGACAAACAGAGACAGAGAGATAGAGAGAGAGGGAAAGGAGAAAGAAGAAAATGTGAACATCACTTGAGAGTGAGAATCTTATGTCTCATGTCTCTTCACATCATACTAGAATTCAAAGGGGGGGAATAAGGGAAAGATGAAGTGGTGGGTAGAGGAGATGGACGGGGACTGGGCATTTCTGTCTGTCCTGTCAAGGCCTATTGCTTCATGAGGGGGATTTATTATCATATTTACAAACCTTCATATCTGATTTCCTGTAAAATATTCGTTTTCAAGCTTGGCTGATCGATCTGTGACTCTGCCAGTCTCTAATTCGCTCTTGGTGGCATTTTTCTTGCTGCGGATTGCATGGTATGATGACTGCACTGTGTATAGAGCCGAAATCTGCAGTAAGACAATGGGATGCTACTCTACTACTTTCCTAACAATCTGAAGTCTTGTCACCTGTTTTGATTCCAAATTAACTGAAAGCTGATAATTCACATCTCAGAATGAACTGTGACTGCATGGACATGCAAAATTTTTTTCGCTTCCGATGCGAACAAGATTGAGAGTGAGAGAGACGCTGTTCTCAGTGTACAGTGACATGCGCACACACTGGACCTGGCACACAAACTTGTCATGGGAAGTGCCGTTTACAAATTTCACACGCAATTGCAGGTGCATCAACCATCTGAAGCTCTGTGTGTATTTTTTGTTTTTTCAATGTTTACTGACCTGGGGAAGAAAGAAAAGCAAACAAGAGAAGCCAGTGAGTGAAGGAAAGTGGGGCAGCAGGGTAGGGAAGAGAGAGACAAAGGGGGAGGGAGGGAGGGAGGGAGAGAAAAACAATGAAAACCATCTTGCTTTGAATACAGCATTTCAACCTTCAGAGAGTGTGTCAAAAGAAATCATTGTGAGCACATTTCAGTCTTTAGCACTGACTTTGCACATTCCTGCACACCCTGTGGGCACGTGGGCATGCACACTGAACGATGAGATGAGAGTGGGGAGTGGACGTGAAGGGGATGGTGGGGGGCACAGAGGTTTACATCTTCCAGCTGAAAAACACCAAACTTCTCCCCACAGATATTCAAATAGAACCTGCCAGCTCATGCATGCCTAAGATATAGGAAAACAGAATAGAAATTCCTCACACCACCAAATGATCAACAAAGGTGCTGATCACCAGACTGATCAAATAAAAAGTAAAAAAAAAAAAAAAAAAGAATGAAGACCAAAAGTCTACAACAAAAGTTTCCAATTTCTATTCACAAAAGGTGTCTGTGAGAAGCTTTCGGCATTCAGTTAAAATTTACTTGCACAGCAACATACTGACCTGAAGAAGAAGTTCCTCATTCATTAACAGATTTAAATAAAAACAATCTGAAATTTAATGCTTACGCCTGTGTAAAAAATGTGTTCAAATGTATGATATTGGTTTTCAAATATTATGTTCTTTCTTGATAATTTAATTTTTCATTTGTTACTTTTTAGTATTTGTTATTTTAGTATTTTTGAATATTGGTGTTTGGTTTTTTTTTTCTAGTGCAGCTACAATATGAGAAACCACAAGCCAATTCTTTCTAGTTTTCTTTTTGCTTTTCATCTTACATTGAAATTTTAAATCTTTTATTATCACCAAATACTAGTCTAACTTTTTCCACGTTATTACAAAAGGTTCCTGACGATTTTGGATTTGAAGTTCACTTCGCACTTCAGCTGTGCATTGACTTTCACTATTTTCTGCTTAGTGTCTGTTTATCATTTTAGAAGCAAACACAAAACGGTTCCTCTCACTGTCACAGTGTTCCAGAACACACAGTGTACCCCATGTCGGCAAGTACCACAGGAACACATCGGACACGGAAAAAGAAACCCGACGATCACGATTTCAGAATGCCAGCTGCACTGTCCGCTAGGAGTGGGAGAGAGCGCGACAGATCCATAGCGTAAGAGTGAGACGTGTGGTCCTCTCCTAGGAAACCAGCGCTGTGATAGAGATGCGCGTCGCACTCTCTCTGTGCCGCCGAGACGTTCTCCAATGCGGCTGCACACCCCCTCTTTCTCACCCCCACCCCATCCTGAACACGCACTACTTCACGTCTCTTCCTTCCATTCTCTCTGCGTACACATCATCTTGTCTGCTGTGAAAGTGGTCACTATCAAAGTTTTCACTGTCGAATCTTATTTATTGTGTGTGTGTGTGTGTGTGTGTGAAACAGTTTTTGGTGGCTCTCTATGCCCTTTAGTTCATCTGAAAAAAAATGGTACGATGCCCGTCAGCCTGGCTGAACTGCCACCTAAACACTGCACTGCCTAATAGAACAGAGAGACAGAGAGGGAGAGAGAGAGAGAGAGAGAGACTCGACCGCTCCCTTTGCTTTCAGAGAACCGTTCTCGCGGTCGTCTCTCTCTCATGCAAGTGCGTGCATATAGTGTGTGTGTGTGTGTGTGTGTGTGTGTGTGTGTGTGTGTGTGCGTGCGTGCGTGCGTGCGTGTGCGTGCGTGCGTGTGCGCGCGCGTGCGCGTGTGAGTGTGTCACTGTGTGTGTGTGTGTGTGTGTGTGTGTGTGTGTGCGTGTGCGTGCAAGCATGGGGACATGTGTGCGCATACGCACATCTTTTTGTGCACATGCTTGCGCTTGAGTGTAAGCTACCTGTTAACACCCCCCACCCACCCCCGACCCCCGACCCTCTGTATAGTACTGAATGGAAGAACTGCAAAATGCTCTTTCTTTAATGTGTGAAACATTCCCATTCCAAAACATGCATACACACACAAACACACGCACGCGCCCACATTGTGCACAAGCACTTACCCCCACACGCACCTGCGCACACACGCATACGCACACGGGCACACAGACACACACCCGTTCCAAAAGGCCACCCTTCACAAGTGCAGGCACCATGTGAACAAAGAACACAATCCTGGTCCTCCAGAGACCCATGGTCCTATCCGTCGCCCTTCATGCTATTTGAGGGACATGGAGTGCTGGACCAGGAAGGACAAAGAAGCCCCTCTCTTGGCTTTCCTAAGGCAGTGCTTCTCCACAGCACTCCTTCGGGGGCAGGGGATGAGGGGGATGGCTTGGGCAGGCACTGATTGCAGTCCCTATCATAAAATTGGTTGGTGGTTGAAATCTGTTGCCTTGCTTTCAGTTTGGAGGGGTTTTGAAGCAAACGGCATCTGTGAAATCCATCTTGTGATTGTTCTCTACCCACCCTACTGCTTTTATCTTCAAAATGAGAATCAACTCTGCATTCTTGTGATCCTGCATTTCATACATATACTTGCATATGCATGAGCTTTTGTGCACAACCGCACAACATGACTGTATGTGCGTGTGTTTGTGCGCGTGCAGTTACAAAATGCCCTTTTTTTTGTGTGTGTGTGTGGAAACACTTGTGAAACATGAGAAATAAACCAAGGGATGGGATATGCCTTCAGATAGTTCAAAACAGTTTGTGAACAAATAGAGACAAATCGTCAGTGATCTATCTCATCCCACCTGAGAACACTGGTGATGCCAAGCAGACAATCATGAAAGCCAGAGATAGCCATTCTACTCACACTGAGAGGATGACCAAAGTCTCCCCTCCCCCAGACACTATCAACATCTCCCCTATGACATCTCAACACCATCTCTGCTCATTTATCCCCAAACCTCAGCAATCTATTGTGGGGATGATATCTCTCACCCATAGTGTAAGTCATTTCATGATCCTTGTATTATTAATTACAAATGTCTCCTGTAATGTCACCACCACACCAGTTTTTCTTTCAAGCCTAGATTTCTATCAGCTCAAATGAAAAGTACACTGGTGTTGACTATTGGACTCATCTGGGCAGCCATGGGACAAAGCAGTTCTCTTTCAATTACTGGATACTGCCTTGTGTCACATCTCAAATCGTTGTGAACTGTCATAAAAGCAGCTATACTAAGGTTCATGCAGTCCTGTTTTCCAAAGGACCTGTTTACAGTTTGAGGTGATTTCATACAATGCCAGGTACGTAAGAAAAGTTAAACTGTTTTCCCAAGGCCCTGTTTACAGTTCTGATGCTTTCATACAATGCCAGGTGTCGCTGCTGACTCAAATCAAAGCATGCACATTATGACCAAGAATTTCAAAGATGTTTTTAAGATTCCAAACGGGCGCCTTCTTCCACAACACTGAGGCTTCTTACTTTCCTGTCTGCTGGAGTGGTAATGAAAACGCATGCAACTTTTTACCTTTTTTCCCCAAAAACAGGGCCAAGATTGGGTGACTGTGCTGGTTCACAGTTGACTAAGTTCCTTCCACTGCTATCTTCCATGGGACTTGTGAATAAAGGCATCACATTCTTGAAGTACTGCTTCTCTGGAAATAATCACTGAACAGATGGGTGGAGATAATCTTATTGTACTTGAATCTGCTTCTTTGAGTTGACTGTTTTTTTTTCTGTAATTTCAATGAAGACAAGATCACCCACACAGAAGTATAAAACTGCTTCACCCCAGACGTTTCACACTATGTGTTAGTGGATCTCCCTCTACATGTAGAACTATGCATTCTGGTCGCCACTTTCAGACAACTTTTGCCATACTGTGACTCAACTGCAATGCAGATCAATCCTCTCTCTTCATCACCTAAAAAGGTCATTTCCAATGATCATTCCCTGTCCAGTGCAGTGTGGCACCAAACCAGTTTCTCCTGAGCTTACCGTGCATTTATGTCAACTGAACAACCACCTTTCTCACAGTCACAGCTGTTCTTTTTCATGTCATACACAGTTTCCTTTTTTGAAAACAAACCGGTCACAACACCAGTGATCTCTGCCATCCGCAGCAATAAGCCCAGAAAGTGGTCAAGCAGGATGGTCACTAATTTTAGATCAAGGACCACAGCCTGAGCTTTAACCCTGCAGTCCACAGATCCAGTCTGGTGAAATCATTTCAGAACGACTGAAACAGCAAAATCAGGCATCTTTAGCACTCTTCTAATGTTCTTGTTCAACTGGCCTTCACTTAATCCAGATTTCTTTTTAAAAATCATCACTGAGATCAATCAATCAATCATGTTGCATATGTCTATGCTGACCATGAGGGGATATATCTTATCAAAGTCAATTCTCCACAAGTCATTGTTTTCAAAAAAGTCAAAACACACAATGTATTAAAACAGATTTTTTGAGATCCTTACTTTTTCTCTCCCATGGTCACAAACACAGGAAGAAAATCCTAAAAATGTTTATACACAAGATATCTGCTCCCACCTCAATTTATTGCATTTCTTCCCCCCTTTCAAATGCTTGAAAATAAACTTCCTGTAGCAAACAGATATTGCAAAAGTGACATTACATGAGGCAAACTGTGACTTTAGTGTTTGCTGTCATATTGAGTTTGCTTATGATCTGGCATAAGGCTGGAGTTGCTCATCTTCCAGATCATCAAACAACTAATCCTCTTGGAATCAGACTACACAGTAACAACCGAACAAAGAAGTAGTTCTCCTTGAATGAAACCTGTATTGTTCTTCACCATCAGGGTAACATGGGACAAAGTGGGAGTTCTGATTGAAATAAAACATAACCATCTCAATAACCATTGGACAAAGGAGTACTTCTCTTTAATCAACATGTTTTGTTCCTCCTCATCAAAGTAACCATGGGGGAAAGAAGTAGCTCTGTTTTCTGTTTGAATTAGACACTTACTAGGCCTGTATTATTTCTTACCGAGTCTGTGCATATCTCTTTGTGATCATGCCAGTTAGCTCACATGTATGATTCCAAACATTTGCATAAATGTAGAGAGACACAGAGAGAGACACAGAGAGAGAGAGTGATCCACTTGTAGACCAAATCACTGGTTTTATTATGCTGGTACATGTTAAATCACATGCGCGCGCGCGCACACACACACACACACACACACACACACACACACACACACACACACACAGACGTCTGTACATTGCTACTTGCTTGGAAACCCTTGCATGTAATGGTAATCACACATGGGCGCATGCATGCACAGAGAGAGAGAGAGAGAGAGAGAGTGAGGAATTCCACAGGATGACCAGCATCGCTCCAAGGTCCCCAGTTTGGTGCATAATATCATTACAAGCAGTGTGAGTCACTGCACTCTTCCTCACTTTTAGTTTTAGGAAGGATGCACTCTGTTCTTAGCACCATCTCTGTAAACACCAAGGCCATAACTGGATGGACAGTGGAGAGAGGAAAAGAAAAAAGAAAGAGGGAAAGAGAGGAAGATATGGATTCTTCTCTCTCTCTCTCTACACCGTCACACAGAGAAGTCTGTGTTCCATAAAGCTTGTTAGATTTCCTACAACTATGTTTCCATAGAAAACAACAACATTCAGCATGCAAACAAGCTCAAGCAAAAGACACGAGTAAACAAAGAAAACAAAACAACAGGCACATAAAAGAGGGGACTGCAACCTGAATCATGCCAGCCAACACTGGCACCATAATTTGAATCACACTGTCCCTTGCTCTCTCCTGGAACTTGTGCACCCTGGTCTATGGTCAGAGGAAAACGCAGAGGTGAGGTTATAGGCTGAAGTGAGAATACAGAATAGGCAGTGGAAGAAATAGAAAGGGACAGAGGAGGTATGGGGGGGGGGGGGGGGGGGGGGGGAGGGTTGTAGAAATGGGAAGAGTCAGCTGGAGAGGGCAACCCAAATGTATGGATTGTGTGTGTGTGTGTGTGTGTGTGTGTGTGTGTGTGTGTGAGAGAGAGCATGCACACGTGTGCATGTGCATCTGTGAGGCTGTAGTTGTGCACCCCATTCATGTAAATACTTTTTAGCGTGTATGTGAAGAGACAGGAGGTGCGTGTGCGCGCGCATGTGTGTGTGTGTGCATGCGTGTTGTTTTGTTTCTTTCTTCGATGTGCATCCATGTGGAGAGAGAGAGAGAGAGAGAGAGAGTGAGTGTGTGTGTGTGTGTGTGTGTGTGTGTGTGTGTGTGTGGTGTGTGTGTGCGTGCGCGCATGCTGGCATGTCTGAGTGTGGATGGAGACACAGACGGACAGAAGAAAACTTGGGAATTTAACCACCAGGTTAGCAGCCAGCACACAATAGGGCAGGGGGTTGGGGCGAGGAAGGTGGGAGAGAATGCGCAAACAAAGTTTTTTTCAAAGTTGAATAAGCATGAACAAATCCAGCCCTTTCGACAAAGAAATTAAAGTGAGAATGGAAACCAGCCGGTATTGTTATTTTCAAGATTTAATTTGTGACAGTACACTTCTCTAATTTTTTCACTGAAAATATACAGAAGTAGTAAATTTTGGATGAAGTTCTGACATTTCTGTCTTGCAGCAATCATTATCAATTCATGTGCATGTGTGTGTGTGTGTGTGTGTGTGTGTGTGTGTGCATGAATGTGCATGTGTGTGTGTGTTCAAATAATCATCACTGTGTCAATTCAGCAAGAAGACTGGTTGAAAGGAAAATTAGAAGACCCAACAGTAAGCCATGTAGCATGCCAAGTTTTGCTATAAAAAAAAAAAAAAAAAAAGAGAGAGAGAGAGAGAGAGAGAGAGAGAGAGAGAGAGAGAGAGAGAGAGAGGATTCGATATGAATGTATTCAAATGAGGGAAAAAGAATAAGCACAAATCAGTGGCTTTTTTTTCATCCAGCCCTCAAACAATAAATACGTGGAAGAAATCATTGCATGGAACTGCATAGAAACTCATAACAATAATGAATACATAGCAATTTAGAATAAGAGAATGCACAATATAACTAGAGGAAGAGAGTGTGGGAGAGAGGGAGGGATGGAGAGCGACACAAAGAGAGAGAGAGAGAGTTGGGGACTTGGAGATACAGAATAAAGAGACGGAGTCTCTGACACAAGGAGAGAGAAGAAAAGAAGAAGAAGAAGAAGAAGAGAAGAAGAAGACGAAAAGGAGACTACAATGAAAGAGAGAGAGAGAGAGAGAGAGAGCTAAATCTGCTTATTGAGGGCAAAGCGGAAACCATCAGGGTTTTTTCCTACTACCTCTATAAAAGGGAAGGAACTTTCCATAGATGACATAGATTTTTATTAAAACTGGTCAATACATACAAGAGAGAGAGAGAGAGAGAGAGAGAGAGAGAGAGAGAGAGCACAAAAGTGTGTATGACTGAGAGAGAGAGAGAGAGAGAGAGAGAGAGAGAGACAGACAGACAGACAGACAGACAGAGCATAAAAGGATAAGGATAAGGATAACAATTTTATTTGTCCAAAAGATGGAAAATTCATTTTCAACAGCACACAGCAACCATATACCAGGACTGCTCTCTCTCTCTCTCTCTCTCTCACACACACACACACACACACACACACACACACACACACAACACAATATGTATGAGAGAGAGTGGTGGGGGAGACAAAGAAGCACAGACACACACATACACTGGTTGGGGGAGGGGGGGGGCAAATCTTTCTGATATGGGAGGCGACTCTTAGCATAGGGGAATATTCAGAAGACAAACCAATAATGACAGTTTTATACATGGTATAGAAATGATCATAATGGATCAATATATACCAGACAGCACCACAGGCAGATGGATGGATGGACAGACAAAGCTCATGTGAATTTGTATGAAGCTTATGTACTTGCCTATGTGTATGTTAAAAAAAATTAAAAGTCAATGCAATTACAGGTACATTACCACTTATATGCATGTGCTTACATTGATTCTGTTGACAAATAATGCACACAACACCACTTGCAAACAGCTGTTTCTTCTGCATTTCTCCTCCCATCACCCAGCCTTTCCCTCTCCATCCTTCACCTTGCTGCTAGAGGCAAAGGCAAGAGTAGTGCGCCAACTATTGATTGAGCTGACGTCTTTGTGCGGAGCAGAAAGGAAGAGGGACCACTCGGATCAGATCAAGAGGGCACAGACTTGTTTCCTATTTTCTCTAGGCTATTCAAAAAAGCAAAAAAACGAGAAAGAGAAATTATGTCACAAATTGTTGTCTCAGAAAATACAACTGTAAGGTAACATATCATCAGCACTGTCTGACCATGAAACTATTTTGCAAAGAATTAACATCTGTGATCCCTTACCCCCATTACCCCCATTTCATTCCCCCCCCCCCCCCCCCCCCCCCTGCCCCTCCACTGTCCTTCCTGTTGTTCCTTGAAAATAAATCAATAAACAAGCAGGATGGTCAAAGTAACTGAAAACTTAACTATCTGTGAAAACTGACAGTTCCTGCTGCTACTTCTCAGTTTTTCTTTCAATTTGCCAAGTTGATTATAAAAAAAAAAAAAAAAAAAGTAAAATGGATTATCATGGCGACAATAGAATCCTGACTATTCGGTAAATCTGATGCCTATTTTGGTTACTTATCTGAGTACCTTTAGTGTGTGTGTGTGTGTGTGTGTGTGTGTGTGTGTGAGAGAGAGAGAGAGAGAGAGAGAGAGAGAGAGAGGGACAGTGTGTGTGTGTGTGTGTGTGTGTGTGTGTGTGTGACAGTGAGTGTGTGTGTACGTATGTGTGCACTTGCATGTGTGCCTGCCTGCCTGCATGTATGTATCTACATGCAAGCTGCTTGCAAGTCTCCCTGTGCATGGACGAGCACCTGAGCATGCATGAACTCACTTGTGCTAGCTGTCAAGAAACCAGCCTTTTTGCAAAATGACTCTCTTTGTTTGCAAAGATGCAGCCACTGTTTTCAGAGTTTTGTTTTCTAACATGCATCAGTGTGCTTTTGGTTTGTTTTACAATTTTACACTAGAGATAAACAATACATTTTACACTAGTGATAAACCAGAAACAAAAAGACCATGGGATTGAGGAATGCAATCTAATGCCATTGATAATTACAAATCAGGTACAAAACAAACACACACTTGAAGCATGATAAGAAAAAAAATCAAGTAAATTTTAACTTTGATAGTTGGTGAAGGGTAAAATTTCTCCCCTCATTTTCTATTGAGATGGATAAGCAGCGAGACATGAACCAAAATAATAAATGTCGGCTACATCTCATATGAGGATCAGAACACAGGAAGTAAGACAGAGCCGAGAAGGCATATTTTTTTCCTTACTATTATCAAATACTCTTTATTTCTCCATTTTCATTTTTTTTTTTTTTTCATTTGATTTGATGATCACTGTAACTGACCGAATTCAGTTTTCGTTTAGTCTTTTTTGTTAGAACAGCTGCATGTGTTCACACTGAACTTTCAGTTTTCGTTTGTTATTTTTCATTTGCTACTTGCCTTATATCCTGATATGACTTCAGCAATCAACTGGTCAACATACACGAAATAAACTATACACATGCAAATAATTTTCTAACCCCCTTTCCCAGATTTTCATCATGCTCCTGGTTTTCTGACATCAATTATGGGAAGAGGGAGAGGGGAGTAAGAGGCTCATAGCATTCAGCAAACACCATCCACCGAAATTCAACTTTGACCTAATCGTTACGCTGTTGCACGTTCATTCTACCAGGAGGAACAGGCAACATGGCGCGGATCCTGATGAAGGGTGACTCATCAACCTGTCTGTCTGTCTGTCTGTCTCCATGCTCCTTCTCCCTGACTTCCTCCTCCACCTCTCTTCTTTCTCCCTGTCTTTCTCACTGCTATCAATATGCTGATGATCCTTCCACTCCGAGATCAAATCACAGGCTTTTTTGTTTGTTTCTTTTTCTTTCTTTTTCTTTCTTTTTTCCTTTTTCTTTTAAGTTGTCATGTAAACAACGAAACAGTGTTCATTTCTCTTTTTTTAGCTTTACTGATTGTAGGAGTGTCCCACTATCGTGATCAAAATTAAACTGGTGGCTGATCAATGCAGTATAACCCAAAACATCTTATTTTCAAATCACAATTTAAACAGAGGCAATGGGACATGTAGGAAAGAAGATGTGAGGGCACAGAGAGGGAGGGAGGAAGGGAAGGGGGGTGGGGGTTGAGAGAGAGAGAGAGAGAGAGCAGGAGAGAGAGGCAGAGAGAGAGAGGGGGGGGGGGGGGGGGGATAATCACAGCAGCAGACAAAGGGAAAGACTGGGAGAAACACACAGAGAACAAGAGACTCAGCCAGAGATGGGAATAGGAAGACAAAATGCTAGTGAAGGAACAGCACGGACAGAAAAATGCACCCCAGTGAAAAGACAGGACAGAGACAAAACTGAGATCAATCTGGATCCTTATAAGCCATCCATCCTGACTGCTATGCAGTGGCTTCCATCTCCCTGAGACCCTAAAGGTGCCAGAAGGATTAAGAGTGATCTAGTGGTTCCATCAGATAATGCTGCTGGACAGGGTCAGTGCCTCTCATCAACTTGAGCACTGTCAACAACACCAGACATACATACACCAGCATCCAAAACTGGCAACAGAAGCAACATCTTACAAGAGAGTGATGAACGAGTTTGAGTTTGCACTGGATAGGGATGGAAGACAGGTAAGGATCCAGACACTGGTGCACACTGGACTCTTTTGTTTCCACTATATATTATTGTTCTGATGCATGATGCTCCACAATCACCAACCCAACTGCGTGTGAACACTGACATATTTAGGTATCTGCCTAATGCATACTGATAGAGAGAACTGGAGCAACAACTGATCTCTCTTTTGGCCTTTTGCTACTTCTCCTTGGAGTTACAGAGTGACAATATCTAGAAATATTCAATGTTTCCAACATGAAACATTGCCCAACCCCCCACTCCATCCCCCATTCGCTCTTTTAGCTCCTTCAGAATGAAAATCATGATCACACACACTGCTTCGCCACATCAGTGTCTGACAGACCAGCTTCATTCAGCATTGCACCATGGAGCAACCCCCCCCCCCCCCCCCCCTCCACTAACCTACCCACCTATCACCTCCAACACCCCTACCCACCCACCCCCAACCCCCCCTCCCCCCCCCCCTCCCCCCAACTCCACCCTCACCAGGGACAGACCATTATGCACGCAGGCAACCTGTCTCCCTTCATTAATTGTATTCCAACATCTCACCCTGTGACTGCCCACTGAGCTTCCAACACAAGACACAGGCTGGGTCCTGACTATGACACAGGAAATTACCATACCAAGGTCAATCTCCAATAAGCAACACTCACTGAGCCACACGCTTACGCTTTGCATTAATACTAAGCTGTCTGAACAAGATCAGATTTGATGCTGAAGACAACAGAAAACGCAGTGTCAGTTATCTTGGGGATAACATACATGCACGCCATGCTACCATCCCCAACTCCCTCGCCCTCCTCTCCTACACACACACATTGAAAAATTCAAGATTTAATTTCCTATTACCTGTATCAACCCTTTGACTCCCAGAACTATTTGTAATTTTTTTGGAAAAAAAACACCAACCTTACAAAAACAATCACAAAATTCAAGTATTACTCTTAAGTATACAAAAGTATACATTTTACTGAAGGAAAATGAATGGAGAATATAATTACTATATGTTTCATGTTGACAGGATGAGATAACTCACAATCATGAACCACGGCTATATCCGTGGCCAGGAGCGAAAGGCTTAACACATACGGGACTTCATAAAACAACAAGACAAAACACACCAAAATTTAACATATTGTTTGCATTACTAAAGATCCATTAAATGCTACTAATTAATTTATAAGCGTGAATGTGTTCTATGCCATGGTGCAAGTTTTAATCAATTAATTCAGCCTTAATAAATAAAAAAAAAAAACTTTTTTTTCTGCAGGAAACAACAAAATGTGATGGTCATTGAGTTTCAACCATACCTGAGGTTGGATTTTGTGGACTTGAAAGCCCTCTCTGTCCACCCAGCAGTAAATGAGTTCCTGATTCGGTTCAGGCAGGGCTAAAAGCAGTAGAAGGACAGGGATGGCCTTCATCGTCCGTCATGCCGTGCCCTAAACTGTGAACCTCTGACACTTCAATCCTACAACCGATAGGCTATGGACGAACTCTTACAATAAAATGGTGGAAATCTAACAAATTATTCATCATGATAATTTCACCCCTTGGTAAGATAAACATGAATTTGAGTTAGCTTATCTGTGTACCACTTGGTTAGGCTGTTCATGCAAACACATCTCTTGTTGGCTGCTCCAAGTTCACCACCTGATTTTGGTGACAATATAACAGGACACTGAGTCCAGGTCAAGATTTGTGAAGCTTATCTATCCCACATCTTTTAAGACTTCCTTTCCTTCATTTTCCTGTGAATTTCTGTCTTTGTTGCTGTTAGTGCCCCCCCCCCCCCCCCCCCCCCCCCCCCCCCATTCATTTTTCCTCTTTCGCACCATGTCAATGAAATATTTGCTGGATGTCATGTTAACACTAGCAACACAACGTGCCATGTTCCTCTGTGTACACTGAGGAGACTGCAGTCACAGCACATTCTCTCAGGACACCTGACTTTGCTCCCTTATCTTTTATTCTTGTTGGACAGCTACAAAACATTGTCGATACGTTTTCACATTTTATATTGAATAATTACTAAGACTCATCTTTCTTCAACTTACAGTCGACAAACAAATCTATGCTGCAGCTCAACAGGTGTGTGTGCGGGGGTGGTGTCAAAATGCACCCTTGTTTGTAAATGCATGGTACTCTTTGCAATATTCATCTTCTTATTGGTTCATTTATGTTTCTTTTAAAAACTTTTATGTAATTGTACGCACTCAGGGCTTATGATATAAGATTAAGCACCACAAATAATAATTATTATTATTATGATGATGATAATGCTTGCAACGTGTGTGAGCATTGCTGTGATGTGTGTTGAAAAAGTTAATTGCACTCCTATCAAAATCATGTGTAGTAGATGATCTATAAACAATGAATATGGCGACACTTTGTGTTGATCAAAGTTTTTCTGAAGCAAATTGTTTTTTTTTCTCTTCTCTTTCTCTTTAGCAAGGTTTAACATTAAATGACAATAATCAGTGCCATGTTCCTGTATTTCCCTCTTTCCCTCCTCCATGTACCTTTACAGAAACAAAAGGTCAGTGCCAGTAAGAAATGTTTTATAAAACGTTCAAAAAGAAAAGGAATACAATGATACACCTTTTCCTACTACACAAAAAAAACCTGACATGCTCTATAATACTTTAATAATATCACTGAAACATGAAGACGTAATTCACTGACATTTTCACTAAAGAGCACACCACCCCTAATTTATCCACCCCTTTCCTCTTTTTGATGTGCAGGAGTAAACACCTGAGAGTCGTCTCTGCCAAATTTATTTCAGGTTTCAAATTAGTCCAATTGTAGTGGCCACTACCAGTCAATGAGATTAACTCTGCATGGAAAGACCCACAAATCAGGAACATCCATGTTTCTTGCCACTCGCTGTTCCCACCCTGAGTAATTTACTTGTCCCACCAGTATTTGCTAGTCACCTGACTTCCCACGCATGCTTTCCCTCTTCTGACTGGGGTGATTTGGATGTCACAAGTGTGAAGAGTGCCATTACTCAGCTGACCATGGTGGGGTGAAGTACATGGGGGTGGTAATTGGCACTGCTCCCTCCTACTCCACTCCTTGATGGGCTGTAGCAGTAAGCCTTCCCTGTTCTGCTGGCCACTGCATTCTGCTTCTTCTCCTTCCCTGGTTGATGGACTGGGGAAGTTAACCTTCATCCTGGTTACTAACTTGCTGCAGTCTTCCCCACTGGTTGAAAGGCTACTAAGCTAAGCTTTCATGTTCAAGTCATGGCAGCCCTTCTCTACTGGTTAGTTTTCACATCATTTTCATATTGCAGTCTTCTCTGCCAGCTGACAGACTCTTATAGCTTGTCTTCATATTCAGATCATTGCAGAGAGAAGACTAACATGTTTCTGATCTGCACAACAGAACTGCAATTAGTTCAATGTGCATGAAGGACTCAGGCAGCCAGTCTTCACATTCAGGTCACAGCAATCTTCTCTACAAATTGAAAGACTATGACAGCTAGCTTGTTACACAGCTTACTGCAAAGAGAAAATTACAAAACTTTAGG
>JADBJO010000234.1:638160-678160 GCA_016801955.1 Conus betulinus | reverse complement strand
CCTTTCTTCTTCCTTTTGAAAAAATAACACCGATACAGCTTAATTCACTGTTTCTTCTTTCCTTTCAATTTTTTTTTTTCCTTTTGTCCCTTGCAATGAAGATCTCTTTTTCCAAACTGTAAACATTTTGCATCACTACAAGAAAAAAAAAATGTTCATGGTGTACTCTGCAAATGCTAAGTTATGTAAAGATGCATAACATTAATGCAAATTATACCATCAGACTGTAGAAGAATCATTTAAAACTTGTATGATACAGTCTTCAATGTTGGCTAGGGATAAAATGTAGAAACACAGTGACCTCCCACAAAGGAAGGGTGAGGGAGGGGAGTAATGTGCAAGCCCATGTTGCACAGATGCTTTACTTAAAATGTATCCTTCTGTAACAGTAACATCCTTCTCTATGTCTTTCACAGATCCATATTTTTCAAATGTATTCACACTTCCTGATATGAAGCTGCAAAACAAAATATCCTAAAAAAAAATATTCTTAGTTCATTTCATGGGGCATAAATGAAGTACAGCTTAAAACACAACACTTTGGGCATTAAATAGAGAACAAGATGCAAATGCATAAACTTGTTAAAGTCATATAATGCAATAGACCTCTCAAACACTACTGATGTTTCACTTACATACATTGTGAATTTTTATGCTTTAACTGGTATCCATTGGTTGGTTTTATTGATACCATTTTCTGCTCAAAGCACATGACGGGGCTGCACATATTTAAAAAAACAATTTTATTCTTTTGCAATGGACGAGGTGTAACCAATTCTCTCCCTTGCCAAAATGTGTTTTTACAATCCCATTTTACACACCTAAATACACACAAAACGGTCTATTGTTCCATGTAAATGGAAAGGGTAAAACATGAACTTTGTATCTAGTATGCCATTAAATATCTTTTAAACAATATCAAAATGTTGTGATGTGTGAAAAAAAAAAGAAAAAAGGAAAAAAAGTCTGTCCTGAACATGTCCAACTTTCCAAATTATTGTTATCTCTTTACCTACGCAAGGCCCTCGGCGAGATTCTTTTTAAAAAATCATTTTCCCCATCAGCTATAATCCACACCTTTCTACAAAATGTGATTGCATCTGTGAGATGGCAGAAGGGAAAAAAAAAAAAAAGAGGAGATTTCGTGTCAGCATATGCATGATAAATTTGTAAAAAGTTCATAGGAAAACTTGTACATGGTTTATCACTGTTTGTCATATAGACATACACTCGAAAATGTTTTGCAAACAGAATCAGCTGAGTAAAGAATTCATCTGTTTCTGTCAAAACCTCTGCGCCCTTTGATTTTTTTGTTTTTGTTTTTTTTTTTGTTGTTTTTTTTTTGTTCTTACAATGTTTAATCAACAGAAAATTAACTTTACGTAACAATACCCGCTGATGATTTCATCTGATTTTTTTTTAAGCAACCACAGCCTGAGTGAGTGAGTGTGTGAGTGTGTGTGGTGTGTGTGTAAGATTTGTCTAATGGCTTTTTCAGATAGTCCAGCGAGAAACCCAAATAGTACATATGACCAGACCTTTACTTCAAAATCGTAATCCAAGTTGATGCTTAAGTTCAATCTCTGTACAGGTTAGCTGGTCTTAAGTTCCCAAAACATGTCGTCTTCCTATTTTGTATACTAAAAACAATTTTCTAATCAAACATCCTGATCCAAATTTTACAACATATGAATGATACAAATTTCTGGTAGCCATTAAATTTCTACGAGTGTAAGAATTTCACTCTGTGATGTGACATCCCCTCGCTCTGTTGCTCTCTGTCTATACCTCTCTCCTTGTGACATCTTACAGCATCAAGCTTCAACTCCTCAATCCTCTTCTCCTCTCGCTCCCTTCCCTCGTCTGTCTGGCTGATTCTGTTGCATGCCGACATGATGGTAGGACATGACACTGATGACAATGTTGTTGAGAATTTCAGCATGACTATTGCATGGCTTTACTGATAATGTTGCCATAGTCTTGTTCTCTGATAGCGTGATGATGCTCATGAACAGCCAGTGTATTTCCTCTGCCACGGAACACACTACATTAGACGCTGCCAGTTGCGACACTCCCTCACGTTTTTCATGAACACACATGTATCATGCATGTGGTGAACTGTGTACTTCACCCATCATATGAGAAGCTGAAAACTGCTATGACCTGAAAGACTATCATCTTTCATCCAAACTCTATCACTGACACTCTACATGTTGAGAAGTCTCCATCCTCAAACCAGATGACTCAACTCCCCTTCCAAGGATGGCCATGTGTGTGTGTGTGTGTGTGTGTGTGTGTGTGTGTGTGTGTGTGTGCATGTGTGCATGTGAGCGTGTGCGTGTGTGTGTGTGTGCATGTGCATATATATGTGTATGATTTATTTTTTCTTCATGCTATATTATCATTATAATTTTTTCTTGTAAACTGTATCTAACTCTTGGCTACGATTGGGAAATCCACCAAAGAAATACTTAATTGTTGATATTACAATCAAGTATAATGAAAACACAGACAAAAACTGATCTATGATCCATCTACAGTGTACTGCTCTAACTTCAGTCAAACAACAATAAAACAGATAACAACAACAACAACAAAAAAGCTTCTGGCCAGACAGAACTCTTTGTCACTTGAGGAATGATAAAGTTCCAGTTCCTATCTGCCCATGGAAATACATCACAATACAGGCCTGACATCTAGCTCCATGCAAATACATACATCTTAAGTCTTTGACAAGCGCATATGTACACAGGAACATTTTTCCTCATGAACGCATATAGCCAGGCTGAGGTCTGAAACAAAACAAGGAAGGAGGAGGGGAAGGAGGGGGAGCAGTGGGGGGTATCTAACCATCTGACAACAGAACAGCATCCAAGTTTCGTGCTGCTCAAGGAGAAGGTCCCTTTTTCCCATCCAGGAAATCAAGCACCAAAATCAATACCCCAGACTCCCTCCTGAAGGCAGGGAGGGAAGAGAAGGAAGCTAGGAAGCTGATCAATTCGGTCACTCCTCTATCTTTGAAGGAAATGTCAATGATACTGGATTTCTGTGTCAAAGGTTCAATCAAAGGGGAATTAATGTTATGGGTGAATTTAGTGCTCCAGTTTTCTTCCCATGTTCTGTCCATGCACTTGATGTTGGTGATCAAGGAGGCAAGAACAAAAGGAAGCCAGAAGCCCAGGAGGAAGCAAAGCAAAAAAAAAAAACAAGAATAATACGGACAGACGCACTACACAGAGAAAGAGAGGGAAAGGAGGTGGGGAGTAGCCAACAGGAGAGAAGCAAACACAAAGAGAAAGGCAGTGACAGAGGCAGCCAGGGGTCAGGCTGAGAAAAGCAAGAGCAAAGCACGCAGGGTGTGAGTTCAAGTAGGTACCTAGCTTTAACGTCAAAGGACACTGAACATACTTAACCATCAAGGACTGATAACTAATGATAAGCACGCAGAAAATGTTTTACAACAACAATGACACTACACAGAATGATAAAACCTTTTACACATACATCATCACAACACAAAATCCATGATAGTAAATAGACAGTTGTTAACCAAATATTAATCAAGACATTCACTCTCTACATCATATCAGGTCTTTTTCATTACTCTAGTTCATGCTTTAATTTTAAAAAATAATCACAATTCACCACTGTCAGCCTAAGCTCATTAAACTTTAAAATTCACTTTGGTTCTTCTTCTTCAATAAGACTGTAGGGTCCAGATGGCCAAATAACAGTGGATTTCTAAAATCAATATTATGCATTTGTTTTAATCACCTAGAAAACTACACGGATCGTGAAAGACATTCTGACTGTCTAGATTTCAGAACTATGATGAGAAACACTTTCAAAGACCTTACAAAAGACAGCATGTCACCCCAAACTAGAGGATTTTACTATTGTGACTGAACTAGCAAACACAAGGGATACAAGCAACAAATAGCTGAATTCATCGTCTTTGGTGCATTCTCTCCTTATACATGTTTCTTTTACATCTCTTTTCAAATAATGACAACCACCAAGCTTTATAACAGTTTGGATGATTTATTTATTCATTTTTTTATCTTTTTTTTTTTATAGCAAGTGTTCTGTACCTCATAAAAGATACTTTTTCCCCAGATATAGGAATTCATTTCATGAACTCATTTACTTTGTTTGATGATAATGACAATGATGCTTAAAAACAAACAAAACATACACAAAAAAGGAAGAAAAGATGATGTTGATGATGCAGTATGTACACACAAAAAGGAAGGAAATATGATGTTGATGATGAAGTGTGTTCACTATGACTTACTATATTTTTAATTGGTATGTTGATGTCTGCTTAAATGCTGTCTCCCATCCTTGACCCCCCCCCCCCCCCCCCCCCCCCCCCCACCCCCCTCTCCCACCACCACCCTCCCCAACCCCCCTCCTCCTCCTGATAAGACAGACACTTGTGCAAACTGTGTGCTGCCCCTAACCCTTCTTACAATTAGGGAAGTATTCAAAAATGCATGTAAGCCATGTATTCATACTTGTTATGTGGAATCTATGAGCTCGTATATATGTTGTACACTTGCTGATGCTGTAGTTAACTTGAATGCTTGTGCAACAGAGACATGTATGTCTAGAACTTGGAGCCAGGACCTGATGAATAACCAACATTACAATGGAAAGTGTTCTTCGGTGAGACTGGCTGTTAGAAAAATGAGATGAGAGGGAAGAATTGGCAAAGGAAGAAGACAACATGAGTGACTGCTACATGAATGTACAGTAATGAGATGGAAGTACTAACAAGACTGGACAACAGAGTCCACAATCAGATCCCTGAATTCAGAACTACAGAAGTCATCAGTTAGGTTGTTGCATACATCTCTGCTTACCACTTTACCCTACATGGAGAAGATGGACTCTAGTCCTGCAGTCATTTATTCATTTTATTGCCTGCTTTCATGGGATACATTCTTTGAGAATAAAAAGTTTTATACTACTCCATGTACCTGTGGTCTACAAACCAACTTTCATTCTCTTGCTTCCAATCCTGCCATCAGCCACTCTTCTTTCACACCAGGATACAGACAGACCATCAATCTGAGTGATAGACATACACACAACTTTTTTTTTCTTTAATTCCAAGTGTAAGGGGAAAACACACACCACAAATCAGGGAAACATCAACATTTACAGTGCATACCACTAGTAAACAGACTGAGAGTCCATCCATCTAATAAACTGATTATAAACATTTACCATCATAAGAGGAAACAACAGAAACAACAATTATCAGACACTTTAAAGCATACTCTAAGGACAAGAGGAAAACAAACACACAGCCCATTAATCTGAGAAACAGTGACCTCAGGGTATGCTAGTTAACATAAGAATTAAGATAGACCATAAAACCAGACACAGACACTTTTAGTGTATGTTAAAGGAATGTTCAGACACACACAGATCATTTATCAAGCAGATACAGACACACATCATATTGCTAAGAGGACATAGACTGACCCATTATTAGGCAGACACAGATACTTATACTGTATGCTAAGAGGAAACAGACAGACCATTTCTTACGCAGGCATAGACACTCAAAGTGAATGCTACAAGACACATGTATACCATCTAGTTACAGTGTAACTTAGAAGAAAACAGACAGACCATTTATCAGGCAGACATAGACACTGTGTACACTAAGAAGATGCACACACACAGACTATTTACAAGGCAAACATTTACAAGGTGCACTACAAGAACAGACAGGAAATCCATCAAGACACTTATATGTCAAGAGTTGTACGTGGAGACAAACTGACAGAGTATAAACCAGATCCCCATGGACACCTAGAGTGTAAGAGTACAAACAGACCATTAAATATATATTTGGAAAATAACTGCTGATTCACTACAGTTTTATGCATTTTGTTGAGAATGAGTTAAAGACGATAAGACTTTATATGTTTAAAATGTAGACTGTAACTTTTTAACAAATGTGACAGGCATTTCTGACTCCTCACTCCTCAAATGGACATTCAGACACCACTGTACCACTGCACTTAAGCACATGACAACTCTGTGATTCCAAAGGAGGAAACAGGCTGACACACACAGTATTTTTGATGAAACAGAGAGATAATTCAGAGTTTAAACTATTATTTACAAACACCTCCACCAAGCATTACAGTCACTGTCAACACTGTCAGAAAAACCTTTTACCTTGACAATCAATGCTTGTCCCATTAATTTCTGAAACTAGTCTACAAAAAAAAAAGAAAAAGAAAAGAAAACACCAATACATAGACATAAACAAAATCATTTTCATTAATCAAAAGGAATTAACTATCTAATATATCAATACCAACAGAAAATATCACAGATTGTCACATAATATTTCATGACTGTGAGAAAAATTTCAACTGCACCCACAGTTCACTCCATGAACAAAGTCACTTCTCTCCTACTGGTCGGGCAGGTATCACAAGAAAAATTTAATGGCCTTGACTCTGAGACAAGATAGGCAAACACACCCGCTGGTATTTCCACTGCACCACACGATTCAATTTGTAAAAAAACATATCATATATAATAAAGTGCAAGCATGAACAGGATAGGCAGTTTGCCTGTTTAACTCATCCATGATCAATACCTGTGACAGCAGGATGAAGGGCACGGGGTGGGTAAGGAAGGACAGAAGTACGTGGATACAGTTGCAACAACAACACCTGACAACAAAGCACAGATCCTGTGTGTGGCACTCAGCTCTCTAAAGGTTACGAGGTGAAAGTTCCCATAGCCTTCTGGTCATAGGGACAGGGAATGTCAGAGGTTCACTGTGTCTAGAACACAGCATGATGGGAGATGAAACCTTCCCTCTCCTTCTACTGCCTTTAGCCGTCCTTGAACTGAATCAGATACCCACTTACTGTTTGGTGGACAGGAAAGGTTTTCAAATCAAAAAAAAAACAAACAACAACAACAATATCAAACAACAGCAACCTGACCCCACAAGCGGTCTGAACTCACAACCATCAGGTCATCAGGTTAATGCTCCAACCATTTGACTCGGGGACCCCTAGCAATAGCCACAGGCTTGGGCAGATAACATATATATCAAGATCATACTTCTATAATGTGTTGCTGACCAATTATTTTTCAACTTTTAAGTGCCCTGTCGTGCAATCACCCCAATCTTTTCCTTTTCATTCCCTCTCCCTCCCCTCCAGTTTCTCCTCTCCTCTCACTTCACTTTCCCCTACACCATTCCCTTCAATGCCTCCCTCTTCTCTCTCTTCTTTTGCCTCACGTCTTTGCTATCAATAGCAGCAGTCTTAGCTTAGAGCTGCTCTCTCTCTGTCAATGGGCAAGTTGACAGTTAGTCCCTGAAATCATGCAGATTTTTAATGCAAAGTTACATTGGAGTGGAAAATCTTATGAAAAGAGTGGGCAGATTCTTCTATCTAAACCCAGCAAGAAATCGCCATGCACTAAACCCATTGTGACACACTGCACGTAAGTCTATGTGTGCGCTTGCTCTGTGTGTGTGTGTGTGTGTGTGTGTGTGTGTGTGTGTGTGTGTGTGTGTGTGTGTGATGAATTAGCAATTTAGATTTGTTTGCTTATCTAATAAAGAAGAAAGCAATTAAAAAAAAAACAAACAAACAAAAGAAAAACAAAACAAGAGAACACTCTCTCTCTCTCTCTCTCACACACACACACACACACACACACACACACACACACACACACACTTCAACATGCTGTTTCATGTCTGAAGATCTATAGATGGTGTATTGTGATATATATGGGGAGGTGTGTCACAGTTGTGACCTGCAGTAGCCATGCTCAAGAATCCAGGAATTAAGAAAAAAATGTACAGAATGGTTGAAACGACTTGCAGAATACAATAGGAAATAAACTATCCCCAAAACAAATGAATTAAAAACTATATCACTAACTGATTAAAAGCACAAGCAGTATTAAGTATGAATAAGGTAAGAAGTTTAAGCAAAAAACAAAAGTATGGATAAGATAAGAAGTTTAAGCAAAAAACAAAGTATGTTTAGCTTCATCAATGACTTACTTCATCTGTCGGTTCTGTGAACTGAACTGTCTTTAATTTTGAAATTTGATTTTGTATTTTATTTACACTGCTTTAAAAACTTGCCCATCATTTGTGATGACCCTGGTATGGCTATTGTGATTGGTCAGACTGAAAGCAGCATGACCAGATTTATTTACGAGCTGATTTGCTTATTTACTCACCCTGTCTTTCTTTTGTGCCCATCCATACACACAATTTTGTATAAACATATCAGCTTGTCACATCATTCTTTAACTTAAATGTTTTTTGTTTTCGCCAATTTTTTTTTTTTTTAACAAAGAACTGTATCACACACACACACACACACACACACACACACACACACATGCACACACACACACACACACACACACACACACACACACACACACACACACACACACACACACACACAGGGGGACAACCAAAATTAGGCGATTAAATAGACTCATCATTTATGCATGAGTGTCATTAACTGTCAAAAATACAAAAATTAAATTTCCTCATATGTAATACAGAGTTTGTAGTCTGTTAAACTATTCAGTGATGAATGCATAAACAAACATAACAGAAAATGACATGAATGCCACCTACCCATGTTGTCTATTACCTATCAATTTTGGGAAGCTTCCCTCTGTTTCTAATGTAATAAATACCCATGCTGCAACAGATGTGCAACTCTTATTTCAGTCTAAGTACTTGTTTGTTTTCTCTCTCTCTCTCTCTCCTGCCTGTCTCTCTCTCAAATTGTATTTCTCTCTATATCTCTCTCTCTCAGGTCACACTTTGCAAGCAGTAAGGAAAAGATACCGGTGATCTGTAAAATATCCACGGTCCAAAATAATCTAGCTGATTATCATTTTGCAATCATTTTCCAGTACTTGAATGTTATTTTTCAGTCATTTTCTATGGTACCCTTCTATCCTGAGGTCTTTGTTTTTGGCACAACACTCAAACAGCAACTGCCTCAGCTCTAACTTTCAACACAAAAATTGATATTCTAAAATGCATTTGGATAATGCAATTCTGTTTGGTAGAAACATCAGTCCCTTCATAATTGAAAAAGATCAAAGAAATGGAGAGAAAAGAAAGACGGACAGATAGAGAGAAGGAAAGAGAGAAAAAAAAGACGAGGGAAGGATGGAGGAGATAGGGGGTAAGGGGGGAGGGGAGGGGAGAAAGAGAGAGAGAGAGAGAGAGAGAGAGAGAGAGAGAGAGAGAGAGAGAGGAAAGGCAAGGTGAGTGAGTGAGAGAGAGAGAAAGAGAAAGCGAGAAAGAAGAGAGTGTGTGTGTGTGTGAGTGTGTGTGGAGTGAGATATTGTCAGACAGACAGAGAATGAGAGACAGTGAGAGAGAGACAGAGAGAGTGAGAGAGAGAGTGAGATAAAGAGACTGGTGATGCATGAGAGTGCACAAACAGTTTGAAACATACAAACACACTGTGGCCGACATATAGTAACCAACACTAATAAACACATACACACACAGACACACACACACACACACAAGTTTGCATGGGCATACACATACACACACACTAGCACTGAGTAATCGAAAGATACACAAAGACCAACACCTTATACCCAAACACACATAAATGCTCTCTCTCTCTCTCTCTCTCTCTCTCTCACACACACACACACACACACACACACACTGCCCCTGCCCAGACTGACCACACACAACAGGCAAAAGACTGACCGAATGTTGTGCTCCTCCTTGACCTTGTTCTCCTGTCCGCTGACCACCAAAACGGGTGGTAGTGGAGGTGACCACCTTGCCGTCCTTCATGTAGGTCCGGGTCTTGGTCATTGTACGATAGTGAGACTTGTTTTCCTAGCACAGAAAGTTGCCTTTATACAGCCAAGGAGTGAACTCATCAGTGCTGATCCCCTCAACCTCTCCTCTCCAACAACGGAAAACAGAAAGGAAAAAAAAAAAATGTTTTTCTATTTTGACTCTTACACACACACACCCCCCCTCCACCCCTTTCCTTTAGCAAACTGAGAAATGTTTGCAATGCAGCAAAATCAAACATGAAAGATTTAAAAAAATAAAACAGAAAGTTGTTCCATGGGCAGCATGCAAGTAATGAGGTTCCCACATACCAGCAGAAATAAAATCAAAATGCGATAAAACCAAGAAACAACATTAAAAGAGCCTTGCTGCCTTTATATTAGGTCATATATTATATACTACTGGCAAACTCTGGCATGTTGTCCTGCGCTGTTGGTCAGCCAGGCAAACCCTGACCAGAGGAACTGTCTCATAACTCATACAATACAGCCAAATTGTGTCAATTTGTCATGTACTGTCAATAAACTATGTAAAAACTTTATATACAATTCTGCCAAACTTTGTGAGTGTGTCAAATACTGTCACTAACCTATGTAATGTTACATACAAAAACTTCATTTTGTTACAACAGTTGCTACAATTATGCAATAATTTATACATTAATTCAAAACTTTGTCACTTGGTCATCTGCTGTCATGATTAAACTATATATAATAACTAATATATTTCCAAAAAAAAAAGTTTTGACTATTTGTCATGCAGTGTCATTTAACTATATCAACTTATGCACCAGCACACAACTTTCTGCCAGAAGGTCATGTACTGTCCATTAAAGATTTCTGAATAACATTTAAAACTGAAGGTCTTTGGTACTATATGTTGAAAAATCCAACAGTCCTAAAGGTGAAATCTGACAGTCCCTAAAGGTGAAATCTGACCTTAAAGGTAAAATCTGACAGTCTTTAAAGGTGAAACCTGACAGTCCTTTGAGGTGAAATCTGACAGTCCTTTGAGGTAACATCTGGGAGTTCTTAGAGGTGAAATCTGACAGTCCTTAGAGGTGAAATCTGAGTCCTTTGAGGTGATATCTGAGAGTCCTTAGAGGCGAAATCTGATAGTCCTTAAAGGTGAAATCTGAGAGTCCTTAGAGGTAGAATCTGACAGTCCTTAAAGGTGAAATCTGAGAGTCCTTAGAGGTAGAATCTGACAGTCCTTTTAGGTGAAATCTGAGAGTCATTAGAGGTGAAATCTGACAGTCCTTCGAGGTGAAATCTGACAGTCCTTAGAGGTGGTATCTGACAGTCCTTAAAAGTTGACATCTCAAGGTCCCAATCAAAAAGTCTTCATATGAAAAAATTTTAAGTGTAAAATAGTACTACAACTAATCTATGCTATTGCAAAGCACATGAAGTCAAGTGCTTACCCAAATATGCAACTACTCAACACCAAACCAGTCTCAACTTGCACTAAACTACTTGGGTGTTAGCGTTACAGGACTTCTTTTTTTTTTTTAGAAAAACATTTGCTAAATTTGTAAAACTTGAAGTTTAGTATGCTAAGCATAATCTGCAAAAACTTCAGAAGCTGTTTTCTCAAAAGTGCTGTCAGCACAGTAACCCCCAACAAATTGCCATGACTTTATTTTTTGTCCGAGCTTATTCATTCTTACATCAAATTAATCTAGACAGTCTGCGAATTTCAAAATATATCTATACAACTCTCAAAATTGAATTAAGACTAAATTCATGTTGAAGGATCACAAATTCATTAACCGCTTTTAAAACAAAGCATTAGAACAAACAAAAATCCAAAAGTCGTGTTTTAAATTTCCCCTTCCCCTTCTTTCTTTCCATGGAGAAAAGTTTCATTTCATGAATGGAGACTCTTCTCCACAGAAGGAATGAAAGATAGGAAGGCATGAGGAGTCAAAGATGAGTTGAGGGCAGAGGGGAAAGGGCTCCAACACAGGACTTTGAAAAACGTTTCAAATCTTCACAACACTGGCCTTGTGCTATTCTTGCAATCACTGCTTTTCAGCCGTGACCGTTCACCAACTGGAACTTTACTACTTCAAAGTAGGCAATAAACAAGTACGGTAAGTCTAGCAGACAAAAGGCCCAGGAGCAGGGCAATACAAATAGATCTGCCTTCAAGAGGATTACAATGGTTCCCTCATGTAGCTAGTGAAGAGTTTTCATATTTATAACATATTTCTTAATTCTATGTTCCCTGTTTTCTCTTCAAACCCCATCCCCCCCCCCCCCCCCCCCCCCCCCCCCCCCCCCCCTTCAGTTCAAATCTTTGCCAAGTCATTACTGTGATGACGAAGGGGTTGTTGGCCTGTGCTTGTTTTTCCCCCACTATTAGACTGTTCATCTTTGTATCCATCTGACTTTATTCAAGTTGAAAAGGCTGTGCCAGTCTTGAATAAAAATTACTCTATGTTAGGTTTTCTTATGAGGGCCCTACTTGTTTACTGCTTATTGTTTACTGTTCCCTGCCTCATTTTATTTTCTACTTAAAGTAATATTACAATATACTTACCTGTCCAAATAAATTACTTTTTCCACTTGGCATGAAGCAACACCGTACATCAGATTTCCAATAAAAAGATTTTAAATGGAGAATAGGGAGACACCTGATCCCCTTTAACCATCAGGTCAACTGAGTAGTCTCCCTTAGTGAGTTCATACTCATTTCACCCTGACGGAATGAATGATTCAGTTTTCACTCCTTTTCCGCACTGTGGGGAGAGGGGAGGGTGTCCTAGTGTTTGGGCACGTAAGTTTATCATAAACTACTTTTAAAAGTAAAATTCCTTTTCTTACTACTACTTACTTGTCCAAACAAATGCCTGAATTTGGCAGTGGATATTTAAAAGGATAGTATGAATTCTCACCTGAGAAACCAGACCAATCCTCACACTCAAATATGCACGAGGCTGAGTGTAACTTATCCCAGAGCTCAGTGGCAAACAGCCATTTGGCCTTGAGTCACAGTTGTCTCCAGGAAGTTAAATGATTGTCCCCGCTCTCCCTCATGGCTCCATTAGCATGAGTCAAATATGAGAAAATAAAATGAGCCAGGATCAGGAAAAAAACCCAACCAATCTGACCTTACAAAGCCAATGCAAGCGATTGTTGCCTAACAAACACAGGTCGCATAAACACTGCAACAGATAGGAATGTCAAAGGAATACGATAAAGAGTAAGGCAAAGGATGATGGTAATACAATGCCTGTATCACGAACATCAAATTAATGTGGTTAAAGGGCCAATACATATGTCATCAAACAAGTGCATGGGGTGCATCACTAGTCGCCTGACATTAAGCAGCTAGCAAGTAATGTATTCCACATGTACTAAATAAAGGTAAAGTTCCATCTAGATTTTCTAACAGTAAGAAAGTGCATGTCCCACATTGTGCCCACATATCACTTAAAGACAACTGTCTTTTCTGCACATATCGAAGACTCCTATTAGGTCATCCTGTATGTTGATGACACCTATTAAGTCAACTATTTTAATTTGGGACAGCAAACCTTCATCCCTTATTCGATAAAAGCAACTACATAGATCTGTGATCTATTACAAAAAACATATATCCAAAACGTATAAAAAAAAAGACAAGTGTACAGATTTATGAAAGTCAGTTAGTATGTGTCCCACATGTATCTGAAACAAACCACTGTAAGACTGAAAGGGGTCTTTGCTCTACAGAACTTGTAAGAACAAAAGAACTGGCATTCAAAAGCCTTGAGAGTGAAGAAAAAGAGCTGTTGTGCCACCAAGATAGCAGCAACATGTCACACAAACACAAGCAAATTTGCAAGTCCATATCCACACATAAACTTTAATACAGACATGCAAAAATATGCAGACCTGATTACAAATAAGGACCAAATATATCCACCTCAAAATCTATCCTTTGGGAGCAGATGACATAAAAATCAAGAACAAACTAAAAATTTCAAAATTGTGCAGAACACACAGTGAAATTGTGCAGATGTGCGTTCATGAACATTTGCACACTCATATCATCGTGACAGCCTTCATGGTTGAGAATCACAGAATACACACTTGCTGATCCTAACTTTTCCTTTTTCTGTTCTTATAATCAACATGGCTACTGTTCACAACATTATTTTCTGATGATCTGGCTGCGTTGATACCTTTCCTTTCTTTAAGCGTTTTTTCTTTTAGAAACTGGACTCACCATGTCTCTCCTTTATCAGTCTTACACATTCTGATACGCTTGCTGCACTAATGATTTGGGGGGAAAATTCTAGCTCAGAAACTACAAAAGATATAAAAATGAAATATATATGATTTTGAAGGAAATTGAATGGAGATTTTTTTGAATCTGGGCTTCTTTTGTTTTAATTTTGATCATAAAAAAATATTTAGGCATTTAGATTTGGATAGATTTTTTTGCACAATCAAAAACATATGTATTTACCACTACAGCTTCACATCCAAAAAAGAACACAAAGCAAAAAAGTTGAAAATAAAGTTTGTATTGTCACACTACACCTGTAAATGAAAGTAAAACAGTCTAGAAGTCTATCCAGACGCTCACACCTCATGCAGACAGGTCAGTTCACGACCACGCCCCCCCCCCCCCACACGCCCCCTTGCTGGACTTCAACCCTCTTTTTCACTCCTCTTCCCCTACCTTTCCTGCTGCCCGTGTCACGCCGCGAGCAGGCCGCGCTCCCCTCTCGCGCTGACTAACACGCGCTGGCCACTCGCACGCAGTGCAGAGTACACACACTAGGCTAGCTCGTTCGACGTTGGTAACCAGTCAGCTGAACACACTCTTGAGATCGCACAGCACGACTCAATAACTGACGAATATGGCCGGCAATTCCATCACTATCATCATCTCACCTTCATGCTCGAGTGAGTCGCTGAATAAAAGATATTATCTTTATCTTTATCAAAAATGATTAGCAGAGCCCGCTCAGCTGTGTAAGTACGTTGATTTGGTCGCTACGCTCGTCGAAGGTTGCGCCGCCATCTTTGCAAGCGAGACAAAGCGCTGGCTGGTCATCCAGTCAGTGATGAGGAAAAATGGTCTTTCCCCTCACGTGTGGTCATTTGCATATCATATTATTTAATACTGTAGACATATAAGGCTTACTACGCACACTCTATTTCAGTCCTTTGATAGGAATAGTAACGAATGAAAATTCAAGAAAAATGCATGACGTCAGTGTACAGACATGCAAAAATATGCAGACCTGAATACAAATAAGGACCAAATATATGCACCTCAAAATCTATCCTTTGGGAGCAGATGACAAAAATCAAGAACAAACTAAAAATTTCAAAAATTGTGCAGAACACACAGTGAAATTGTGCAGATGTGCTTTCATGAACATTTGCACACTCATATCATCGTGACAGCCTTCATGGTTGAGAATCACAGAATACACACTTGCAGATCCTAACTTTTCCTTTTTCTCTTATAATCAACATGGCTACTGTTCACAACATAATTTCTGCGTTGATACCTTTTTCCTTTCTTTAGCGCGTTTTTTTTTTTTTAGAAACTGGACTCACCATGTCTCTCCTTTATCAGTCTTACACATTCTGATACCCTTGCTGCAGCCAGCTACCTGTCCATCCCTTTCTCTAATCTTAAATTCCATCTCCTCCATAGCTAGTTATGGACTAATGTGCGTGAGCACAGTATTTGAGGTAAAATTTTTTCATCTGCCATCAGGTTTGTTCACTCTCTGAACAAACACGCTCCCATTTGTTTTTAGAGTGTTTCTTGGTTTTTGTTTTGTTTTTTTTCTCAGGAACATACAATATGCCATCGTAACACCCAAAAAGGCTGTCAGTTTTTGTTTTTGGCTTTTTTAAAATTTTTTTTTTTTTAAGTATGGCAACTCCAGGACTGTAAGCATCATTGGAAGACACAACACCCAAGTTCTATATATCAGCATATACTGTATTACTCTCTCTTGACAAGCGCGCGCCCGCTAGCGCCCGACGAAAATCACACAGCCAAAAGGCTGAGCGCCTGCCAGCACCCAGTAAAAAACACATGGCAACAATGGGCGCCGCCATGTTTCTTGTAGAAAAGGAAGTCTCGCAAGAACGTGACTTCCTTCTTCCTGTAGCCATTTACTTCCGTTTGCAAAAAAAAACGAGAGTCGATACGTGCCGTGGTTCTTGAGTTATGAATTTTTACATTTTTGTGGTCAAAATGCCATTTTTCACCATGGCTAACCTTGATTTCTGCCGTTCTATAATGAGATTTAGTGATGAAGATACTGTTATTTGTAGGATTTACAGCATAAGACTTAGTGAAAGTCCTGGGTGATGAAGCTTAGAGTGACCTAAATTTCGACTGGGATGAGATTTGAGATATGATGAACAACGATTCAGAAGAAAGTTCTGAAGAAAAAGATTTTTTTTTTCCTGAGTAAATGGCTCATGTGACATTCTTCAAACTTATGATATAGCAACATATATATTCGTAGGAATTTTTAAAATTATTTTCATTTCATTATTTCCTTTCCTCTCTTTTAAATTAATTTTTAAACTGGGAAACCATGTTCAAATTACAGAGTTACTTATCTTGCTGATGGTTTTCGGTGTAACTAAGCTCGGGTAAGTGCATACTGAAGAGGGTTAGCCCACCAGACTGCAGATCCTTAGGTTACATCCACTCAAATCTCATGTCAGCTTTGCCTTCCTCAACCCACCAATTTCATAAATCTATGTACATTTGGTATTTGCCAGTTTACAGCGCCTAGAGTGGACCTCTTAACTGGAAGTAAAAAACAAACAACAAACAAGCAAACAACTTCCGCCCCCCTCCCCTCCCCTTTAAATCATTTTAATATAGCAGTAAATGAGACTGTTTTTGAGTGGTATGAACCGTATGTGTGTGTCTGGTGTTTACATTTCTGCATGGATGAGATTGTTACAATTGATCTACTAGACAGACTAACTTAGGTCCCAACCCCACCCCCACCCCACCCACTCTCCCATCTTCCAAAAGGTTGTCGAAAAATTTCAGATTTACATGAGACTCAGACAGACAGACAAGAATTTCTTACACTTCTGGGTCGAATGTTTCCTTTACGCCTTGTCACCACAGTTGTGTTAGGTTCTGCTTCTGGCTCCTTCTCAATACTGTCTATTGTGTTGATGCTGCCTGTGTGTCTGATTTTTTGTCGGACATATCATCATCGGGATTAGACACTTCCAGATCATGGGCAGACCCATGTTCATTGGTGAGGCGTGTTTTCAAATGTGTCTAAGTCAGTCTGTGGAATGGCACTTTGACGTTTGGTGAAACTAGGGTCGGCAGACGAGGGGTCTTGGTCTGACGCCTCCTTGACCTGCTGGGCATCAGAGTCTGCACCAGCTGTTGTGGTGTTGACACTGTTGGTGATCACTGTCCCATGTTCTGGTACCGGTTGGCCACTGAAGGTGATCTCCCCTGGCTCCTCCTTCTCCTGCCCCTTGACTTCCTCAGCATCCTCAGCAACTTTCTCTTCTTTACTGTCTGCTGCCTTTTCAGATTCCTTGTCTTTGTCCAGCTCAGAATCGATGATGTCAGAGATGTCATTTTCACTGTACTCTATACCCTCCCCTTTCTCGTCTTCCTCCTCCTCTTCCTTCTTCGTTGCAGCAGCACTGTCCGAAGACACAATTTCTGTGACCACTTCAAACACAACAGCTGGCACCGAAGGATTGATAGTGGCAGACGTCATCACATCATCAATGAGCTCTTCCAACACTTCCGCTGCCATAGCAACGCTCTCGTTCTCTTCTTTCACTTCATGCTTGGGCAGGACTTTCATTCTGAGGGGGGAAAAAAAAATGCTCATCAACAAGCAGGCATGCATAGCCTACAGTTTCTTCTTCATGAAATTCACAACCTTATATTAGTTTAAAACAAAAGACAATTTTTTTCAAAAAATGTTTGACACCACAATCCAACACAACAGAACTGCCAAATATAATTAAGTCTCTATCATTTCCAGATTGGCAAGTATCACCTGAAAAATGATATACATGCATACATCTGTGAAAAGTTATATAAATGCATCATAACAGTCTTGAAAAACTCTAACCACAATCCATCACTCTACAAAGTTGTTTCCACAGGACATTTGGCTACTAAAACAAAAACAAAACAAATATACAAAAACAAAAACAAAAAAAAAAAAAATAAACATGAACACACACACAGACAGATAGTAGAATATGATGATAACAAAGATTCTATTAACAACATCAGACTCAGAATGTCAAGCAACAGGAAAACAAGGAAGGACAGAGAGCTTTGAGCCAGACAGGAAGCAGAACAATTGATTGGCTCACCTGACTAGCTTCAGACACTTCATCGCCACTGGCCCCCAGCCCTTCATCCGACAACTTGTCCTCTTCTGTCAACTTCTCCTCCTCCCTTACCTCTGAGGCAGTTTCTGGCTGCTCTCCTTCACCTTTCTTCTCTTCCTCTGTAGACGCTGGACCTGTGGATGTTCAAATCAACAAGTCAAGAACTGATTCACTGGCTGACTGCCATTGCAATTCGAATTTTAACGCCTGGTTCCCAGCTGCAGTGTCACTTAACTGAGTTGTTTTTACACAGGCATAGGCATGAAAGGGAAGCCAGTAATGAAAGGACTAATGATAGCATGATTAAGTTGAAGGACACAGTAAAACACACACACACACACACACACACACACACACACCACTATACCACTCACAATAGAGAAATGGGTGGAACAAATACTAAAAACTCATGCACACAAAGTTGATTTGATCAAGGAAGATCAGTCTTGAAGATTATCGTTACTGAACCATGAATAGACAGGGTTTCATCCCCTCTTCTCTCTGTTGTTTTTCATATGGGCATTTTAATTATCCAGGGCATAGTTCACACACACACACTACTCACAACAATAACAGCCCACCTTGTGACACAGCTGCTGGTTCTGGTGTGACCTCAGGGGTGACAGGCGGAGGAGATACATCAAGAGCACTGACTTCTGACACATCTTTCTGGCTTATCTTTCTCAGGGGCGGCTGGTTCTGGTTCTGTGGTGGCCGCCTCTCCAGGTTTGGTGTCTACTGGTGGTGCTGGAGTCTCTTTGGAGACTGCTGTGTCTTCAGCCTTTGCTGGTGCTTTCTCTTCCTTGACAGGCAACGGTGATGGTGTTGGTTCTGGCTCCACCTTCACATCAGATGGTTTCTGTTGCTCTCCTTCTCCATGCTCTGTTAAAACAGTTTGGACATATATGTTGACAGTCATGCCTCTCTCATGTGCATCATCAGATATGAACTTCACATTTATGAAAATAAACAAAGGCCTCATCCACACACAAAAATGACCTAATACTCCCGAAATATGCTTTCTGCATAGACTTCACCCTTTAAATCAAAACCTGACAGTGGGTTCACTCTCTGACATGCATGCCCACTTAAGCATTGCTGGTTGTACACACAGTCAGTGATGACTGGTCAGAACTCTCTGATCTGTACTACAGACAGCCTTGCTTCATCACTCATGTTCCATAGGGCTCTCCTGAATGGTCAAAGGCAGAATCCTGGAGCCCATTTATCTCTCACTGTGTAAATTAACACTGCCATGGTATTGTTGACTAACAAAGAGTAAGAATTTTCTGCAGAGCTACAAAAATCATTTGATGTCATTCAAGCAAACACATGTGGTATTTATATTCATGGATGTTGAATGAAAAACTGACATTATAAACCTACTGACTGTCACATTTAAAGCATCTAATGCACTATACTATTAATGGTACTACACAACTGTATGCATCTGTGTGTGTGTGTGTGTGTGTGTGTATGAGAGAGAGAGAGAGAGAGAGAGAGAGAGAGAGAGAGAGAGAGAGAGAGAGAGATTTTGTCTCCTTCAGTTGTTTCAAATTATTTTTTGAGAGTAACTTGACTGCAATCAGCCCATTCGTACAGACCTCTGGAACCTCACTGTCAGTTTTTGTTTGAAAAGCTGAATCTTGTTCAGCTTTGTTGCTTTTTATCAAACTTCTTGCTTATATAGAATTGTCATCTGTTAACAAAAATTGAATGATATCCACTCAATTCTCTGTTTCATAATTTCATTTCCGTGTACTATGATTTTTCACTGCCAAATACGCCATGAAATGTCAGAAAATGATGTTAAGTCACTCTCTTCACCAGCACTCCAAAGGGAACTCTGATAAAGGAAACTATCATCAACCATAAACAGTTGAGGCCAGATTTGGGGGTGCCAGTGGGGGAGGGTCCTAAATCCTGAAAATGAACCGAGGCCATCACACCCAATCCTGAAAGTTGGATTATACCCATCCCATCCAACACACATCCAGGCCTAAATTATTACAATATGTGCTGACAATTTGAACTTTTCTGGAAACTTCTCTCTCTCTCTCTCTCTCTCTACACACACATATATATATAATGATAACATCTTTTTTTCAAATGCCACCAATACTTTTTAGTATGTAAAAAAAAAAAAGGATATACAAAATATATAAATACATATTAACTGAAACTGTACAAAATAGCTAGGAATGCACAAGTCTGCACAAACATCCCTCTTTCAATTTGTTAACAAATTTTTCATAAGAAAATGAAAATAAAAAGCATCAAAATAAATGGCATGAAGCAGTGACCACTATTTAATAAGAAAGGACAAAAGCCCTAACTGTGTTACATATACATGAGTCATTCATATGCCCTGCAAACTGCGCTCATTTGTTTTTGTACATGAAGATTTTTTTTGTTGTTGTTATAACGATACACAACCTCCATTACATTAATATTTTTTTTTTCAAACAAGGTGACTCATGCTTTCTGTTTATGAAATTTGCGCTGGAGAAGGAGACAGGAAAATGTGGGTGAGACATGGCTTACAATCAACAAAGACTGGCAGAAATAAAAGCTGAACGAGAATGTTATCAATGAGTGCTTCCATGGGAGTTCAGTTATGTCACATGGTGTGATGCCTAAGAGCATGATATCCTATGATCTTCCTCTCTGAAAACAACAAACTGTCTAAGCATTAAGTGGAGCATTCCAGCACAGTGGCATTCAAAAAAAAAGGTACAAAAAATATTATGCACAAACATCCCGGTTCAATCATCATCCCCAATTTAACCAATACATTCACAATATCTATCTGACCTTGATTTGAGGCCCAAAAGCATTGTAAGAAACGATAAACAAAGAACAATGGTTTCTTGCAAAGAACTTATGCATGTCCACATAAATGTGGACCGGCAGGTGTAAGTATGCATGTCTAGATACTCACACACAAACCTGTGCACACATGGACGCACGCACACATGTACACAGACACAGACACACATACTTGTTTCTTGACTGCCTTTTCAATGCTACTATCACTGTGTTAACCATAGAATAAAAAAAAAGACACAAGAAGCGACCAGCATGCAAACAGACTGATCAAACCGATGTGAACTCCCTACCTTTTCCCTGACCTTGACGTCCTGGTCAGTGCTGTACCCAGATACACTGTCCAGGTCCACAGACTGCGTGTCCTCGCTCATCTGGCGCTGTCAACACCACCACGTCATACATGTCATATCTAAGGCCTCTCATCTTAAATGTCATGGCATCATTACAGTAGACACTGGAAGACAAGAAAGTAAAAAGCAAAACAAAACAAAACAAAAAGCCAAAACCCAGCATGCTCTGTAAGCTTGGCATCCTGAATTACAAGACCAACAAACTGAATGCACTAAAACTGCCATTCCTTCACAATTCTGTGTAGTCTCTGTTGATATCAATGCAAAACTGAAGCACTTGTTTATTGTTTTTTTAACTGAAAATTGTGTTTACCAGTTTTTGCACAGTTTTCGTTATCTCTGAAGTTACATATACACTACTCTTCACAAATATAAGTGCGTGCGTGCGAGTGTGCGTGCATGCGTCATGTGCGTGCGTCTGTGTGTTTGTGTGTGTGCACTATGTGCGCACACTGGTGCACGTGCATGCCTGCATCATGTGTGTGTATGCATTCATGTGTATGTGCATGCGCAAGTAGATGCATGCATATCTGTGCATGCATATGTGTGCGCTTGCATGTATAAGCACACACCTGCGAGTGAGTGCATGTATGCATGTCTGTGTGTGTTCATGTTCATTTTCAAGTGTTTTTAAGATCTGTATTGAGGTTTCTTGTCTAGCTGAAAAATTCATGGTACACAGTACAGCTTTGATATTACTAAAGAAATCTTCATTTTTGTCTCATCTCAGGTTAAATAAAAAAAATGGGCCAAGTGAGTTTTGTTTTAATGTTTTGAGCACTGGTAGTAACATGAACGCACAACTTAACTTCACCAGGATTAAAAGCATTAAGTGCTGTCTCCATGAACTCGTCAATGTGTGTGCTCGCTTACTCTCACTTTCTCACTCATCAGGATGGAAAGTGTTGTATGTTTTTTTTTTTTTTTTTAAAGGCATGAGTGTATGTGACAAAATGTACAGCTTTTAGTATTCCTGCCTACAGCACACTGTATGGAAGTCAGAGACTGTGGGGCAAAGCCCTTCAACTCAGACTATAATCTCTCCATCTTTCCACATCTTTAATGATATCTATTCCTGGCAAACTTCTGTCATGCCTGTGCAAACAAAAACATCTTGGAACTTGGGTGCAGCTTGAAGACGTAAGTGATGATCCAGGTAGACTATCATGTTTTTTTTCCCTGTTTTTTGTGTTTTTTTTTCAGAGAAAAATTCTGATATATTGCTTAATATCTTCCCAGACCCAATCAAATATTTAGTACTGAATATACTCCTACCACTATCCTTGTGGATATTTTCACAATCTTTTACACATTCCTCTCTTATCAGCATGTTTGTCCCACTGATATAAAGAAAATGTACGCACCCAACATCTGTCCACAACTATCTGAACCCTTCCATCAAAACCCTTTCCTTTTCAGATGATTTTCCAGAGAGAAGATTACCTGCTGAGTCATAGTCTTTCCGTCCACAGATTATCTTCTCTTACTGGGGTAAATGTGGAAAGAGCCAAAATATTGTCTTCAGTGGGGGGAGGGAGTGGGTGGTGGGAAGTTGTAAAATAAAAACATAAAGTAAGAAATTAAAAGCAAATGTTGTTGTTGTTGTCGTACCCTGGCTAAAAGACTCCAGGGAACAACATCCGAAGCACTTGAACACTATGGTACAAATGCATCAGCTAAGGATGGGAACATTACATGTGTGACCATTTTTGATTTACCCTGCCACATGGGCAGCCACACCCCGACTTCGAGAGATTTTGGAGACTGATAATGTTATGCTCGAAGCTTGTCAAGACTGAAGACAATCCCCGCGTAACTATGCAGAGCATAACAATATTGTGATGTAGCCTTGGTGAAAAGCAATTGAAATACCGACTTAGATGGCCAGGTGTGAAACACAGCATCACAGACTGGCCAGAAACTTCTTCATGAAACAATTCAGCTACCAGCCAATAAATATTACATCAGATTGGTCATAACTTTCACTGTATAAACTTTCATTACGTTGCTGGCTGACAGCCTGAAAATGATATCAAACTGGTTATCATTTACACTATGTAACAATTTAGAAAACAGCCAACGAAATATATACTAGACTTGTCCGTAACTTTCATTACATGCTGGCCGACATTCTGTGACAATACCAAACTCAGTCATGATGAGACCACAAACTTTGTGTGCATCATTTATTCTCTTAGTTACAACACCACAAGCAAGCAGACAAGACCATATTAAATAAGGTGTTTCTCTCTTTCTCACATACCAGCATGCATGCCATTCCTCAGCCCCATCTCTCCCCAAACAGAGAGAGAGAGAGAGAGAGAGAGAGAGAGAGAGAGAGAGTAAAACAAAGAGAAACAAGAAGAGTGAAAAGAAAAAAAAAAATCCCTGTTTGATGATGACTAACCTTCAGCTCCTTTATGTCTTCTTCCTCTGTCAAGTCTTCCACCACCTCCACAACTTCTGCCTTGGACTCCATGATGAGGTCGCAGATAGCCGTTTTGTCCTTGGCTACCTCTTCTTCAGAAATGGGTGCTGGAACATACATAGGAATACTGCCATAGTTAACATTGTTTCTGCCAGCATTAAACTCACACTTTGCTCTTCTCTTCAACTAAACATACTCATAGAAAAAGCCAGAGACAGACAGGGAGCATCATAGAAAATACTTCAAAGACTCAAAGATGAAAGAAAAGTAGGAAAAGCTGGAGACAGAAGACTGGATGCTGGGGGTTTGAGGGAGAATAACCAGACAGAAAACCAGAGATACATAAGCAGTGATACAGGAGTGCAGATGGAGAGAAAGATAACAGTTTTGCTTATTTTTCTAAACACAACAATGCAAAGCAAAACAACAAACACAAAAAGAAGGAAACTGACTCAAGGAAGGATTATGGAAGTAAAAAAGGAAAGGAACAGAACAAATGAACAGTTGATAATATATGCAAGGATGCATGTAAGTACAACACAAAGCAGGAGCTTCCAATGCTTGTATGACTTTTTAAAACTTTCACCACTTCAAAAACTTATCTGATGAACCAAATTACACAATAATTCACAAAATCAAATCACACAAGATGAGAGGCAGAAACTTTCAGGGAAATCAATTCTCTGTATCAGTCACTCACTAAATGGACGCAACTCAAAGTATTGAACAGACATGGTCTAAAATGCCCCTCATGATTACCTCTAGAAGATCTGCTGCAGTTGGGCGCTGTTTGGGGTCTTTGATGAGGCACTTAGCTATGAAGTCCTTGAAATCCTTGGACCTGAAAACACATCATCCATACTGCACGCCTTGAGCAAATTCAAAAGAAAAGGATGACAAATAGAACAGGACAGAACCATATCGCAGCTTATATACTCCATTTCCTGCAATCACCAAGCCACTGGCATACATACAGAGCTTGTGATTTATCTTCCACTGTCCATAACTTTATATCAACTGGAACAAATAAACAAGATTTACATCACCAAGAACAAATAAACAAAATTGACTCATTCTGAGTAACAGAATCTTTTTGTACATTGCGGTTTATGCTGGGCTTCCCGCAGAACAGATTGCTTGGCTGCATAGAGTCCAAAATAGCGCTGCACGACTTGTTTTGAAGAGGAGGAGGTGTGAGCACATCACTCCCATGCTGATCGAACTGCACTGGCTTCCCATACAGTATCGGAAGCAATTTAAACTGGCAGTTCTTGCTTTCCGCCACTTCATGAATCTCTTCCTCACTACCTCTCTTCTTCTCTCTGCACCTACCAAAGCTCTTGTACCCTTTGCTCTTCTTCACAAAATCTTTTGAAAATCCTAAGCGTTCTCTGAAATCTGTTGGCGAAAGAGCCTTCAGTTTTAGAGCACCTTCTATTTGGAACTCCCTCCCTGAAGACATTCGTAAACAGCCTACTCTTTCTTCTTTTAATCTCAGCTCAAAACTTACCTCTTCAAAAAAGCCTATTCTCTTCTGTAGATGACTAGGTCTCTCCTAAATTCCTCCACAACTAGTCCGGTCAGGCAGTTTATGCATGTAGGTGCGTTTGCCATTGTGTATTTTCTTTTGCTGAGTGCATGAATATTGTATGAATAAGTGCAAATGGTGGATGTAAGCGCATTGAGTTGTATAACAAGAAATGCGCTATATAAGTATTATACATTATTATTATTATTATTATTATTAATGCCAAATATAATGAAGCAAAACAGTTGGTCCCCACAAAAAATCCTTCTTTACATGACTAAAAATACATCAGATGTACCAAAGTCGGATGTGACGAAATGGCGCTTATAATGAAATGGTTTGAGGTCCCCAGTGGGTGAGCACGCCCGTTATGATGAAGTTGCCATCTACTGCTGGCTATTCTAGGGATATGGAGGACTGTCCCTACAACACATGAAATGCACAGCTTTCTCTGCATTGCTCTAAATAAGAATCACACATTTATACATGTGTTTGGCTAGCTGCATATTCCCAGGCTTGTTTCACTTTCTTGCACAGCTTCACATAGCTAGATTAGAAGAACACAGTATTTTTAACTGTACGTTTGTTGTACGGCAAACTTCACCTCTGTAATTCGTAAGCAATAAAATCGTATTCTAATGTTCTGTAAAGCTAGCGCTTGTCACTGTTGAAGCAGGGCAGTTGATTCACATCGGGTTAAGTATATACACATATTTACACACACACACACACAGTCAAAGCAAAATATAACAAAGTCTGATATAAGGAAAGCCAGATATGACTAAAAATACGTCGGATGTAACGAAGTCGGATGTAACAAAACGGCGCTTACAAGGAAATGGTTTTTGGGTCCCCAGTAGGCGATCACGCCCTTTATCACGAAGTCGCCATTTATAGAAAATCATGTGTTTGGCCCTGTTATAAGTTCAAGCCAGATATATGCTGGACAAGGGACTCATTCTTAAGTAAAGTCTGAATGATCTTTTCTCAAGGGAAGGAACACACCTGAGATACATCATTAGGCCTGCCGAACTCAGAGTTGTTTTCAACTGGCTGTAAAGTCAATTTTTGGAATCTCATTGTCTGAATGATAAATTGTCTATTTCCACAGCATTGTGAACCGACTATTGGTGTACCAAATGAAAACGTTAACTTACGAATTGACAACAGAAATATAGGTAAACCAAAGCAGTTGATTTCAGTTTCTACAGACAAAGCAGTTGATTTCAGTCACTACAGACAAAGCAGTTGATTTCAGTCACTACAGACAAAACAGTTGATTTCAGTGTATACAGACAAAGCAGTTGATTTCAGTCACTACAAACAAAGCAGTTGATTTCAATCACAACAGAGAGCTGACATAAACTGATTTCCAGTTTCCAAATAGTAGTTGTTTTTCTTTGCATGAACGTTCGCAGAATATGTTGTGATTTTTTAATTTGTTTTCAAATTCAAATCTAGTTCAGCAGGGTTAATGAACCTCTCTGATTTCGGAGCATGCACCAAGAGATTAAGAACAAAGACAAAATCACCAATACTGCGAACTACGTGCACTTGGTTCATTATCTTCGATTTTCTTCAATTAAGAACAGCCTTTACGTAAGCTTTTATCTGTACCTTTTCATATGCTGCAATTTGCTCTTGTACATGGTACGAAACCTCTTTCTGTTCTTTAATTTTCTCTCTCCATATCATACAAATCTCTGCTCTGTGAGACAGACAGCAAAACACTGACCATTTTCTTGGTTTCTCCAGTGTGGGTGGATCTGCCTTCTGGATTTTGATCAACACTCTCATGGGATGCATCTCCTTGTTCGGTGGTTCAATCTGAGCAAACTCAATGAGCGTGACGCCTGAAAGACACACAAAAGATCAAGATCTTCATGACCCTACAAACCCAGATCATGTCATGATCCAAAAAAGACTACTTAACCTCTGCCCCGTATCTGTGACAGCTCATATTGTCTGCATGTGTCTGCAGGTGCCTGCATGCCATGTGAAAGAGTGTCAAGACAATAAACGCGGGCCAGTCAAAATATTCTGGTGCTGGCTACCCCTTGAAAACATGCACACTGGTGTGTTTTCAGAATATGCAGAGAATCAACTAATCATGAAGACATCAAAGAAAGTTATTCTGATAGACCTTGATAAATTTATTTTTGTAAAAAAATGTTCACTTCTGGGAAAACTACAAATGTATTTCTAGCATTTCAACCAAAAAAAAGGCACTTAACACATGTGTTCAATTACAGGCCAAAGTTTTTTCAGACTGAAAGGAAGTGAATCTGCAGCTAGTGTGTGATTAGATTTGCAAATCATTCAAACAAGTAAGTTTGTTTTTTTTCAACTGAACTTGTCAGTGACAGAAGGTAGTAAAACATGGCTCCACCTCCCCATAAACAGACTTTTAAAAAATACAGGGGGAGGTGGGCAGGGGGAAAGGGCATACCGGGGAAGCAATGCAAGGAAGTAAATGAACCTTCCATCAGCATTATCTCCCATTTATCACTTACAGCATGAGGAAAGATGGTAACAGTATACAAAAAGAGCCAGGCTTATCTAAATGGCACATGTAATTTCAGATAAGCATAATGGTCTTACGCAGACCATAATGTAGACCAAATGCCCGCTCTAAAAATGATCTTACCAAGAGACCAGATGTCTGCTTTAAAATCATAGGGAGTATCTTTCAGAGTCTCACACAGTATGACCTCTGGAGCCATCCTGAAACACACAACATTGCCACAAATTAATGTTACAAGTCTTTACTCTTTAAAAAGTCCTTTATGCTTAGAGCTAGACACCTGAATTATGATACCTGCACCAATGTTGTATCATTTTGACTGTTCAAATAATCTATAAAACATAAAGCTAGACTCCAGAGTTACAACACAATTATACAAACATCATGTGAGTTCTATTGCTTTCATTGTTCAAATGTTCCTAAAACATCACTAGCCTTTCGCAAACATCATGCGAGTTCTATTGCTTTCATTGTTCAAATGTTCCTAAAACGTCACTAGCCTTTCGCAAACATCATGTGAGTTCTATTGTTTTCATTTGTCCAAATGTTCCTAAAACGTCACTAGCCTTTCACAAACATTGTAAGTTCTATTGTTTTCATTGTTCAAATGTTTTAAAGCGTCACTAGCCTTTCGCAAACATCATGTGAGTTATATTGTGTTCACTATTCAAATGTTCCTAAAATGTCACTGGCCTTTCACAAACATCATGTGAGTTCTATTGTTTTCATTGTTCAAATGTTCCTAAAACGTCACTAGCCTTTCGCAAACATTTAACCCGTTGAGTGCCTTTAAGACGTCAGCTGACGTCGTAGTAAAAATGTACTTCCAGTGCCTATGGGCCGTCCTCTGACGTCATGCATTTTTCTTGAATTTTCATTCATTACTATTCCTATCAAAGGACTGAAATAGAGTGTGCATAGTAAGCCTTATATGTCTGCAGTATTAAAATGATATGCAAATGACCACACATGAGGGGAAAGACCATTTTTCCTCATCACTGACTGGATGACCAGCCAGCGCTTTGTCTCGCTTGCAAAGATGGCGGCGCAACCTCCGACGAGTGTAGCGACCAAATCAACGTACTTACACAGCTGAGCGGGCTCTGCTAATCATTTTGACAAAGATAATCTTTTATTCAACAACCCACTCGAGCATGAAGGTGAGATGATGATAGTGATGGAATTGCTGACCATATTCGTCAGTTATTGAGTCGTGCTGTGCGATCTCAAGAGTGTGTTTAGCTAACTGGTTACCAACGTCGAACGAGCTAGCCTAGTGTGTACTCTGCACTGTGTGCGAGTGGCCAGCGACGTGTTAGTCAGCGCGAGAGGGGAGCGCGGCCTGCTCGCGGCGTGACACAGGGCAGCAGGAAAGGTAGGGGAAGAGGAGGAGTGAAAGAGAGGGTTGAAGTCCAGCAAGGGGGCGTGGTGGGGGGAGGGGGGCGTGGTCGTGGACTGACCTGTCTGCATGAGGTGTGAGCGTCTTGATAGACTTCTAGACTGTTTTACTTTCATTTACAGGTGTAGTGTGACAATACAAACTTTATTTTCAACTTTTTTGCTTTGTGTTCTTTTTTGGATGTGAAGCCGTGGTGGTAAATACATATGTTTTTGATCGTGCAAAAAAATCTATCCAAATCTAAATGCCTAAATATTTTTTTATGATCAAAATTAAAACAAAAGAAGCCCAGATTCAAAATCTCCATTCAATTTCCTTCAAAAATCATATATATTTCATTTTATATCTTTTTGTAGTTTCTGAGCTAGAATTTTTGTTTTTAATTATTACCCCCAAATCATTAGATTTCCCTGGCACTGGGAAAGCCTTTGTTTGTAATATTTTCATGCAGTACTATACTATTTTTTCATTGTTCAAATGTTCCTAAAACATCGCTAGCCTTTCGTGTTATAATACAAGTAACTAGATGTTAAAATAACATTATTGTTTCTATTGTTTAAGTCTCTTCAGTTCTTTCCCTTGAATTTCAATCCCTAGTGATCGATGGTTTTCTTCCCGGAATTATGGTATTTAACTCTTTTCAGTTCTTTCCCTTGAATTTCGATCACTGGTGATCGACAGTTTTCTTCCCGGAATTATGGTATTTAAAACAACATTTTTGTTATCTGAAGCAAGGTATCACCTTAGAAATCCGAAACTGACACATTCATCACAAAAATATTATCATTTTAGAAAAAAAATATGCAGAATGTTACGCAAAAAAATAACAAAAAATTCATGCAAAATGCAAAAGTCTCAAAAACTGTTGTGAGTTAAAGCAACATTTTTGTTATCTGAAGCAATGTATCACCTAGAAAACCCCAAATAGACACATTCATCACAAAAATATTATTTTAGAAATAAAGCAAAAAATTACGAAAAATTCATGCAAAAATTTCAAAAACTGTTAAATGATCCTTCAAGCTTTCAGCAACCTCCTGGGCTATGATACCACAGGTCATGATAAGTTACTCTCATTACTCTTCCAATAAAAATCCATTTGGCTTATTGCTGGCCTACCATAGTATATATCATATATATATATATATATATATATATATATATATATATATATATATGTATCTGAGTCAGCTTACCAGTATGGAGTCCCAATGAAAGTGTCTCTCTTCTGGTGTGTCTGCGAATCTTGGCCGACACCCCAAAGTCAGCTGCACAATAATTCAATCGAATAATGATTAACTGCTTACAGAAGACCGAAAATATATCTTCACTCACTCACTTTAAATTTAACTATTTTCTGAAATACATACACTCATGCACACATGCAAGCACACTTTCAGGGAGAAAAAGGAGCGAGTGAGAGGAAGAACAGATGGCCAAAGTCAAAAAAAAAAATCATGATTAGTAATATCACTTTTTACCATATGGTAAACTGACAATGACTTTCTAAGAAATTATTATTTGAAGCTTTCATGCAAACTATACACAGACTTGTCAATCAGATTCACTTGACTTATTTTTTTTCATAATCTCTTGAAGCAAACTTTAATTCAAATCACTTGTCTCTCATCTGTGGACCTTTTGACCTACTCACTGATAACAGTTCTCTCCTGACCTTTTGAGCTAAATCCCTGATTCTGAATTATATATAAGCTGGGAAGTGTGAAGAAAACACACACACAAGTACACATAGCATGTAGCCAAACAGGGCATTTCCTGTATCTAGTTGATGTCACAAATCTGCAATTATGAATGGAGTGAAATCAAAGGCACAGAGAGACAAAGACAGACAGACGAATAGACAGTGTATGTATGTTAGTAGTGAGTGAGCGAGTGAGTGAGCGAGCGAGCGAGCAAGCGAGTGTGAGTGTGAGTGTGAGTGTGTGTGTGTGTGTGTGTGAGTGTGTGAGTAAATGAGTGAGTGTGTGAGTGATTCAGTGAGTGTGTGTGTGTGATTCAGTGAGAGAGAGAGAGAGAGAGAGAGAGAGAGAGAGAGAGAGAGTGTGTGTGTGTGTGTGTGTGTGTGTGTGTGTGTGTGTGTGTGTGTGTGTGTGTGTGTGAGAGCATGCATGCACATGTTTTTGTGTATGTGTGTCTGTATGTCATGTGTCATTGTGTACTGCCTGTATCTAACTTCTGAAGGTCAAAGGAAACCATGCAAACCATTTGTCAATGCCCAGCATGGAAATAGAGTGGCCATATCTGAGCATGTCAATGTAAAGAACTCTCATATCCTAGATGCAATAAAGGTGAAAGCAGATGCTGGCATTTCTAATAGAAGCTGATAAGAAATAATCTACAAGTCCATGTGTGGACACAAAACCAGCGCAGTATCAACCCTTAAATGTAAATTAAAAGAAAGCAGTCTGTGCTTTGTGTAAATCAGTGTAAAAATAAAACAGCTTCACAGTTTAGTGCTTGAGTGTAGGTAGTGACTGGCTAAATGGTCGCTGAAGACAAATTTATTAGAGTTGTCAATTTTGTCATCAATGTTCATATTGCCTTGCAACTTTACTCTCTTTTCAGGGTAACTCTCTGTTTCATGGCTTTCTTTTTTTTGTTGTTATTGTTAACTGTGATTCTGAAACAGGATGAAAACAGGATTTGTACTGAGAGCAAGTACTGGTAAGTAAGCAACACACACAAGTAAACTGTGCGCCTCCACACATATGAATGCATGTTGTTTCCAGTCACTTACAGTAAGCCATACAAAAAGGCATGAGACTGACATTGCAAGCTTTATTTTTTTAGACAGAAAATCCAAGAGCATTTTACTTCAAACCAGAGTATCAAAGCCACTCTCAGTGAAGGCTATGGGCACCAAAAAATTCTTTAAGTCCATTTATCACAAAGCGCCAACTAAAGTTAAGCCTGTGCTTGCCCATGTATACATATGTATGTGCATGTGTGTGTAACTTCGCACATGTGTGTGTGTGTATGTGTGCGTGTGTGTGTGTGTGTGCGTGCGTGCTGTGTATGCATGCTCATATCTCTTGTATACAGGTGTATTCAAGGCTTATGCTTTTGTGTGTATATATCACAGTATGCATGTCTTTGTGTATGCTTGCTGTGGCAATTGCCCACATCAATTCAAACTTTGCCATGTTTTTCATTCATTGTGTTATGGTATCTGAAACTGCAACAAAAATTATGATCTATAAGATAACTTCACACTTGCTAGATCTATGGAACTGATCATTCTCAGATGAACTCTAAAACTGATATAAGAAATTTCCTGCATTCAATTCCAGTTGTTTATAGCCTAACCCAGCCACATGGGCCGTATAAGTGCTGCAAATCCTGTTAAATTGTGATATATAGACTTACACAGTTAGAGAATGGATGAAAAAAAAAATCTGGAACTGGTGTGTTTGTTTTAGAAATCGTCCATCTTTCAGCTTTTAAAAAAAAAAGCATTTTCTTTTCAATTTTACAAATGTACCATAAAGAATATGGCAATCTAAAGCTTCACAATTTACCCTTTCAGGAAGAAAACATCAGATTGATACCAACAGACCACCATACCTAATTTGACTTCTCCCTCCATTGTGAGGAGAACATTCCCAGCTTTGATGTCCCGATGGATAACATGATGGTGATGCAAGAAGTCCAAGGCCACACACATTTCATGACATACGTAACAGATCTGGGCCTCTGTCATCGGCTTCTCTAGGTCCACCATAATGCTGTCCAGTGCACCACCACCACAGAACTCAATGAACATCTGCAATGGTATATTAACCATCAGAATTGCTCTCCTATCCTAATACACCATGGGATTGTAATAATCCATAGACATGCACGTACATGAATTGTTACTTATATTAGATGTAATATGGTTACCCCAATAAGCAATTTGATAAATATCTGAATGAACACACACCCTTACACACACAGGTAATCCAATACACAAAATATGATTTATCTTCAAAACATTAATATCTCATATACTGTTACTAGTGCTGGCACCCCCATATACCATGAATATTGTCCAATGCAATGATGCAGGCCTGAACACAGGACAGAGTGAACATCTGCTTTCAGCTTTGTTAGAAATGCTAGCTTTTGGTCATCCACTGAGTTCAACTACAGGTCAGTGGGTAAGATCACTGTTAAATAAACTTTTCTTAATTGTAAAAATAACAAAAACAGACACACAAAAAAAAAAAGAAACAGAAACAAAAAGAAAAACAAAAACAAATTCTAACCACCAACAACACCTGCACCCAATCAAATTCAGTTACGTATATTTCACTTTGATAGTTTGAATTTGATGAAATAAAATTTTCTTTTCACTTGCCAAATTCTTTATAAACCCAATTTCAATGCAGCCTTGCAAAATCTTATAACTCACACGTTTTTTTTTTTTTATGTTTTGAAAAAAATTTTGAAAAAAATATAGAAGAAATTAAACAAAAACTTAGCTATGAAAAGAGAAGGTACTTCTTCATTTTCATGCAAAAACACAACAGCACACTTAGATTAGTGATGTTTCTTAGATCAGAGATGACTTATCATAAAATGAGAAGGTGAAACTGACAACACATTTGTGAAAAAACAGTTGTGAAGAAAGCATAACCCAGAAGTTTTGCTACCGAGTTGCTCACCAGAACTGATAAACATTATGGGTCAGTGTATATGTTGTTGTAAAGAGTTCAGATCAAGCTTTAAACTGATGCACAGGATTATGTCACACAGGAGCTGAGAAACAACAGTGGTCTAGTGGTCTTTCCTGTTTTCCTATCTGTCAATTGTCATACTTTTGTAAAAAAAAAAAACATCAGTTTCACGGAGCTCTGTTTCACACACAAACTCATTTCATGACATGCTCTATTCTGGTGAAATATATTTTTTTTCATATCGCATCAGGAGCAAAAGAACAGTGCAGCTGGTAGGCATGTGACTGTGCCTGGCCTGACAAACAACAGATGAAAATTGGACAGGCCAACTCCAAATTCTTAACATGATGAAAGCTTTCCTTTGGGCACACTTATTTCACTCTCTCTTAACCTGTGGGGCACATTACTAAAGAATAAAAGGAACAGACATCAACCAGGCAGATCTCCCTGGTAATTAATTTTGTGCACAAATCAAGCAGCTGGTTCTGAAGTGTAGCATTTAGCCTTTAACCATTCTAACATGGGATATATATAATAAAAAGAAAGAAAGAAGAAAGGAAAAAATCTGTTCTTCAGAATGCATATTTCTATGGGACAGAAAGCATTTTCGTGTGACTTTTTGGCCTGAATTGGTTTACATATATATATATTCACAAAAAATGAAGTATGAATGATTTGACTGTGGCCCACTTATTACCAGAAAAAAAAAAGAGATAAAACGTTTTTAGAACAAGAACATCAATTAGCTATGAAAGGATATTATAACATGACTAATTTGAACTGTACTACTGATTATTGAAATAATCATTCTACATATATGTCATTAAACGATGCTGTATTTGGTATTTCCTATGACTAATTTTAAATAAATCATTTCAGTTGCAGATGTTACTACAGGTAGTATCCAAATTCAGTTCAAACTAAACATATTTGCTGTCGCCTCACTTTGCAACATAACACACTGGTCTGACAACTGACACATAAGTCAAAAGTAAGCATTTTCAACACAACCAATTTATAAAGTGGCCTACACAAATGACAATAGCAATCAAAACCTATTTTGACCAAAATAATTCCAATCTTAACTTTAGTGTCCACAACATATATCTGCAACTGATATTTCACAGTGCAAGAAGAGCAAGCAAAACTGTGGTCTGAGCAAGTCAACATGAAAACTAAATTCAGGCATTGATACATACAGGCAAACTCACAATATTTCACCCAGAAATTTATTATAAAGAAAGCATGACTGGACAAACGCAATGCAGTGTCCTATCTGTTTCCACCAGGTAAGCACCCAATGAGGCAGCAGGCTTTTGAATCAACATATTGTTTTTAAGTTAATTGTTTACAACCTCTACAAAATGTTTAATTCACCAGTTCTGTATCGGTTTGTACAAAACAGTTCGGCTGTAATCTGCTTTTGGTATTCAATCTAAAAGCAATAAAAATGAATAAAACCCCAAAACAGCTTATGATTACGGTTTCTCATAAGATACCGGAAAATGATTAATGATACCTTTTTTTCATCACTGGAAAGAAACTTATTTCCAGAAACAGTAAGTTTCCGTTCTCTAAAACTCATTTCCTAAGATGTGTTTGATCTAATTAAAGCGAAGTGCTGGATTAATAGATATGATTAATCTTAACATGTCAGCCTTTGGCCATTCTTTTTTCCTATTTAGTATCCCATGTAACAATGTAACATCACCATATGAATGTCAACCAGACTCACTTGTATGTGCATAAGCCTCAGGTGAAATACTTCTGGGCCATCCTTGATAATTTTAACAATTTCCTGAGTACAAATAAACATTTCTTTCGATGACAAGTATTGGAAAGTTGCTCCTTCCACCACTAGTAAGAGAGAAGGTGGACATGAATTTTGAGATGAAAACTGATTTATGATTCTACTAGAGAACACTCTGAGTTCTTCCCCTAGAGGACCACACCTGCCACACCTAAACAAACATGCATATATACCCGATATACATACACACACACAGTTACCCACACACACACACACACACACACACACACACACACACGCACACACATCCTTATGAACCTTAACTTTATGCTTTGTTCATCATCACATTGTAAGAAATTGAGTAACAGTTGACATCTAGATCAAGGAATGAGCAACAACTTGACTGCAAAACGTAGATGTGCCAGGAGTTAGTCTCGCCAAAAGCAGTACACACAAAAGTTTTAAGCTGATGTACAAGGCTTTCCGTTGACTTATTTCAACAGTAACACAGGAGATCTTTCTGAAAATCGTTTATTTGTTTTTATTTAGCATGTACATTTCTTTCATTTGTAAACATCTTAGAGACTGAGTAAAGACAAGAGCTTTTCTCCAAAATGGAGAAAAAAAAAAAGTGACAACTATGTCAATATCTCAAACTCATTAAAAAAAAAAAATTTACAAGGCTACATACAAACACTTTCAGTGCAATTTACTTCTATCTTTTCCATTAATTTCTTTTGTTATTACGCACACACATACCCTCATTCAAACACACAAATGCCAGATGGACGAGGAGGAGGAAGAAACTGAAAGAAAACCAACATGTATATGATGTTCACAAGAAGTTCCAAGGAGATGAACGTACCCAGAGTTTGCCATCGAAGAAGAAGAATGCTCATGCAATCCAACCACATTGTGGTGAGCACACTCTGCCAGAATGTTGATCTCCACTGAGAAGTCTTCCAGATCCTCCTCACTGTTGATGACCACCTGCTCAGAGCTGCCAGTGCCTTTGTCTCCTTGTTTTCAGCCTGAAGCAAAGGTTCCATACCATCGCATATAATTATAATGCATGTACAGCCAACACACTTCACTGAATAAAGATTGTTACAAATATTACAACCTTTCAATGAACACATTTAACTCTATATAGACTGCTACAGTTAACATAACATTTCACTGAATATATTGTTTTGACTATCATAAAAAAAACTTCTTTTCAAAACTTCCATACAACTGCTGTACACTTGTGGACACTTAGGTATTGTGATTCAAATCAAATAGAAGTTTTACTTTTATTCACTGGTGACAGTTCTGAAACAGTGCCTTTCACTAAACATATCTGATTCAGCCATCCGCCTTGTATAGCTCTGCTTCTCATAGTTTACTTTACGTGATATGAGTACTGAGTTTGCTTACATCAGTCACATGTTGTTTGACACAATACACTGATGATATATTTCTTATTTTCCTAAAAACAACAACAACAAAAAAAAAAAAATAATAAAAAAATACAAGAGAAAATAAACCTTGTAAAAAAAAAATGTGACTGACATAAGATAAGATAAGATAATGTTGCTTATAGCTCAGCCAACCGTAAGGGGCCACATCAGGGCTGTCACCACGTTAAAATCAACTCACCAGTCATGTGACTGACACAAACACTCACAAGACAACATCTTTAAGACAGGATAGAAGAAGTAAATCAGCAAGAAAAAGGCAAGAACAAAATGACAACTGAATAAAACTTGTTTTTACTTCAGAGTCAAGAGAGGAAGTGCTCAGATGTCTTCACTGCTTATAACAACTCAAGTACAGGCTGCCTTATTCATGTTGTAAATTTCTCTTTCTCAGTCAATAACTGGTTTCATTTCGGGATGTCTGCTCTACCTATTTCTCTGTCTATCTGTCTCCATATATGTATAAGTGTGCATGTGTGTGTGTGTGTGTGTGTGTGTGTGTGTGTGTGTGTGTGTTTTTTTGCTTTTGATCTACAAAATAAGAAATGAAGTTACCCCAGGAACAGGGCGTGGAGGAGCTACATAACTTGATAGTTTGTTTATAATGTTCAATAAGGATCCTAAATGCCCCCTCATCCTTAAACTTAATGAATCACTGTACTAAGTTCACACATAAAATTTCAAGAACATGTATTCTGGTTCAGCAACTCTTTTATCTCTATTCGTATTCTACTACTACTAAATGGCAATATTAATAGGTCAATACTTGGCGTGAAGTAGTTGAGGATCTGGTGCTTCTAGACAAATTACAAGCATACACATGAAAATGTGGGTGGAAGTGGGAGAAGGAGGGAAGGAATGATGGTGAACGGGTGGATAATGGGATTGGGAAAGGGATAAATTCGGGTTGGCATGTGATGTGTGTCCATGCATACACTTGACCTGTCTTTGTGTCTGTTGGTGCTGAATCTGTGTTGCATGTTTTTTTCTCTGTTTTTATACTCCCAGTTCTTTTAGAACAGGGAGTACTTTACAATGGGAACGAAGAAATGTTGTCTGTGTGTGTGTCTGTCTGTCCGTCTGTCCATCCGTCCGTGGTCAAAATGTGTTCCACTTGCTTCAGATAAAAACTACTGGGCCGATCTTTCTGAAAATTTGTAGGTATGTTCATTATAGGTCACAGATGATGCCCAATGTGTTTATTTACCATTATGGCCATTACTAACGGCCATAATGGTTTTCCTTCTTTATGGAATATTTCAGAAAGTACTTGACCGATCTCTCTGAAAATTTGTAGGTATACGTTTTGTCATGGGTCATGGATCAGGCCTGATGTTTTATTTTACCATTATAGCCGTTACTAACGGCTATAACGGCCCATAACAGTTTTCCTTCTTATGGAATATCTCAGAAAGTACTTGGCCGATCTCTCTGAAAATTTTTAGGTATGTTCATAATGGGTCATGGATCATGCCCGATGTTTTATTTTACCGTTTATAGCCATTACTACCAGCTATAACAGCCCATAACAGTTTTCTTCTTTATGGAAAATCTCAGAAAGTATTTTGGCCGATCTTTCTGAAAATTTGAAGGTTCATTATGGGTCACAGATGATGGCCCATGTTTACCAGAATAGCCATTACTAATGGCTGTAATGGCCCAAAACGGTTTATCCTCTTCATGGAATATCTCACGCGTATTCAAGATAAACTGGGAGTACGTTTATATGCAGGTTGGTTTGTTTGTTTTTTTTAAACCTGCGACATGTTTTCACTAAACTTTCTCATTCTTTTTCATTCTTTGTTCTGATACTTTCTTGATATACAGGAAAAAAATTCTGTTGGATAACTTTGTGTCACATCCCTCTTTTTCTGCTCCTCTCCAACAGTGTTATTTAGATTAAGCACCAATACATGTACAAAATGATGATGGTTTCTTAAAAACTTACAAGAATGACACAAGAATGACACATACACAAAATAATGTATGAAAAGTGCATTAGGAGCTTCTCAAAGCAGCACTTTCCTATCCCCTCTCCACTGCAACCAACAGGATGGACCATGACCCTGAAGCCGACTGTCATAAACTATAGGAAGAGCCTTTTCCTCCTTGTAACTCACACCTCAGCTCTAGACTGTTCACAAGGATTTGTCATCTCAGCTACATGAACAAGGAAGTTAGTCACACCACAGCTCTTTAGACAACACTAGCAACATTCTGGGTGTTAAGCTTGTCTGGGCAGTAAGCCAGTCACAAATTCAACCAGGAAATGCCCTCATTCACGACTCACCATCAGTGTAACACTGTGACATAGATGAATACCAGAGAAAGTTTAGAGAGCTGAAGAATTCACTAACAGTAAGACTTTGCTTCGGACATGGTATTTAGTTTATTCATGCAACAGTATTGATTAAATAAACCAGAACAATAATCACCACCATCTTTTTCTTCTTTACACTGGAAATAAAACCTCAATTTTGTAACAGTCATTCTAGGAATTTTGACCTACCTATAGTACTGGTTTGAAACTAACTTAAGTGATGCCTGTATCAACACTAAATGACTGGCTGAACGAAAGTAACATTGTAATGTTAGTAGAGAAACTGAGCATACAACTCATCTGATGTTGTTCAGTAACTTGAGTTAAGTACTAAACCAACTCAAATGACTTTGTGAAACTCAAGACTTTGTGAAACTCAAAATAAAATACCCATCTGGGAATATGATTTTTAAACAGACATGATGTGAATCTGGCTATTTGCTAACTTGGTATAATTCAAGAATTTTCATTTTGTGATACAGAGAACAGTTAAAATAGCTTTCAAAAG
>JADBJO010000234.1:620660-633160 GCA_016801955.1 Conus betulinus | reverse complement strand
AAAAAAATCAAAATAAAAGAACATTCAGATTCTGAATCATCTGTAACATAGATCTACAGGAAGATGATCACTGAGTGACTGACTGTTGTCCCAGTAGCAAGTACGGTTCATTTCTTTTTTCTCCAGGCATAAACATTAATATACATATATGGCAAAACCTAAATTAACTGGCTGAAAGTGAAAATATCGCTTTCACCCCTAGGTCTGTGGATGACATTACCAATTATAAAAGAAAAATAATTGAAAATATAACATTTACAGTATACAGTGCTGCTTAACTATCATTTTAATTTTGGTCCACAACAAGTAATCATAAATTCCATCGCTCACATGATTAATAGACTAAAAAAATGTATTTTCTTGTCACTAATGTGTAATGTGTTAATTGTCCTTCATGTGAGTTTATACAAATTACAATGATGATGATGATGACTCCTGCTGTCTGGGTCTGAAAATTCCCTGAAATAAAGATTTCTAAATGAACTAGCTTAAATGAACAAGTCTGTGAAGCATAGTGTGTGCATTGTGAAAAGTAGGCTGTATAACAAATTTTTCTCCTCAAAATCTGCACACAGTTACTGGGCACCACATGCACACTAAAGAACAGTTCTCCAGTTCTGTTATTTGTGTGCCATGGCAAGAATCTTTGCATTTTTTTTCTCATAGGTTTGCAACCCTTGTCATTAAAATTTTTAAAATCTGTTTTCTTACACATAATGAAAAATGTGCGCACACACACACACACACACACACACACACACACACACGCACGCCCGCACACACACATGTGCATGTGTGCTGCACAGCAACAGATGCTCCATTACCATAACTTGCTTTACTGGTGAAAAAAGGACTTTCATCAGTTTCATACATGTTTTTCTTTGTGTAATTATGGTTTGTAAACACTCCTTCATTCATTTTAACATTATCTAAATGTTATTCCAGGGCTCTCTCTCTCTCTCTCTCTCTCTCTCTCTTTCTATATATATATATATATATATCTATATATATATATATCACGTGTGCGCGCACACACACACACACACACACACACACACTTTTTTTTTAAAAGAAAAAAATAAGCACCAGACATTAAATATATGACTATAATATTTTGCTTTACATTGATTTAATAATAATGGAAATGGAATAGTGAACAAAAAGTGAAGTAAAAACGGATAATAGTATTAATACATAAAGGGTTTTTTTTTTTTTTTTTTTCCCCAAATCCTCACAACAGCGAAATCTTCGGCAATCTCCCCTTATACGACAAAACCCATCAGCAAAATGATGTGGTCGTGTAAAGGAAGAAGAAGAAGGAGGTCTTCAACGATCCACATTCCATTCACAGTTTTACAGAGACGAAATAGTTTTCATTTTCATTCACTGTTGGAACGGCTTTGATCTGAAAATTTTTACAATTATGGTAAAGTGTTAAATCAGAAAAATCTTTCCCACCTGATAACCTGATCAAAGCTGTCACAAACTGAATTGCTGATTTAAAAAAACCGACGACTCCACACTTTCAAAGACAGATGACAAACAAACAAAAAAAAAAACAACAAAAAAAAGAGCCGTCTGCTAGGTTACGGTATTGTAGTTTATTTTCACTGTTATGTCAAAATCCCTGTGACTTGTCCCAATTTCATTTGATTTAATTAAATCAATAAATAGCCCTGCCAAGTCAACCCACCTTATAAACGACACACCAAATGCTCCTTCGCCAAGTTCTCCGACGATTTCCAGAATTGCATGGGATCAATGTCCTTCTTGATGTATTTGTTCCACTGCCCTTTCTTCGACTGGTTATTGTCCGATCCAAATCCAAACAGTTTCTTGAAACTGTTCAAGAACGACATTGTGACTGGATTCACTGATTCACTTTTGGTGACTTAAGTTAATATGTCCTCAGAACACACACACTAAAATCGTCACAAAGAAGAAACATACACATTAGATAATTTTGTTCGCTCTCAGAACGACTTAATACAGTGTTCACCAATCTATGTCTTTGATGCTGCTGATGTACTGCACCACAGAGCTGCTTTAACTTTCCCCATCCTTGATTCATTCACTTCTACCTTCTAGCAAGTGGCCATTTTGAATGGATTGCACTTGCGCATTGTGAGTGATTATACGTCACGACAGTTCCTGTTACTAAAAATAGTTAAGACGTCGTCTGCCTCGGAGGGGCGGTGTCCTTGAAACTGGGCGTGGGGAGGACAGGAAAACGGGAAAGGAAGGAGATGACAGATTACGCAATTGAAATGGTCTGTGAGATCACGTCATTAGCAATTAAAAAAAAAAAAAAAAAAAAAAAAAAACGCTGTGAATGAGATAAACACAATGTGAGCTTTGCATTGCTCCGACAGCCACGGATAAAGCTTGCGCTCCAGTGTGTGTTACGGAAAACAAACAAACAAACAAAAAAAAAAAAGCTCTGACAGACATGGATGAAATAAACCCTTTAAATAAATGTTTCTCCAGTGCGTTTACAGCGCTTTGATTAAAAACAAACAAACAATGAGACAAACATCGCCTCCAAATCCTGTTGTCTGGTAAAAAAAAGTGGCTGATGTATTGAGCTTATAGCAGACTTGAGAGAAGAACCCCCACTCCCATCCCTCTCAGACAAATAATTCGGCCCTATCTCCATAATTATGGCTCGTAGGGGTCAGGGATGCATCAAAGTCATGTCTTCCAGTGTGTGGCTGCTATCTTTCTGCTTTTTCTTTCTTTCTTTCTTCTCTCTCTTTGTGTGTGAACAATATGCGGTCTCATGCTGCTGTTCCTGATAATCCCTAGATGGTTTTCCCATTCTAGAAGATCTGACGTGAATTATCAGTCATCCAGTAAACCCTGTTCCCATGCTCATCGTATATATGAGCCCACAGCTGTTCTAGACTATGATTTGTGGCCTTCTGCCATGTATAAAGTCGTTGCCGAGCTTCTAGTGGCGTCAAGTTTAGTGCTAATCGCATGTGCGACCTCCTTAAGAACTTGGCTGTACCTTACCTGGGTTCGGGTTGCTTTGCACAAACGCAGGACATGCTCGACTGCTTGTCGTGACAGAGTTGACACGTCGGGTCACCTGATTTCCTTCATTTCACATTGTTTGAATTCGAGGGCAGGAGGTCATATACAGATCTGACGATGAAGTTGACTCTAAGAAGTGCCATATGTTATACGTCATTTCAGCTGAGAATTCTTTGCAATGTGTTTTCCCACGTAGTCTACAGCCCCTGTTGGCTTACTGGGCTGCCTTCTAGATTCTTAGTAGTATCCTCTTCTTTCTTGAACCCTGTTTTACCATGTCTTTTTTCTGATTAATCTTTTAGCTTACGTTTGACCACCATTTCATTTCAGATGACCCCAGCCTCTGTCAGTTGGTCTCTGTGTTACCTCTTAATTCCTTGATCACGATTTTCCACTGCTTCTGGAAATTCCCATTTTTTTGCCAGTCCTTAGCTTGGACTGGATTGAATCCACAATCTGGTTTTCTGAGTCCTCAAGCATGGTTAGTTGCATTATTTTTTTTCTTCACCCACTTTTTGTAGCCTACTCCTCGAAGATGGACTTTAGAGGAAGCTTCAGTTTTGATGGCGGCAGTAGAAGGCAACGTCAGTGAGACCAGGTGGGACACCAAGCCATTTTCTTTGAGTTTAATATGTTGATTTTGGCCTCTTTTGATTCCACTGTTCTAGTGCTGATATCGTTTGTATCTAGAGGCCAGAGAGGCTACGGGAACAGCGGGAACTGTAGACACCAATCCCCGTGTTTGCTAGGGAAGCCACAATGGTCCACTATCTGCAAGCTTTCCTCTTTTTTTTTTTTCCATTTCAAATTTTGGTGTCTTTGAAAGAGCCTTCACTGGCTCTTGACTGGTTCAACGGTAACTTTTGGAATGGTTTGGTTGACTACCGTGATCGTGACTGTTTTTGTTTCTTTTCCTTTCCGCAGGCAGATGCTTGGCAATTACTTTGGTTTGAAATTCATCCTGGATGAAGTCACTAGCTTGTCTGCTTGCTTCAGTATTTTGTGTGTCTCATCTTCCTTGGTGCAAAGCACTGTTGTGTCATGCATAAAGCTTTTAGAGGGAGCACTTGGAATCCATTCCCCAGGTTTGTTGAACCTGTACAGCTCATGGCAGCTTTCAAGACACAAACAGTATTGGAAACGTTGCTATGCCAGCTTCCAGATTGATCTGATCTGTTGTGTGTTGCTTTGTGGAGAACCTCACTGAAAAGCCTTTGGTTGTTCTTTGGGACATGGTACATTTTGATGAATAGTTGAATTATATTGTATGATACTGACCCATATGCATTCGCTAGATCAAGCCACACCACGTCGAGTTCCCATTCCTGTGCCCTAGCTTTTTGGATTGGTTTCCAGATCATAGTAGAATGTTCTACACAGCCAGACACGCCTGGGATTCCCTCTGGACTGACAAAAGCAAGTACTCGTTTCCTCTGAGGTATATGGTCAGCCTGGCTGCCATAACTAAAGAAAACTTTTCCCTCGACGAGTGAGCTAAATGCAAACAAGGGTCAAGGGCCTGATAACATGCAACCAAGAATATTGAAAGAATTAAATAGAGAATTATCCATTACCGTTTTACATTCTTTTAGAAAAATCTATGGACATGAAACCGCCTCTGCAGAATGATAACCGGAATGCAAGTGTTACAGTTACACAGTAAAAAGGTATCAGAAATGATCCGTGAACTTGCAGACCAGTCAGTTTGACTCAGTAACTTGCCACAAAATATTTGAAGCAATAATTGTAAGATATATTACTGTCGATTATACTGACAACAGTTAACAGCAGCTTCATCATGGCTGCTCGTGCTAGCACAGACAGATCTTGTATCACCCAACATTTGCATGTGATTTTTAATATTTTTCCGTAAATTAGATCTAGATAAGAATATTGATGTTACCTATCTGGATTTTTTGGCAAGATGTTGACTCTGGTCCCCACGAAAGATTGCATACAAAACTGTAGTACCATGGAACATGTTCCATGGGCGGCCGTACAGAAAAGACAGTGTTGTGCCGTTTGCACACAGACCACTCCTTTTACACCTATTCTTATCTATTAAATTCGGCAAAACGGTAAAGAGGCTTCGTGGAGCATTCCATGTCATGTACCACTCACAGTGAAGCATATACTTTCAGAGTGTTGGGACTTGCATGATGTGAGACATAAACACTTTTTACAGGCTCCATGAAAACCTTGCTCAGAGATGTCCTACCTGATGTGATGTTTGAATCTCTAAAAGAGATCAATATTTATAACCTTGTCTAAGATTTTACGAAAGAAAGATTTTTTTAACGAATTTTCTGATGTGTTTCAAAGGGTGTATATCAAAAGGTTAGGTGAATGCATTTTTGTTTGTTTGTTTGTTGTTTGTTTTTTTTAATCATTTGTGAGTTGACTTCAACGTGGTGGGCCCTGATAGGGCTCTTTGCGGTCGGCTGGGTTACAACGTTATATCTCTCTCTTAAGGAAAGAAGAGGTAGATATTAGCGTGAATAAGACATTTCTTGAAAAAAAATACACACACACACACACACACACACACACACACACACACACACACACACACACACACACACAAAAAGAGTTGGAGATGCTTACTCTGAAAATGCTGATGTTTTATATATGAGTGGAACGCCTGAAGCGAGCATACCTAGCCCTGCGATTTTTTTACAGACGATCTACCTGACATGAACAATGGTTTCTCTAACACATTTCCGGGTCTCACGAAAAAAAATGTACACTGAATTATATAACTTGACGATAGAAATTGGAAATGAAATGAGGTTAGGGAACAGTAAACAATAAACAGGGAAATAAGTGGGGTGTAGTTTTTGCTCCCATAAGGCAACCTAACACAGGGGAGAAATTTTTATTCAAGACTGTCACAGCCTTTCAAACTTGAATAAAGTCAAAAAACACAAAGTGCTATCGGAGAAGATTTTTGCAATCCTTGGTGGTGAGAACACCACGGTATATTCAGAATGTGGTCAATGTGGTGTGTCTCTATTTGACGCCAGGAGCGCATTCATACAACCAGGGACACCGTCTCAAATTGTATGAGGACTAGTGAGACCACATCGGACGCTTGGTATCCGTGTAGGAAAATAGGTCAAATTGAACTGCCCGCAAAAGGGATTGCAGTGAGTTACCCCCATGCGCCCATGCTAGTGCCCGTTTTCATAACGTCTGCAATGTCCTCCATTTTCTTAAATTCCATCATCATTCCCAGTTTTTCCATGGAGCAGTCCGGGACTTCAACTGCCCTGTCCTGCTATGCATCCAACAGGCGTTTGCCAAGTTGTTTACTATGAAGACAATTAAGTTGTTTGGCTTGCGCTTGTCCCTCCCCCCCCCCCCCCCCGTGTGCCAGCCACCCACTATTAGATTGTCGTCTTTGTGTTTTCATCTGACTTTATCCAAGTTTGAAAGGCTGTGCCAGTCTTGAATAAGTTGCTCTGTGTTAGGTTTCCTTATGGGAGCAAAAAACTACCACACTTATTTACTGTTTACATCAAAGATGTCCCGATTTTTTTTTTCTTCTCATCTCCATAGAGTTTAGATTTTGTTGCCATAAATTGTCAACAGTTGATGTCAAGCTGTCATGAAGCCCACAGGGACTTGTATTTTTCGACGGTTCTAAGCGCAAAGTTCTGATCCACATACACAAGACATATCCCAACAAAAAGAGTGTGTCATGATGGCTGAAGGTCCCCCCATCCCAAAACGACGAGGAATAACTGCGTCATCGCGAAGCATAGGGGGGGTGAGCTCTGGAAATTTGCCGTCATATCTCCAACATGTGGTCAATGAAATCATATCAACTCAAATACTTTGTATTCTAACCCTAGAACAAAACTAAAGGCATTCATGAACAGGGACACAATTCTCAAATTGTACAAGGGACTAGTGAGAGCACATCTGGAGGTTGGAATTTGACGTATGAAAATAAGGTCGGCCTTGAACTGCCCGCCAGGTTGCCAGAGTTTCCCCCCTGTCGCCCACATGAGCTGCCCGCTAGTTAACGTGAGTTGTCCTCCAATTCATATGCGTATTACCATCATCATTCTCCAGAACTGTTGTTTATCATGGAGCAGTCTGGGACCTCAAACTGCTTCCTGTCCTGCTATGCATCTCGGGTAGACAGGCGTTGTGTTAGTCCCGTCCCCTTTGTTCTGGAGATAGTCTCAGGTGAGAGGATCCGGTCTTGCCTGTCCGAGTCATCTTACGGTACATCAATTTATCCCGGGAATAGCGCAGCCAGTCACGGAGTACGCCATCAAAACTGTCCGATTTTTGTCTTCTAGCATCTTTTGTCTGCCACCTCATGGCATTGCATCAACGCCGCTCATTTCAATGTTGACCTGCAGCCATAGCCTGGCCGTTCTGCCACAAATGCCCCCCCCCCCCTGGGGAAAAACCCGATCCCCATGCCCCCCTCTGCCCCAAAAACCGGCAGTCCACTTGAAACAGTTGATGTCAAGCTGTCATGAGTAGCCCCACCACAGGAAACACATGAACTGCTGCTGATACTTTCGAAGAGATGTTCAGTAGTCTGTGCCCGTACTGATCCAACACACACAGGACACCACCTACCATTCCTCCCCCCTCATCCCTATCATGGCATCCCCACAGACGGTAATAATGCGTCATCGCAAAGCCAGGGGGCAATGAGCTCCGGAGGCGCCATCACATCTCCAACAATAGTCCCCATGAACTTGCCAACTCTGGTGACCCTAACAGAACTAAACTAAAGTCAACCACGAGGAGAGTTAACCGAAAGCTCACGGTCACCGTGAGAGCAAGGCATGGAAGGCAGCTCAGAATTTGACCTTTTCATGTTGATCGATGAGGATGAGCCTGACGAAGATGATGCTATCATTTCCATTCTGGTTTGAGCAGACATGACAGGGGGTGCACTCTACGCTCATGAAACAGTCACAATATAGGGAGGGAAAAAACCGGGCCCTGAGACATACAGCAGAAGCTACAGAGTTGGTCAGAAAGGTCAAGGAGCAACTCTCAGAGAACGCATGCAGTAAGTGGATGAAACTCGACCAGCTGTGTCAGGTCCCAGTCTTTTTCATTACTGAAATAAGCATAGCAAACTCGCTGTGGATAGGAGCCCAGTCGTGGCCGAAAAAAATCACACAAAAAATGCTTTGATGGGAATCGAACATCCCAGTCATGAACCGGGAGTACGGCCCAGCTAATATTTCACACCATTGCTGCTAAGGGCCTTTTGTCTGGGAAGAATGGCTTTGTTCGTAGGACAGTTTGTTGCAGTGTTAACCTGCAGAGCATGTTCTAGCAGTAGCAGAAGCATCCATTTTCGGGGTGGCAAATCTTGCTGCAGTCGCTGCAGGCAAAGACCATGATGCAGTTCATGAATCTGCTCTCTGGTGTTCGCACTTTTTTCCCTCCCGCCTCTGCTGTTCCTTTTCTGCATGCTTGGTAGCTTCTCTTCACCAGCTGCAGTCTTACGTCAAAGCTTTCTGGCCTGTTGGATTCATGTCGCTAGCTTTCATCAGTTGAATGTGTGTGGAGAAAAGCTCTTCCGATCTGGCTGTCTCATGTGGGAATCAAACAAGAGTCTGTCTCCTTACCCACTAGACCCACCTGGCCCACACTGCCGCTAGACCCACCTGGCCCACACTGCCGCTAGATCCGCCAGGCCCACACTGCCGCTAGACCCCCAGGCCCACACTGCCGCTAGACCCGCCAGGCCCACACTGCCGCTAGACCCACCTGGCCCACACTGCCGCTAGACCCACCTGGCCCACACTGCCGCTAGACCCACCTGGCCCACACTGCCGCTAGACCCACCTGGCCCACACTGCCGCTAGACTCACCTGGCCCACACTGCCGCTAGACCCGCCAGGCCCACACTGCCGCTAGACCGCCAGGCCCACACTGCCGCTAGACCCACCTGGCCCACACTGCCGCTAGACCCACCTGGCCCACACTGCCGCTAGACCCACCTGGCCACACTGCCGCTAGACCCGCCAGGCCCACACTGCCGCTAGACCCGCCAGGCCCACACTGCCGCTAGACCCCGCCTGGCCCACACTGCCGCTAGACCCGCCTGGCCCACACTGCCGCTAGATCCGCCAGGCCCACACTGCCGCTAGACCGCCAGGCCCACACTGCCGCTAGACCCGCCAGGCCCACACTGCCGCTAGATCCCGCCAGGCCCACACTGCCGCTAGACCCGCCTGGCCCACACTGCCGCTAGACCCACCTGGCCCACACTGCCGCTAGACCCGCCTGGCCCACACTGCCGCTAGATCCGCCTGGCCCACTGCCAATCACATGTGCACGCTGTGGAGACCGCCAACTGCCGACATGTAGCCGCTGTGGACCCTGCAACTGCCGGTTATATGTACACTGCTGTGGTTGCTAGACGCTGCAACTGCCGGTTATATGTAGCACTATGTGCCGCTAGACGTTGCAACTGCTGGCCCATGTAGCACACGATGTGGTTGTTAGACGCTGCAACTGCCGGTTATATGTAGCACGATGTGGTTGTTAGACGCTGCAACTGCCGGTTATATGTAGCACGATGTGGTTGTTAGACGCTGCAACTGCCCGTTATATGTAGCACGATGTGGTTGTTACACACTGCAACTGCCGGTTATGTGTTGTACGATGTGGTTGTTAGACACTGCAACTGCCGGTTATATGTAGCACGCTGTGGTTGTTAGACGTTGCAACTGCCGGTTATATGTAGCACGATGTGGTTGTTAGACGCTGCAACTGCCGGTTATATGTAGCACGATGTGGTTGTTAGACGCTGCAACTGCCGGTTATATGTAGCACGATGTGGTTGTTAGACGCTGCAACTGCCGGTATATGTTGCACGATGTGGTTGTTAGACGCTGCAACTGCCGGTTATATGTAGCACGATGTGGTTGTTAGACGCTGCAACTGCCGGTTATATGTAGCACGATGTGGTTGTTAGATGCTGCAAATGCCGGTTATATGTAGCACGATGTGGTTGTTAGATGCTGCAAATGCCGGTTATATGTAGCACGATGTGGTTGTTAGACACTGCAACTGCCGGTTATGTGTTGTACGATGGTTGTTAGACACTGCAAATGCCAGATACAATGTGGCACGATGTGACTGTTAGACACTGCAGCTGCCGGCACTGTGAGGTCACACTAACCCAGAAGCTGGCCTTCTTTCATGTACCGTTTTGGGTGTCTGGTGGTTTAAGACATAGAAATGGAATCTCCAGTAAAAGCAGGAAAAACAAAAGGTACTCTCCTTTGAAATGATTTAGAGGACCCCCAAACTCCGTCTGTGAAGCTGTTGCGTTTCTTTTGTCTGTTTGTTTGTTCGTCTGTTTCTTTTTATATATATTCATCATTGAACTTCAGTCTCTTTTCATCTGACAAATCAAAATCAAATTAACTTTAAGCAAAAGCTTTAAAACTGATAGATAAATAAATTTAAGGAGCCAAATTGTGTTATGAAACTACAACAAAATATGAATTTGAACCAAATGGTTGTTCCAAATGATCTCGAAAACTCAGCTTCGAGGTACCTTGGAAAAAGGTTTTTCTGTATATCCTCAAAATAAAAGGTATGAAACTGAAATGGTTACGGATCAGTGTCATTCATAGAACTATAGGTACAAATCTACATATCTGAATGCCATGGGTCTGACGAACACAGTTAACTGTTCATTCTGTAACGATGCAATAGATTCTATAGGACAGTTTATATTGGAGTTCGCTTATGCCCAAGTTTTGCAAAATGTTCAGAAAGACGATTCAATGAAAAATGTGAAAATGCTTATATTGAATAACTCGCAATTTTGTAATTTTGGAGTTAGACTATCTATTAAGGTCTGACAGTTTTTCAATTTCGTCAAAATACTGGTAAATGTATGTCCGTAGATGTAAAAGTGCGCCAAATGTGTGTGTGTGTGTGTGTGTGTGTGTGTGTGTGCGTGCGCGCGCGCGCGCGCGCGCGCGCGTATAAAAGCACCCCTCTCTCTCTCTCTCTCTCTCTCTCTCTCTCTCTCTCTCCATTACCATATTATTTGTAACTATCCTCTAACTCTTCTTTCTCTCCTACTGTTACTATTGTTATCACTATTACTACCATTATTATTATCTGTATTGCTATTATTATTATTATTATTATTATTTGTGTTGTTGTTGTATGAATATCCTGCTGTTATAATTATAAGTATAAGTAAATTTTCTTTATCTTTATTATTTTTTTTATATATTTCAATCCGTATTGTCTCCCCTTTAGCCTCGATTCAGTTCTGTAGCCTTTTTGCACCAAGTTCGAAGAGATAAATGGCAGTCAGTTTGTCCTTCGGTTTCATTGTCTTGCCTGAAGAAGACCAGACGAAACGTATTGTGTTTTTTTTTTGTAATTTATTTTTTCGTTCGACGGTGCAGTACTTCTGTCTTTGCTCTTGTGTCAATTACCGCTGGCAGTCACTCGATTTGAAACCAACTTGATTTAAACTGTTACTTTTTATTCTTTTGTCTTTCGTTTAATGTTATCGCTTTCAGGTGAATGAGTGTGATCTTAATTTAACATTCCCGCTTCTTAGCCAGTCTTCGTCTTTCAAACACACAGAAACATGTACTTAACCGCATCAACAACAGCAGCTACAACCATAACCACAACAAAATGCCAGCTACCAAATTCTTCACTCGCACCCATGCCAGTTTATTCATTTTCTACCACTCACCATCCAGCTATCCGCACTAGGATATGCTAAGCATAGTTTCAAAAACCTTAGGTCGCACCTCATCTCAGCTTTCTCAAACAATGCCTCAAACGACATACCCCCCCCCCCCCCCCCCCCCCCCCCCCCCCTCCTCCTCACTTTTTCACACTCATTCCAACTTCAATAATCCTACTATCACAACTACCTGTACAAAGATTCTTTTCCAAGCCAGTCGCAAACTCATGCTTGCGCATATCAAGCCACTCAAACCGTCCCTGGAATCTCTCTCCCGTCTTCTCCAACATTTCACACAGCAAACAACAATCCTTATGCCCATATCCACTGCTTCAAGACTCAGACAGCTCATCCATGCAGACAGCCAAGTCATTAACAACCACTGCTTACAAATCAAAGAACAGAAATTATCCAGACTACACAACAAACACAGGATGCCCCTTCCAGGCCAGTCTGACACAAAAACACACAACACTGATCCCACAACCACCTTTGAGCAACACCGCCACCTTGTTCTCTACATCCCTAAAAATTCGCCCTCACCAATGATGATAGATCAGTCCTGGAACAAGGCCCAAATTAGCTATTACCAACCACCTTGATGTCGACATTTTTCAGTAGCTAAGCCTCCCCACGGATAGCTGAGACATTGTCACCCACCTTTTCCAGGCCCCAATCCTCCTTCAGCCACCTTTTATTATCCAGTAAATCGAACATTAAAAAATGCAGACAGGAAATCTCCCGAATA
>JADBJO010000234.1:608160-615660 GCA_016801955.1 Conus betulinus | reverse complement strand
GTGAAGAGAGCAGTCAAGCGGCGATATGACTGGAGATCGGCCAGGAGAAATAAACATATCTTACACACAACCAACAATTGACTCTATGAGACTTTCTGTCCTTTCACTCCAATTCTGAATTTAGCCATTGCAAGCTGCACTGTGCCGCTTTCGCCGGTGTGTGTGTGTGTGTGTGTGTGTGTGTGTGTGTGTCTCTCTCATCAACTCCGTGTGTGTGTGTGTGTGTGTGTGTGTGTGTGTGTGTGTGTGTGTGTGTGTGTGTGTGTGTGTGTGTGTTCGTGACTGCGCGTATGTGAAAGAGAAAGGTGAGCGTGTATGTGTATCTGTACATGTGCACGTGTGAGAATGTGTGTGTGTGTGTGTGTGTGTGTGTGTGTGTGTGTGTGTGTGTGTGTGTGTGTGTGTGTGTGTGTGTGTGTGTGTGTGCACGCATGAGTGTATGTGTATTTGTCAATGTGTGTGTGTGTGTGTGTGTGTGTGTGTGTGTGCGTGCGTGCGTGCGTGCGTGCGTGCGTGCGTGCGTGCATGCGTGCATTATTATTTCACTCCCATGATCCCTTTCTGCGCCGAATATGAGAAGATAAATGGTTGCTCGTTCTCCGTTTTCATCGTCCTAAATGTTCTTTGCTTTTGCCTGAAGAAGACCCAAGAGGTCGAAGTGCATTGTGTTTAATCCTGTACTCTGTTTGTCTCGTCTGGCGGAACTGATACCGTTTCTTTTTTTTTTTTTTAAAAAAAATTTGCTTCATTTTCCACCTTCCTTCAGCCACCTTGCTTTGAAAACTGAAAGAATCTGGTTTTCAAGCTCAAGTCCTCGCCGTAGATGTTGGAGCAGAAAGATTGTTGACGCCTCTCTGTCTGTGATCTCATGAAACAGCTCTCGATTTCTGGTAAGACAAGGACGAGAATCTCCAAGGAAATGGCAGAAACAGTGGAAAAGAGTTTCAGTTGGATCTGGTCGAGAGAGGAATAAAACTGAACTTCATCAGGTTAAAATTTCCCAGTGTACAACATGTGTACGATAAATATGCAAACATATCGTTCCTGAGGCAGTTTTGCCTCTAGGTGTCCGACCATCTGGGAGTTGCGAGTTCGAGTCACGGCAGCGCCTCGGGGGAATAAAACAGAGTGGGAGCAGAAAAGCAGCAGGGTCATGACCTAGCTGTGGGCTGCCGGGCTCAAGGACTTCTTTGTCGAGGTTCGTGGGCATTGCCTCCGTAGAAAGAAAAGACTTACGAGCCAAAAACACGTGTCAGGGATGGACGAGTAGGGGGTGAAGCGGGGTGGGTCTTGTCTTCCTTGAATGTCTTTGACACATAGATCATTCATAGAGCTTTTGAACTATATCTGTTCCAAAGAACACACGGTAATGTGGTGCATTGTTTTCATAGCTTCTCAGTAAATGCGCCAACACACTGGGCCAATATGAAAACTGGTTTTACCGTGCACTATACTGTTTGTGTTGGCGATGCGGATTATTTTGAATACAGCAATGAGCAGTACATGTTAAGCCGATCTTGGAAATGGATTCCAGTTGCCTCTTTTAATTGCCTTTATTGAACACAACAGTCATTCCCCACCAAAGAATGAAACGCGCCGAGTACAGAAACAAATAGAGAATTACCGAGCAAAGAAAACGTGAAGCCTTCCACGATGGAAAGAATAGCGTCTGAAACCAATTTCAAATAATGTATGGAACAGTCAACAGAAATTAACGAACGATGCTTGTGACTCTTACTCCCATGATAAGACAGTTACCCGTCCACTAGTTCCAGAGAATGCTGCTTACAGCACAAGTCACCCAGCACGGACGCAGACACAAAGCACTTTTGAACAAACGAGGAGACTTTCCCGAAAAGGATGTCCCAAGCTTGCACATAAACCACGTGCTGGACACTTGCACACAGCAGCTACAAATAAAGAATTGAATATACACAAATAAACGTTTATTCAGTACCTGCGTATCCTTTGATTTTGAGCATTGTCAAACAGAACACACAGCAGAACATAATTACAGATGATCTCAGTTTGCTTTATATGAATGAAAATGTCAGTTTGTGCGAGGCAAATTGATGCCGAAAGCAGCATTCATTTGGAGCTATGGGCATGTAATTGTCTCATCATGGGAGCGAGAGTTACCCTTCTTGTTTATTATCTGTTTACTGTTCTTTGTCTTTATAGGACGGTAATTATGATTGTAGTAAGCTTAGTAAGGCAGGTTATAATGAAACATTAAAGAACAGTAATAATTATTACAGTGATATCGATGATATGTCATATACCTTGAATAACATTATGAGTGTAGCCTATATATGCATAATCATGTGAGAGTATTATGCGAGTATTAGGTAGGTAAGTATGTAAATATATATGTACGTTATTTCATGGGTTGGGTGTACGGCACCAACCACTTTGTGATAGAGAAGGCCTGGTTCCCCGGAGGAACGAAACGACCACTGGGCTCTCTTTAGTTATGTTCAGATCGGTGGAGAGGAGAGAGACAGAATGAAAGAAGTGAAGGTGTGTTGGAAAGGAAAGGAACCAACGGCTCTTGCACCTTGAACACCCTGTCTCCACACAAAAAGGCAACAACTGCTTCTATTATTTATTAGATGACAGACGACATAAGACAGCTTAGATAAAGATGCGTGAAGGTGTGAACGGATCACAGAGTGGATGAAATAACATGATGCTGTCAACAGGAACACTTCTACTCTGAGACCATCAATGCGAGGAAATGTTCCCGGAGTCCTCAGTCAGTGTCTATGGAATGAAGCGTGGTGTGGAATGATTCCAAATCTGGGCGGTGAACATGATCCTTCCTCATGTAGACGTGGTCAAGTTTTAACCTGCAAGTTGACGTCAACACAGGCAAGAGTGTTATAGAATTTAAGATAATAAATGTGTCGACACAGTTGTCAAACTGGCAAGCCATAATTCACCACGGAGGATTTTAAGATCAATTCGATTGAACACACACACACACACACACACACACACACACACCTCATTAAAATAGACTTTAAAAAAAAAAAAAAAAAAACAAAAAAAAAACACCCGCACACAGACAAAGATTGCTTTAAAATCTTTCTTCCGCAGATGAATTATGTTCATTTCTAAGGAACTACAAAAACATCACAGCAGGTGGAAATCTTTGAACAAAGTTGTTGTTGAGTGTGCTGTGAAGAGTTTTATGACTGACATTGCGTACGACCCACCACTGTAAAAACGTGTTTTATATATCGCACTGAAGACATCACGGAACTTTTTCATCTTTGAAAGATACAAGTATGCATAAAAACGAGTGGTGTGTGTGCAATCTACACTAAGCTGTTTCTTCTGTTCGGCCACCAGGCGGATGATACAACATATTTAGGACAAGTTTGAAAGACTTTGTTATCCGTCTGTATATTATCAGATGATAAAGTATTTACAACCCATCAATATAATGAAGAAGGACGCTGTAAAACAAATGTCCAGCATTTACATTTTAGGAAACAAACTTGACAGAGTCAGTAGTATTATTGAATGTAAATCCAGTCTGCATCGAGCACATGAAATTTAGGCGCATGCATAGATTATAGGACAACTTCAACACGCTTCTTGCCCGTGTGTCGTCTGTTGGCTATCACGACAATATTCATCACAATGTAGCGAAGAAATAGATGTTTGTTCAGATGTTACATGTTGCTGAGTCCCCTTTTCATGTCTGGTACAAAACACAACTACAACTCTCTTTTTTTTTGCATGTGTTGATCGATGATACCGACTGTTCAATAAATCAAAACATAAATGGAAAGGGTTGTTCACAAAAAAAAAGAATGTTTGCTAAGGAAAGAAGTCTTAAAAAGTTTTAACTTTATCCGCTTAACATGAACAAACGAATCACGAGACAAAATATGACGCGTTTCGACCTCTTCGGTCTTCTTCAGGCAAGATAAACAACACTCAGGACAACGAAAATGAAGAACAAGCAACCATTTATCTCATCAAATTCGACGCAAGATTCAACACCCATCTTGTGCCGAATTTTGGCGTTGAATTTTTTTCGCCGAATTTGAAGAGATAAGTGATTGCTTGTTCTTCATTTTTGTTGTCCTGAGTGTTGTTTATCTTGCCTGAAGAAGACCTAAGATGTCGAAACGCATCGTGTTTTGTCTTGCGATTTGTTTTTCATGTTTGGCGGATATAGTACTTCAACTTTTTAAGGTTTGTTCAGATTTCCGCCCGCATTCGCCTCACTTTGCAATTAAGGAAAGAAGACTTGAACAGAATCGGACTAAAGATTGCTATAGAATCCTCCACACACGCAATGAAGCTCTGGCTTCGTTATAAGCCAACATGTATACACACAGCAGCCAACTGTTCGGCTGACATATACAGAGAAGCGAATGATCATTCGCAAGTCAGTGAAGTCTTTTTCTGAAACAACAAAATAACCGATTTCCAGTATCCGTCAATCTAGTCAGTTACGTAATACACGAGCAGTTTCAACATTTCCGAAGCAGTCGCTGTACATGGACAATGGCCGATAAAATATCAATCTCTGCTAGTCGTTACAACAATCATAGTGCGATGGATCGTACCGTCTCTATGCTTCCCTCCCCACCCTGCCCGTTCTCTCCATCCACCTGCCGTCCTCTCTCTCTCTCTCTCTCTCTCTCCTCTCTCTCTCTCTCTCTCTCTCTCTCTCTCTCTCTCTCTCTCTCTCTCATGATGCTGACGCATCTCTCTCTTTGTGGTTAAAGCCTTCTCTCTTTAAATATGTGATAAGATTTACAGTCGGAAGACTCAATTACCTGATGCAAGTGACACTTATAAACTTCATCTGTGTTGGCTTGTATCCAAACAATCTCTCTCTATGTCCCTCTCCCTCCTCTCTCTCTCTCTCTCTCTCTCTCTCTCTCTCTCTCTCTCTCTCTCTCTCTCTCTCTCGATGCCTTTGCTAATTCGGATATCATGTTGAAAAATAATGAATTAAAGGGTTGTTTTTTTAGGAGCAAAGACATCTTGTCGTAGCTTACTATTCCAGTGAAGGTGATGATTGTCTATCGCCTGGATACTATTGTTCCTAATGATTCTGATATATCTGGTAAATGACCAATGTTCTTTATTTACATCATTGACGTAATCTGAAACGTATTATGAATATGTACCTTTACTTCAATCCACCAAACTGTGCTGTTGTTCATAGGCCTGCGTCCGAGGAAAAATTCTCCGAGTTTTTCGTATTCAAATTTTCTCTTGCGTTGACAATATGCAAGCACCCCCCTCTCTCTCTCTCTCTTCTCATGCATCCTCTCATGATCATTTCGCATAGCGTTGAACTTTTTGTGGTTAAAGCTCCAGAAGAAATTCGCGATCACCCTGAGTAAAAGGATCAAGTGAAATTATGCTAAAATAGTCGCTGATAAGATTTACAGTCGTTCTACTCAATTACCTTTTGCAAGTGACACTTATAAACTCATCATCTGTATTGGCTTGTATCCAAACAATAGACCATACTCCCTCCCTTCCTCTCTCTCTCTCTCTCTCTCTCTCTCTCTCTCTCTCTCTCTCTCTCTCTCTCTCTCTCTCTCTCTCGATGCTCTCTCTCTCTCGATGCCTTTGCTAATTCGGATATCATGTTGAAAAATAATGAATTAAAGTTGTTGTTTTTTTGTATAGGAGCAAAGATATCTTGTCGTAGCTTACTATTCCAGTGAAAGTGATGATTGTCTATCGCCTGGATATTATTGTTCCTAATGATTCTGATATATCTGGTAAATGACCAATGTTCTTTATTTACATCATCGACGTAATCTGAAACGTATTATGAATATGTACCTTTACTTCAATCCACCAAACTGTGCTGTTGTTCATAGGCCTGCGTCCGAGGAAAAATTCTCCGAGTCATTCGTATTCAAATTTTTCTCTTGCGTTGACAATATATGCAAGCAACCCCTTCTGTTCTGTTCTCGTTCCTTTTCATGCATCCATCCTTGGATCATTTCCCCACGCTGTGCTCTAGCTGCTGTCAGCATCCGTGGCCAAATTCGTCGATCACCCTGAGCAAATGCTCTCTCCCAAGAACAACATCGGTAGGCAGGAGTCGCTGTTTGTATACCCTTGTTCTATCCTCCAAGCTATGCTGTACAGTTATGTCTGTTCTCTTGGCCATGATTATTCACTGAACCGTTCATATTCAAATTCTCTCTCAAGTGAACAATACCGCCAAACACCATTCTTTTCTTCTCTATTCTTCTTTTCTTTCCTGTTTTCTGTATTAACAAAAGCGTAACCAGATCCCCATTAACTTCGTTTTGCTTCGATGGTCTCCCCCCATCTCCACCCTTCCATCCCTCCCTCCACCCACTCCCCCCCCCCCCCCCCCCCCCCCACAAGCAAGCAGGCACTGATAGATTCAGATGGTCAGGTGGACGTTCTGTCGACAGCATCATTTCTGTTCAGACGCGGGGTTCCCAGGCACCACCCCATACAGTCTGAAATGGTAGACGAGATACTCCATGGCGTACATCAGCTTGGGCCTGACGTAGTGAAAACTGATGGGGTAATCGCTTATGTTGACCACACTCTGAAACATCACCACCCCATCGTATCTTTACAAACAAGGCAAGTTTTGTTCTCTCACATCATGTACTGCATTAGCCGTCCACTCTCCCTGCCCGACCACCCTTTCCCCGTGTCCCCCTATCCCGTTCCCCAGCCCTTGTCCTCTCCTCCACCCCGCCCCATACCCCATCATCTTCTTCCCCCGTGTCCTTCCTCCGTCTCCCTCCTTCCAGCCCGCTTCCCTGTCTCCTCCTACTCCTTCCCAAAGCCCTGTCTCCCCTGTTTCCTCATTCTCCTCCTACTCCTTCCCAAAGCCCTGTCTCCCCCTGTTTCCTCAGTCTCCTCCTACTCCTTCCCAAAGCCCCATCTCCCCTGTTCCCAAAAGCCCCATCTCTCCTCCTCACTCCTCCTACTCCTTCCCAAAGCCCCATCTCCCCTGTTTCCCTCAGTCTCCCTCCTACTCCTTCCCAAAGCCCCCATCTCCCCGTTTTCCTCAGTCTCCACCTACTCCTTCCCAAAGCCCTGTCTCCCCGGTTTCCTCAGTCTCCTCCTACTCCTTCCCAAAGCCCTGTCTCCCCGGTTTCCTCAGTCTCCTCCTACTCCTTCCCAAGCCCCCATCTCCCCGGTTTCCTCAGTCTCCTCCTACTCCTTCCCAAAGCCCTGTCTCCCGGTTTCCTCAGTCTCCCCCTACTCCTTCCCAAAGCCCTGTCTCCCCGTTTTCCTCAGTCTCCTCCTACTCCTTCCCAAAGCCCTGTCTCCCCGGTTCCCTCAGTCTCCTCCTACTCCTTCCCAAAGCCTGTCTCCCCGGTTTCCTCAGTCTCCTCCTACTCCTTCCCCCTGTCTCCCCGGTTTCCTCAGTCTCCTCCTACTCCTTCCCAAAGCCCTGTCTCCCCGGTTTCCTCAGTCTCCTCCTACTCCTTCCCAAAGCCCTGTCTCCCCGGTTTCCTC
>JADBJO010000234.1:598160-603160 GCA_016801955.1 Conus betulinus | reverse complement strand
CTTTAGATCGTTGTAGCCCTAGATCAGATAGAATGGTCACCTTTCAGACAATGTTTTGAAGTCTGTCGCTGAGTCAAATCTTGTGGAGATCTGATGAACAGTACTGAAAAGGAAAGCAAGGCCAAAACTGTGAATGAAGCAGAAATGTGAAAAATACCTGATGATATCGGTTGTTGGAGCATTGAACCACGGATATAATTCAGTTATTCAGAACCTGAAGTGAAGCATTGAACCACGGATATACTTCAGTTATTCAGAACCTGAAGTGAAGCATTGAACCACGGATATACTTCAGTTATTCAGAAACTGAAGTGGAGCTTTTAAACACTTCACATGTTGACGAAACCATACTGACCCACAATTCTGTTTTCCGTTGAAATCTTTTTTGCAGTGAAAACGTGTCATTACCAACACCAGTCGTTCGGGTGACAATTAGCACAGAAAACTCTACTTGCTGTCCCTGTTTGTCGACGAAGATTTCCAAGCCTTTCCATCCATTCTGTGAAAAGCCCCTTTCAACTATGGGTCTGTTTAACTGAAACAGGTTGCAGGAGAGTGGGGGGAGGAGCTGAGGGGTCTTGTAGCCTCCCCCCCCCCCCCTCCCGGTTCCGTTTTGAAGAATACAAAAAACAAACAGAAAGAAAGAAAATCCAGTACTATAGTGATGTGGCCGGTGAAGCGGTTGCTTTGCAACGAGACGTCCTGGTTTTTCGGCTGTCCCTGTCGTCAGTTTTTGGCTTGTCTCCCATCCCCATCCCCTCCCCTCCCTCTCCCGCCCCCCCCTCCTCCCCCCCCTCCCCGCCCCAGACACACCCACTTCCATCCCTTTCTCTCCGTCATCAACCTTGTTGAGGCATTTATAGTTGGGATTCCATATCCACCTCTTCCTTCTCATCCAATGATCACTGCGATCAACCCGTCTTCTCAGCGCCCCTTTCCGTCCTAGTCATTGACCTTTTGGGTGAGTTCATTTTCCCGAAGGAGGTGGAGGAAGGGAGGCAGGGGGGGGGGGGGGGGGGGGGGGGCTCACCATTTAGGGACATTTACACAGCCCCCAAAAGGCATCTATCATGAGTTTGTAGACATGTAAAAGGGCATTTTGATAGGATATGTTAGGTAACGTTATGGGCCGTCTTGGAAAAAAAAAAAAAAAACGTCATTTGAACACGTGTATGACAACATCGGCAACACTGGCGGTTTTTGTTCACAGTTGTTGTCGGTGTTAAATAAGGCTGAGTGCTCTCTCTCCCACATTGTTACACCTCTTTCTGGAAAGAAGAGTGGAGCAGGTTTGTTAAATGCAGAGACAGGACAGCCCTGGCGAACGGAATGGAGATCAGCGCCGAAAAGACACAAATCATGACCAGCAATTTCAAGGGCTTTGAGAGACAAAAGAACAGCAGAGTCAGATACCTAAAAGCAGAGTCAGATACCTAAAACGTCGTCAACAGCTTCAATCACTCCGTCACTTTAATCACTCATCATCACATATGAAACATCCCAATTAAAAGTTCTGACCAAAGTACTGCAGGAAATAGCAGCGCTTAAAAAGTACCTTCAAGCGTGACGAGAATACCTCCAGTAAGTCAAAAATCACACTCATGTCTTCATCGGTCATTTCTAAGCTTCTGTACATGTGCGAAACTCACTGCACATATCCAGGTTTGAACCCCGCGGAAGATATGTTACTGCAAGATCTCGAACATGCTGTACTAAGCTGGCAGGAAAAAGAAGGGAATCGACTTCAGGTCAGACAGGTCGTTGCACCACGGGACCGCCTGCTCATCATTGTCAAGAGGGGAAAATGAAATAATATGGGCTCATCTCAAGACCAGCCAGCTTAACCAACAACACCCCCACCCCACACACCCACACCCTCCCCCCCCGGAAGAAAAGAAACCTCCAAGGCACAAAGGCAGCTCCACAAAGAAGGATCGAGGCACATCAAGGCCTGTTCTTCAGCAGATCTCAAAGCGCCCAGAGCATGGCCACAGGGGGAGGGAGGGAGGTAGGACAGTCATGCATGTTGCCTCAACGACACCTACTCGGCGTTATAAAGGAGATGATGATGAGGTGGAGGAGGAGGAGAAAGGGGGAGGAGGAAGAGGAGGAGGAGGTGATGATGACGATACTTTCGGCACTTACAAACTACGTTGGACTCCCCTCCTGTTCCTTGTTTTGCATAGTGCAATAACACAATTCACTGTGCATATGTATTGCTGTGAGCACGGATTTTTCATAACCCCAGCATAGGAGTTTTACAGAGCAAGATGCCCACCAATAAACTGTTGGACAAAAATGGACATTGTTCCAAATATTCAGTGTGCGTTTAACAAAGAAATTCATCGTATTGGAATACTCATATCAATATACTACGCTGAGTGTGTGAAAGTGCTTTAGTGAAATGAAGCAAGTCTGTAGAAATCCTGAATCTCACAGCCGTATTAGCAAGAATCATACTTACTCAGTTCAACCCAAAGGAAGAACAAAATCGAACTATACATACATTTATCAATAATACACAAAAAAACGTCTCACCCCCGAATTCAAAACACCGCACCACTTTGTTTTTTTTTTTTTTTCAGTCTTTTTCCCTTGTTACAGATGCAGCAAACACACGAAATGGATACATACTACGCCCTGATAAAATGAACAGCGTGTTGTAATCAGAAACGGTGCCATCAGAGACTGTCCCTATCTCAGTTTTAAGTCCTATGGCGATAGATCGATCACATCAATCGACATTTCGTTCTTTCTGATCCACCAGTATAAACACTAATTCAAAGACACAAACACATGGAATCAAGCACGAACAACGGCCTCTCAACACCACAAATCATGGCCCGTGGCACTTACGCAGGAAGCCGAAGAGAGGACAGACACAGCCACACACAAGCGCTCTTTACGCTCCTCTGACACGTCAGGTTTTATTAGGGAAGTTTTAATTAAACTGTCCGGTAGCCACAAAGCCACATGGATGTGAGGGGGTGGGAGTTGGGGGAGTGGAAGAGGACGGTAGGTGATATAGTCAGTGGTGGAGGAGGTCTTGCTGGGAGTGTTTGCGGGCCCAAAACGGGGAGACACGTTTTCATTGGCGCAGAGAGAGAGAGAGAGAGAGAGAGAGAGAGAGAAAGAGAGAGAGAAAGAGAGAGAGAGAGAGAGAGAAAAAAATTTGTGTCGAAGGATAATTAATAAGCACTTGTTTTGTTTGTTTGTTTTTGCATCCATTACTTGCTCGAATAGGCTTAATGATGTATAATCAGACAGGAGAGAGAGAGAGAGAGAGAGAGAGAGGAGAGAGAGAGAGAGAGAGAGAGAGAGATCAGCGCTGCTTTCTAAATATGCTTTGTAGCTTAGGATCGGCGGTCCGTCTAAATGAGAGGCCGTGCTCTTGTCGGATGCCTGAGGGAGGGAGGATAAATCTACATCGTCCCAAGGGCTAGTGCACTCTATACCCTTTACTTTCACACACACACACACACACACACACTCACACGCACGTACGCGGGCAGCGCGCACTCACGTATGCACGCACACATTTCGCGACTGACCATAAAATGACGCGCTGCAGACTAAGTGCACCCTACTGTAACGTTGCTTAGTGCGTGGTTTATGTCAAGAGAGTAGACTGCACCAGGGTATCTTTCTGTTTGTGCGTACGCAGGCTAATACACCTGCAGACACTCCCTGTATAGACAGGCAAGCATTAATCCCATCTGCCCAACAAAGGGAGTGGAGTTTTGTGTGTATGACCGTTTCTTTTTTTTATCCCGCCATTAAGGCAGCCATATTCCAACTTCGGGGAGCCCCAGAGTATCGACGACTGTTTATTTATTTACGTATGTCTTTACTTATTTCGTTTATTCATTCGTTCGCTTTAACTGCTATGTAGTAATGCAGCGAGAGGAGTTCGAAGGTGGCTAGCGTGCGTATGTGTGTGCGGGATGGAGGGAGGGGGTGGCGGAAATCGGGTAACGGGGAGGGGGCGGGGGGAAGGGGGGGGGGGGGGGGGGTGGAGGGAGGGACAGCAGGTTTGACTGTTGACACGTCACACTGTCTGACGGTGCGCATTTCAGACGACAGGAAAAGGTGGGTGTGGGAGTGAAGGGGGTGGGGGTAGGGTAGGGTGGGTGGCACACATATCGCCAGCGTCACTATCAGACAGAGGAAGGGCTGGAAGGGGAAAGAAATGGGGATGGTACGGGGGTGGGGGGTGGAGGGTAGGTCAGACAGCATAAATCGAGAAGAAAGTTTCGGCTAAAACAAAAACACCCACATCCTTCCGCCACCACACCACCACCACCACCACCACCACCTCCACCACAACCACCACCCCCCTTCCCTACATAAAGACTGTTAACGTGGCCTGTTTGCTAATCTCTCAGATAAAGTACCTTCTGGGACGCATGGATTCTATACATTTTTCTTTTAGTAAAATTGAAACAAACAAACGAAAAAACTAAACAACAAACAAACAAACAAACAAGCAAATAAACCAACCATGAAACGATGTTCGGAAAAGTCTGCATTCAGACGTTAACAAAATAGAATTAAACGGGGGAATACTTCACTTGTAACGAAACGAAAACACTAAGACAGAAGTCTATCTTGACAGGGAATGAAACATACATCGGCGGAAATCTACTCTGAAAGGACAGACACACACACACACACACACACACACACACACACACACACACAGAGAGAGAGAGAGAGAGAGAGAGAGAGAGAGAGAGAGAGAGAGAGAGAGAGAGAGAGAGAGAGAGAGAGAGAGAGAGAGACGTGAAAAACGAAAAAGAAGACCATAAAGACTTGAAGAAAAAAAAAAAATCCACAGTAGCGGGAGAATACAAAGTGAGACTGGAAAAAATTCTGCGAGACAAATACGAACACGATGAACAGTACAATTCCTATATTGACGGATTACCAAAAACACACCGAGAAAGAGCGTTTATCTACTTAGAAAAACCACAATTTCAATACGATAGGCACATGACAAT
>JADBJO010000234.1:580660-593160 GCA_016801955.1 Conus betulinus | reverse complement strand
AACAGGAAATGTATTTCTCCGTTAAAATCGCTTACCTGGAAAAAAAAAAGGATTCTAGGACTGGATAGTAAAGCACTTAGATTAGCTGTAGGCGTACCAGTTCGTGAGTCAACAGATAAACCATGTGGAGAAATCGGTATTTTACTGTTAGGGTGTCTACAGTGATATTACCATATGTAAATTATACGGTAAGAGCTTGTGCTGTAGACAGTCAAACCAACGGAGAACCGAGAGTGAAATCAACGAGACGCCACTTTTTCAAAGTAAAGTTAAAAGAGTCCTCACTTTCAATCTTGGCATCATACACGTTTGAATTTCTCTCTCTCTGCAAAGAATGTGTCTCGCACACCATTGTCAGCATGGGGAATTGAAAAAAAAAAAAAAAAAAAAAAAAAAGGCAAAGCATTACGTTGACAGTGCATCTTCATACTCCAAAGCTGACCCCAGATATCTAGGATCAGTCAAGGTAGCAGGTGCTATACCATAACTCACTAACAGTTGCTGTGGATGGCTCTGTCAATGAACATGAGTGAACAGGTGCTAGTTTTTTTTAACACGTCTCTTTATCTTGGTGTGGTTATTCTATAACTATAGCTGAACAGACAGCGTTGTCCAAGGCTTTAGAGCATGTTCTAAATCAAACCAATCGTCAGGATATCAGCAACGATTATAACAGAAAATGAAATGATTTTTACAGGTAAAGTGTCTGATATATTGTCTATATTTTGAAGGGAACGGTAGTAATTTTTTTTGGTAGGATCCCTGCGTACCGCAGAATATCAATCAATGAAACAGCTGATAGAAGTGCTGTATTAGGCGCTAAAATAACTTTTTTTTAAAGTACCATTGACGATCCTATTGTCATTACAGGAAACGCATAAACACCTTTTTACTTCACTTTGTATGTTTTATTACAGTTTACCCAGTCAAAGATGGTCATTTTTTTATTTCTCCGTAAAGAACTTTATAGCAAAACCGAGACTGCAATTTTATTGTAAGAAAAAAAAAATGTAACGTCATAATTATGATCAAATCTTTATTCCTTGCAGTTCGTATAAAGTAAGGCTTTAAAGCAAGTATTTATAACCATTGTCATAAGAAGGTTTTTGCTGTATTAATTTATGTTTTTTTTTTTCTGAGTATTACCTTTGGAATATGACGATCTCTATACTGAAGCCTGTTACCAACTTCCAGCTCTTCTCTGAATCTGAGAATATCCCACATTTGATCTGTCTCAGCACCTGCTATCTTCTTTTTTAATGGATGTGCCCTTAACTTTGTGTTTATAACAATAAGAACAAAAATAGAAAGCTTTTGTCACCCGTTTTTTTATGTCTGTATCATCTGCACATAAAATGGTTTTGATATAATCACGTTTTGGCCATTTACGGCTCTGTGGTGGTGAACGAGACTACAACCACTATGACTTGATCCAAAGTTTGTCTTCATCAGACCAAAGTTAGTTCGCCCTACGGGTCAGACTAACTTGGAAGTTCCACCGGAACTGCTCAAGTCATGTGGAAATCATTACCCCAAAGCAGACATCAGTACTTCCATGTTGTGGCCTTGACCTTCGGCAACGTGGGTAAATCTGAGTTCACGATACCCTTGTGCACGTGTGTCAAGTTTCATTCATCCCATCAGACGTCTATATATTCCATCGTTTTCAGAGCACATTGCAAGCCCTCGCCGCGCTGTTGTAAGCTCAGCCTATGCAAAAGTATGTGTAAAATCAGCGGATAAATAGGCACTCAAAGACTTATCGACACACCAGTGCTGGCCTACTTTCTACGTATCCTTCGGATGATAACCCGAGTTCACTTCAGAAGAAGATACAAATATGTCTTTAGGTAAAAAGCCAAGCCTGTGTGTGTGCTCTGTGCGGTCTACTACAAATATTGTGTATTAAAAAAAAAACTTTTATCTCCTGATTAAGTACCTTGGCCCTAGAGCATACAACTTTTCAAAAAGGGGAGAACATGATGGTGGGAAGGAGGTAGAGATTCATGGAAGAACATGACTGAGTGAATACAAGAAGATCTGATTTCAACAAATAAACAAACACGCAAGCAAATAGAAACCCGCAAACTGACACAAGAATAAAAGGCAAACACCCGCCCACCTACACCCCCCCCCCCCCCCCCCACACACACACACACACTACCTCTCTTGATACAATAAGAACATTTTATATGCTAGAGACTGTTTAAAAACTCGAGTTGAACTTTTCTTAATTTCGGGTGACGAATATGAGGAGCACATGTATATGCCACGTGACAGAGAGAAAAAGTACACTGTTACTGCAGCCTTGTTTTACAAAGAGAAATACGCTGAAGACATTTGACATTTGACAATACATAAGCAGCTCAAACAATAATGATCGAATTACTAAAACATGTTTGCACCCTGTCTGGAAATGGTGGGCGAAAGTTCTAGAGGAACAGTAAGAGGTTGTCTGGGGTGGAGATGGAAGGAGGAGGGGGGGGGGGGGGGGGGGGGGGGGGGGGGGGGGGGGGGGGGGGGGGGGGGGGGGGGGGCAAGTGCCATGTATTTTGAGTGTAGGGTAAATGTGTGTTTTGGATTCAGACGTAGGTCGTAAGTCTACTATCCCCTAATCCCGAGTGATCTGATCGCCTGCTCACCGGGGAAGAGTAATAAAGCTTGTGAAATCGGATTTTTATTTTGTTTTGTTTTGTCTCGCGGGTGTCCTGCTGTCCCTTTGCGAGAGGTCACTTCAGCGGTTGCCGCTGACCCGGACCCACCAGACTGCCCTGAAGAAGGACAACCCGCTCTCTCCCAGTCGGCAAATCATCTTTCAGAAGAAAGCTTAAGAGTTTGTTGAACAGTCAAATGAGAGGAGAAATGGTGCAGCCAGACATTTTAAACCAAAGGAGAGTAGAAGCAGTGTATCAAGGCATTTTGAAATAAATGTGAGGAGAAACGATATGTCCTGATTTGAAATCAGTTGAGAGGAGCAATGATAGAAATGTGTGGAAAATGACGTATACTGGGGTTTCTAAAAGACGTTCTGAATGGCTGGCTGTTTATTTGTGGCTGGTTGTTTATTTGTTTGTCAGCACTTAAACTTTTGAAAGTCCACCGAGCCATGTAACAGAACGCCTGGTTTTGCTGAATATAATGAGCGAAATGCACCGAACGTGTCTACTTGGCATGTAACAGAACGCCTGGTTTTGCTGAATATAATGAGCGAATGCACCGAATGTGTCCACTTGCGCGACAGCCTGCTGCCATGGGGCTTCTTATCCCTCCCTCCGTTCACCCCCACCCACCTCTGCTTCCCCCTCCCCTTCCTTCGCATTCATCCCCTCGCCGCTTGTGTCTAACACTCGACGATTTATCGTGTGGTGGCCACATGTTCCCTGTCACTTGCACGCTCAACGCCATGGATTGAACTGCATAGTGGCGGTGGCTGGTTGATAGTGGGCAATAGTGACGGTCTGGTTGGCCAGGAAGACCTTAGATATAGTCCGCTACCTGGCGGTAGACACCGTCCCTTCGGGAGGTACATTGTGAGAAAAACTGCTGTGGTTATATTGACTATAAGGTTTGAAGCTTTGTGTTCAATACTTAGCTTGGAACTGTGTTCAAAAAAAAAAAAAAAAAAAAAAAAAAACGATGACAGAGAAAAAACAGAAGAGAGATCTGAGAAATGTACACGAGCATGTGATTCCATGACAAAGGCAATGTTGTACCGGCAGTGGTAGGTTTCTATATCATGTCCACATCCACAAATAGATAACATGGATTAACAACATATACCGAGCAGCATTGAACTCTACAAACTATCACAACGATTTGTAACACTTTGGATTTACAAGGTTACCACTCAGTCTTTTTTTTTAACAATAAGTATGTCAATCGACGATGTCAGGTTATGTCTTATAACGATGTCAGACTACTGTATGAGGATCTGTCCCCTTTAACTTCTGACAGACTAAAAACACAGCGTATGGCCTGAGTGTTCTAAGGTAGCAACAGTATGAATTTTTTTTTTTCTGGAAGTCAGCTATGTAGGCGTTGCGAGAATACCAGATCTTAATGCGTCCAGAAAAAGGCAAGTCATAGCAGTTGGTTTGTATAATGCAAAGCTCAAAACGTTCGAGACTTCAATTCTAACAAAATGACTCAAAGGGCTAATACTTACTGATCGTTCATACAAAGTGTGTTTTGTGATTCCAGAGGGTACAGAACCAGTATACAATACAGGACAACAGTATCAACAACATATTATTACACTAAATGGTCCGGCCTACAGACTGGACAATAACCTGAGCTTTCTAGCCACGTGAACTCGGCCAGAAGCGCTGTCAAACAGTACAGTACAGACAGCCTGTGCAAACGTTTCAGCTCTAAGGCAGCACTGAGGTCCGAATAGCAGGATTTTCGAACCACAGTTCAAGACCACGGGCTGTTCTCTTTTCCAGTCTTAACGTGCCATGAGTCCCCGTCAAAGACCGGGTGCTTCCTTCAGAAATCTCTCCGACTCTTTTCTTCTCACTTTTGGAAGTTATGTGGTAGACAGTGGTGGATAGTTTCCAGCATCAGCATTTAGAACTGAAACAGCATCCTCCACCCACCTCCGACGATGAGTGCCTATCGATTCAGCCGTGGACACCTGCAGTTCCTCCTGGGTATTTCTCTGGGGCTGTCCGCGTCTTTCTTCTTTGCGTCCATACATCATCTCTACAGACCCGTTTCCAGGGGTCACTTTGAAGCTGTACCCAAGGGGACAAAGCTGGTGAGAGACGACATCGATGCTGTTCCCAGGGAAACGGAGCTGGAGAAGGACGTCCTGGAGGTGACCTTGAGAGGGAAAGAAGTGACCAGAGGGGTAACGCCGCTGAAAGGCGACCTGTCGCTGCATCATGGTGAGTGGCTGGTTTGCCACACATGAACTGCTTCAGGGGCTCCCGTCGTTCCTTCGTCTGTCCGTCTGTTGGTTGGTGGTTGCTTGCTTGCTTGCTTGTTTGTTGGCGGATTGATTGGCTGGTTGAGTGGTTTCCTTGAACAGGCACTGCGTCTTTGCTTGTCCGTGCGTATCTGAGCTCATATCTGCGTTTGTGGATTGTATGGAAGTGGGGAGAAGGAAGAGGAAGAGAGGAGGAGGGGGAGGGGATAGGTGGAGTCATTCAGGAGCGCTAACATGAAAGGCAAATAAAGCCCAATTTGTGCATTGCGCTTGTTTTCTTGATTCAAGTGCAAATAAGGATACATCTCTTTAGATATGAGAGTTGAATTTAAAAGAATAATCACACCCACGACTGTGTTTTTTTCCTGAACATTTTTTAAAGCCAACTCTATCCTCAATGCACAAGCTTAAATTAATCAAAGCGCGATTCGTTTCGCTTGTTCCATGGACATCACTATGAGTATAAGCGAGTTTCTTCACTTTGACAAGAAAATCAGCATCCGCCCTCTGCTCTCTGCGCAACATTGATTTTTGCCCAGCTAATGAGGTAAGCCAACTGAAAAGTGACCCTGCATACGATTCAGGCAAGCAAACAGTGGACTGCATGATGAAATTAACAAGAAAAAGAGCATAATTTGTCAGTTAACGAGTTAAAAAAAAAAAAAGCAAAGGCAAGAAAGAAAGAGCACCAAAAAACAAACAAACAAAAGGCAAAACTGCTGAGTTGTCGATCGCAACATTGAGATTTCAGAGCGTTAGGATGGATCAAGTCACGCCATGTCATGAACACGATAGCATTTCCTTCCTTTTGTTTCTTCACAGCCTTTTCCGTCGTGCTCTGCCTCCAAACCTGATTGTTATTGTTCTTGATTTACTTTTGGTTTTCCTTCCTTTTGTTTCTTCACAGCCTTTTCCGTCGTGCTCTGCCTCCAAACCTGATTGTTATTGTTCTTGATTTACTTTGGTTTTCTTCCTTTTGTTTCTTCACAGCCTTTTCCGTCGTGCTCTGCCTCCAAACCTGATTGTTATTGTTCTTGATTTACTTTGGTTTTCCTTCCTTTTGTTTGTTTCACAGCCTTTTCCGTCGTGCTCTGCCTCCAAACCTGATTGTTATTGTTCTTGATTTACTTTGGATTCCTTCCTTTTGTTTCTTCACAGCCTTTTCCGTCCGTGCTCTGCCTCCAAACCTGATTGTTATTGTTCTTGATTTACTTTGGTTTTCCTTCCTTTTGTTTCTTCACAGCCTTTTCCGTCGTGCTCTGCCTCCAACCTGATTGTTATTGTTCTTGATTTACTTTGGTTTTCCTTCCTTTTGTTTTCTTCACAGCCTTTTCCGTCGTGCTCTGCCTCCAAACCTGATTGTTATTGTTCTTGATTTACTTTGGTTTTCCTTCCTTTTGTTTCTTCACAGCCTTTTCCGTCGTGCTCTGCCTCCAAACCTGATTGTTATTGTTCTTGATTTACTTTGGTTTTCCTTCCTTTTGTTTCTTCACAGCCTTTTCCGTCGTGCTCTGCCTCCAAACCTGATTGTTATTGTTCTTGATTTACTTTGGTTTTCCTTCCTTTTGTTTCTTCACAGCCTTTTCCGTCGTGCTCTACCTCCAAACCTGATTGTTATTGTTCTTGATTTACTTTGGTTTTCCTTCCTTTTGTTTCTTCACAGCCTTTTCCGTCGTGCTCTGCCTCCAAACCTGATTGTTATTGTTCTTGATTTACTTTGGTTTTCCTTCCTTTTGTTTCTTCACACAGCCTTTTCCGTCGTGCTCTGCCTCCAAAAACCTGATTGTTATTGTTCTTGATTTACTTTGGTTTTCCTTCCTTTTGTTTCTTCACAGCCTTTTCCGTCGTGCTCTACCTCCAAACCTGATTGTTATTGTTTCTTGATTTACTTTGGTTTTCCTTCCACTACAGCATTGGAATGGGAGTGCTGGCAATGATATCCTAGAGATCGCTGTGGCTTGTGCCAAAATGGGAAATAAAATCAGACTGGATGGAATTAAAGGTAGAGAGGGAAGTAAGGAGAAAGGAAAAAAAAAAAAAAAAAAAAACTTAATGGGATCGACAACTCTCTCCGAACGAAAATGGCGTTCATGTTGGCGGGGATGCTCTGTCGTCATTTCCTCCACAAAAGAGTATATTTTCACGAACGGCTTTTGCACGGACAGTTGATTAAATGGAAAGTGTTGTTTACATTGCGATATCACGTTGCTTTTGATATCCCTGCATGCATTTCTGTTGTTTCTTGACAGATATGAAATTAACTTAAGTAAATTAAAGGTGGGAAAAAACGAAAAAAAAAGCCGAATGATTAGAACTGTCATCACTGAATCGCATTGAAGAAAAATTCATAAATCATGAATAGCTTCAAAGACAGATGAACAAAAACACATTTGGATTTAATTTGATGTACATATCTTTTACTTTAACAATATGTTCCTAGCTTTATAAAGCTTGAAAATGAAAACAAGCGATAATGTTGTCAATACGTTGCTGGGCTGATGATACGGCAGTTTCGCCTTTCTTTCATAGTGCTACATTGGCACAACGTTGCACAATTGTGCATTGCCACGTCTGATGCTTGATGTCTACCTCACATGAGGATAGTGAGACTAAATGAGGATAGTGAGACTAAATGAGGATAGTGAGACTAAATGAGGATAGTGAACTAAGTTACTGATGTTTCACCTCCTTTTTTAACAATGTGTGTCAGATAATAAGATAGGTAAGGATTCCCTTTGTTTAGTCAGAATTTTTTTTTTAATGTTTTAGACACACTTTGCTTTGTCAGCAGTTTGTTACGTAATTTGCGATACTCTTTGTTTTGTCAGTAGTTTGTTACATTTTACAGTATTTTTGTTTAATCAGCACTCTTTTTTCTTTTCTTACATCCGCAGGGATGCTGTATTTTCACCAGCTTCTGTTTGTTTTTAACATGAATATACAAACCTGGGCCTCCTTTAATTACATTTTTTCGAAGGAAGGTCCTGTATGGAAGGATGTGTCCTGTGTATCCCGAAGGATGGAATGTGTTCTGTAGATCCGGAAGGATGGAATGTGTCCTGTAGATCCGGACCGACTGGTTGATAAGCATCATTCAGCAAGGTTACTACACATTTTATTAGGAAAAAACAACCTGATTTTAAACAAACGTGGGGGGGACTTGAAACGTGCCCCGGGATAAACCCATTACATTTTGATTTGGATTCGTGCTGCGCATACGGACAAGTCGGTGAATTCAGAATCTCTTCACAATAGTGGAGATGATTAAAAGATGTCCACTGAGCTTGGGTGAAGGTACTGCTTCTAAATGATCACTATCTACGAAGTAATTTACGTTCATGAAATATTAAACCTTTTTGATTATATAAAAGTTGACATTTTGTATTTTTCATGCCCTTTTTAAAAAAGAGGTACATGGGAAATAACTCCTTCAGTGTGTACTGACTGATACTTCCCCTGAGGGAAAATGACTTTGTTTTCACTCTTGAATTGATTGGAAGGGCGGATCCAAGATCCGTTTCACTTTGGCGGAGGTGTGCGCTCTCCCCAAAACCCTTCTAGTTTCTATGGTAATTACAACTTATGTTCATATCAAACATTCAGTTTCTCCTTTTTTTTTTTTTTTTTTTTTTTTTTTTTTTTTTTTTTTTTTTTTTAGCAAATACAACCCAAGTTTTTTTGTTTTTTTTTTAAAGACAATTTTAGGAAGATTTTGTTTCGTTTAATGAGTGAAAATGTAACATGAACAACAAAAAAAAATCTTATTTGAAGAACTTTTTTTTTTTTAATCCAGATGACGACACAATAGCCAGAGAGCTGTACAGTCGAGTACGCGTGTTAGTCTGGGTCATGACGGGGCCTCAGAATCTGGAGAAGAGAGCGCGGTGCACGTGCGCAACACGTGGGGCAAGCGCGCCAAACAAGCTGCTGTTCATGAGCTCCGTGTGGAACCACACCTTCCCCACCATCGGCCTGGATGTTCTGGAGGGCCGTGAGCATCTGACGGCCAAAACCATGAGGGCCTTCCGCTACGTCTACGACCACCACCTGGACGACGCTGATTGGTTCATGAAGGCGGACGACGACACCTACGTCATCATGGAAAATCTGCGCTACATGCTGTTGTCGCACAACACTCAGGACCCCGTCTACTTCGGGAAGGTGTTTCAGGACGATCGTGAAGCAAGGCTACGCCAGCGGGGGAGCGGGCTACGTCCTGAGCAAGGAGGCCCTGAGGCGTCTGGTGACCTTGGGGGCCAATGCCTCCCTGTGCCGCCAGGACGGGGGTGCGGAGGACGCCTCCATAGGCAAGTGTCTGAGCCAGCTGGGCGTCAAGCTGCTGCCCTCCACGGACCGCCTGGGGCGCTCCAGGTTCCACTGCTTTGGCCCGGAGGCACATCTTCGTGGGGGCTTTCCCAAGTGGTTCTTCAAATACGATGTGCATGGGGGGAGAGGGGGTAAGTACACGCGCGAACCGTTTCCAGTCTTTGGTGGGTTGGTTTTGGGCTCAGTTTATTTCTCAAGGTTGTCTTGTGATTTTTTTTTTTTTTTTGCTGGGTTTTAAATCTCTCTCTCTCTCTCTCTCTCTCTCTCTCTCTCTCTCTCTCTCTCTCTCTCTCTCTCTGTCTGTCTGTCTGTCTGTGTGTGTGTGTGTGTGTGTGTGTGTGTGTGTGTGTGTGTGTGTGTGTGTGTGTGTGAAGGTGCGCGTGTGCGTATGTATGTATGTATGTATGTATGTATGTATGTATGTATGTATGTATGTATGTATGTATGTATGTGTGTGTATAAAGAGGGGGGAGCAAAAAGAATATATGTGTGTTCTGTGTGCGTGCGTGCGCGCGCGCGCGCGTGTGTGTGTGTGTGTGTGTGTGTGTGTGTGTGTGTGTGTGTGTGTGTGTGTGTGTGTGCTGCTTGGGTGTGTGTGTGTGTGTGTGTGTGTGTGTGTGTGTGTGTGTCCTATAAATGTTGCAGTTCATTCAATATTCATCTTTGGCGAAGCAGGTATAATGAGAAGCAAGTAAACAGACTGTGTCCCGAAGCCCAGGTAAATCAGAATGTGTGGTTAGAGAGGTAAGAAACACAGGCTCTGCTCCAGGCTCTCACGGTGTCTAGATAGAGAGGAGAGAGGAGAAAGCCACGAGGTAAAAGCCTGGGGTTTGCGAATCGAAAGCTATCGAGGCTAGGTTAAACAAGAAGCGACACAAACGCTATGGATTCTTCACCGCGAAAGAAAAAAGAGCAAAAGAAGAAAGGGAGAAAGGAGAAAAAATATCCCAATCAGAATTATAATTAAAGTTACAAGGGGGAAAACGCTTGTAGAGCCACCTAATGAGGCTGTGCACGAGAGAGATGGATCTTAAGACGCGGACCCTATGTTTCTTATATACGAGTAACGACTTGGATATCTAACTTATCACGGTTCTATCTTTGATTTCAGTGTTACTATGTATTGATACCTCAGAGACATGTCAAGAATGCACACCCACACACCCCACTTATTACATTATGTTTAAGTGGACGGAGGGGGATGGGGGGGGGGGGGGGGGGTCGAGGGAGGGGGAGAGGGTGTGCAGTCCAACAATCCCTCAGTTGTTAGGAGAAGACTGACACACGGGGAAAAAATGATAAGGGAGAGAGATCGGAGACCGAAGGACAGATTGGGGGGAGGGGGGGGGGGGGGGGGGGGGAAAGAGGGGAGGAGCAATGACGATGAAGAAGGGGAGGACAGCGTGTGAAAGACAGAACCATGGACTTACAACATATGGGCGCTATCGAATTCTGCCTTGCGAACAGACCCATTATTTTCTTTGGCCCGTTTATAGTTGACTTTGGTCGTCGTGAAGTTGACAGCTTGGCTGCAACCCTCTGTTTGATCCCACCTCAGCGCGTCCGGCACGAAATGTACTGGGCAACATGCTTACTTGACACAACACCTACATAGAACTGCTCTCTCTCTCTCTCTCTCTGTCTGTCTCTGTCTCTGTCTGTCTGTCTGTCTGTCTCTCTCTGTCTGTCTCTCTGTCTCTTTCTCTCTCTCTCTCTCTCTCTCTGTCTCTGTCTCTCTCTCTCTCTCTCTCTCTGTTTTCCATGAAAAGTAACGAGGAGCAACGATTTAACGAGAAGCGAGCGCGGGTGCACGTGTGTGTGTGTGCGTGCGTGCGTGCGTGAGCGCACACGCGTGCGCGCGCGCGACTGTATATCTGTGTATTTCTCTGTATTCCTGAAATTACTTGGCACAGCCACTTTCAACTTCATGAGCATTAATATTTCAAGAACATGTCAGAGAGCATGTCCCTCCAGCCCTTTCAAAATCAGTCGCATTTTTTGAATGACCAATAATTTGTGTCATACTTCAAAATGATACCATTTTCGAGATTCAGTTAAGATCAGGATGGTTTTTATACAGATTTCATTTAAATGTGTATTACATGACATTACAACTGTGCATAGATTCTAACATGAGGGCATAACACTCCAGTCTGGAAGTGCTCTGTTGCAGTAGTTTTTTTTTTTTTTTCTCCCCTTAACTTTTTACAATCATTTTTCAAGAAAAAGTGAAAGAAAGGGCTGTCTGCAGCTTATTTTCAGTTTGCCTCAGAGGTGAAAACGGCTTGTGTACTGCGAGTAGGTCGAATTGACCTAATTCCAACCAGGGCAGAGAAGGCCGTTCTCAATCCCGCTTCCCTTGGCGGACCTGTTCTGGTCATGTTCGCGTTTTAGCGCAGATTTGTTCAGAATGCTCCTCATCGGCTGACTTGGAGTTCACATATGACGTTCGTTTTATTAGAAGTATGCAATTAGGAATTCCTCACGTTTATCAGAATGAGTGTTTTTTTTAGATGCAGGTCACATAGACTAATTCATAATGCGTAGTTGTAATGTTGGTAACCGTTATTTCAGAAACAGGCAAGGCTTTTTAATTTGCTGTTTTTTTGTATGACTTCATTCGCTTGATTCAGCACAAATGACGAACTGTTAAGACTCGCGCTGCTGATCTTTGGCAATGATATGTGGCCAGTCTGTGTTCTATGTTCAGTAAGTAAACCGTGGCTCCCTGCTCCTCTGTTTAGTAGAGCGTTCAGTGTGGCTGATTCTGTCTGTGGGTCAGTTCGATATACTCCTCATATCGTTAGATATTCTGATCGATACTCCCCCACATCGATAGATACCTTGATCGATACTAGATCGATACTCCCCCACATCGATAGATACCTTGATCGATACTCCCCCACATCAATAGACATGCTGATCGATACTCCCCAATGTCGATAGATACCTTGATCGATACTTCCCCACATCGATAGACATCCTGATCGATATTCCTCCATATCAATAGCTATCCTGATCGATATTCCCCATACCAATAGATACCTTAATCAATACACCGCCATCCCCACATCGATAGATACTCTGATAGATACTCTGATCGATATTCCCCCACATTGATCGATATCCTGATCAATACTCCCCTACATTATTAGATATCCTGATCGATATTCCCCCATTCGATAGATATCCTGATCGATACTCCCCCACATCGATAGATACTCTGATCAACACTCCCCCATAT
>JADBJO010000234.1:570660-575660 GCA_016801955.1 Conus betulinus | reverse complement strand
ATCGAACTTCGAGCCAGCGACATAACTCACCAACTCACAGGCGAACAATTTCATTGGCCATTAGGCCAACATGCATTGTCGTGCTCTCTTTGACATGCCTGCCGCGCCGGCCAGTCTAGCAGTCAACACACACAGCGCGCACAGTGCTACTACGAATAGAAGCAGTGGGACTACACGGAAGGACAGTGAAACAAAGGCAACAAGATTCACCCCAGTTAGAGCAAAACACATCTCTCTCTCTCTCTCTCTCTCTCTCTCTCTCTCTCTCTCTCTCTCTCTCTCTCTCTCTCTCTCTCTCTCTCTTGTGACAGGAGTGAGGAGCAGGGACAACGGAGGGGAAGAAGTGGGGGCAGGGAGGGGGGGGGGGGGTGTCACTGAGTAGCCTAAGAGTTTCATTCCAGCAACAGCCAATATATTCCATTCTCTCTCTCTCCCCCCCTCTCTCTCTCTCTCTCCTCTCTCTCTCTGTGTGTTGTGTGGATGTTAGTGTCTGTCTTTAATTATGTACTTGTAAGTTATACATTTTGGGAAGACAGTATTGTCTTTTGGAGCTTAACTTTAGTCTACAAATATACATTTTAATTCCAGCACAGTAAATTCAGAAACATCTTCTGTTGTAAACGAATCACTCACATCTGAAAGGATAAGATGTTCTGGAGACTTACGGTTGTGTGTCACATTGTGTCTTTTTAAACACCTGTTCAAATGCTGTCAAAAACGTCTTGTGTGTGTTTGTACAGCCTGGCATATGTTGTAGAGACAAAGCGCTGTTTTCTATCAAGGAAAGGTTAAATACATAAATGACAATCTCAACCACACACACACACACACACACACACACACACATACATGGGACCTGTCTGTGTGTTGCAGGGGATGGAGAACATCAGTGATTACCCCCATCTCCTTTCACTATATCAGGCCCGATTCCATGTACGCCATGGACTATTTCACCTATCACCTCAGGCCCTATGGGATCGTGTCTCACGCTCAGGATCTTAACAGTCACAGCTCTGGTAGGATGAGTAGTGACGCCATGAGGGCATAAGACTCCTCCAGTTTGAAAACGAAAGCTGGGACAAATGGATACTGAAAGTATTGGAAACAATTTACATATTATGTTGCATTGCATTGTACTGCGTTGTGCTGTAGTTCTGTGGGGCCGTGCCGTGCTGTTTACCATGTTGTTTTGTAGTGTATTGTTTTGTATGTGTTATGCAGTACTGCACAGCAGTGTTGCATTTTATAAAACTGTGTTGCACTTTTCAAATGCCATTGCGTGCTTTGTGTGGTATTGTGCTGCGCAACATTACATTGCAAAGTATTGTATAACATCACTATCCATTGTGGTACCTTGCATGACGACTGTGTTATCTTCTATACTATGGTCTTGTACTTCGTATATGGAGTTGTACAGCACTAGATTCTGTTGCGCAGTATAATATTGTACTGTACTGTATTCCAGGCATTGTATGGTGTCGTATCATCTACATACCACCTGTGTATTGTGTAGTGTTGTATGTTCACTGTATTCCATCGCATTGTATGGTGGTGTTCTGCACTACATTCTATTGCATTGTATTATGTGAAACTATATTCCGTTGTCTTGTTTGATGTTTTTCTGCTGTATGTTACATTGCATAGTAAGGTTTGTGCTACACTATATTCCATTGCATTACACGGCACTATATACATCGCATTGTAAGGTTTTGTGCTGCACTATATTCCATTGCATTACACGGCGTTGCACGGCACTATATTACATCGCATTGTAAGGTTTTGTGCTACACTATATTCCATGTTACACGGCGTTGCACGGCACTATATAACATCGCATTGTAAGGTTTTGTGCTACACTATATTCCATTGCATTACACGGCGTTGCACGGCACTATATTACATCGCATTGTAAGGTTTTGTGCTACACTATATTCCATTGCATTACACGGCGTTGCACGGCTCTATATTACATTGCATTGTATGGTTTCGCATGGCACTACGCCGCAGTGCATTGTATGGTATCCCACCGCACTCTGTTCCATTACAGTATACAGTGTTTTACCGCATGAAATTCCATTGCATTATAAAGTGTCGCTCTACGCTACATTCCACTGCATTTTATGGTGGTGTACTGCTCTATAATTCCACTATATTGTATATTGTTGCTCTGCACTATAGTCCGTTACATGAGATGGTAATCGGCTGCACTAATGTCACTGCGTTGTATGGAAATGTACGGCGTTACCTTCCATTGCGTTGTTGGACGAGAAAGGGTGCTCAGGCAATTGCAAATGTGTGGGAGCGGATCTCCTATGCACAATACTTTGTGCTTGTGATGGCAAGTGTCTGTGTGACTGACCAGTGTGAACAAATCTTACTGACTGTCATTGATTTTTGACAGTGTGGGTCACTGTCTTCTGTATCTAAAGAGTTGTGGTGTATGTTTGTCAAACATTTGTATGTTTCTAGACATCTTGAAGAAAGTAGATTGTATAGATGTGTGTGTGTTTGCAAAGTTGGAAAAAGAGTTAGGTCAACAATGTAACTACTACGAGAGTTTACAATGCAACGTCATTCGTAAAAGTACATGTGATTTGGTGGGTGAGGTAGACCGGTCTGAAAGATTGTTGTATGTGACATCATAATGCTTCTCGACTTTGTTTAAAAATCATGTAGGACTAGGTAACTTTTGCAAATTAAAAGCATGTCTGACAAGAACGGCTGTTTTTTTTTTTTCACGCATCCAAAGACACTGTGCATGCTTATATGTTTCTCATTAGAATCCTTGTCAGGCGTAAATGCTTAAAAATGCATACATTCTTGTGGTAGGCATGTGTTTTTACCTGTTCCCATTTCAGAAAGAGGGTATTAATAAACGTAACTGTCACTTTTTGTGTTTGAAAAAAAAAAAACCTCTTATGGGAAGGCAGGCAGTTATGTTTCTACTGTGCGTCCCTTTCGAAAATGCGTTTTGGGGTATAGTTAAAATTTTTAAAAAAAAAAACGTCCCATATTTCTCTTTACAGCCCTCTTAGAGTTTACCCTTAGAGCAGTTGCTAGACTCTGAGACATGCCTCTATCACTGTGCAAAGTGTCACACTGGTGTCCACAAACGAACAATTCACCCCTTTTTTTTGCAGTTAGACCTTCCGCTATGTGTGATGTTGTACTCCGCTATATTCCATTGCCTTGTGTGATGTTGTGTTCCACTATATTCCATTGCATTGCATGTTGTGTTCCACGTTGTGTGTAATGTTGTACTGCACTATATCAGTGTACTGCACTATGTGTACTGCACTATACTCCATTGCATTGTGTGATAGTGTACTGCACTATATTCCATTGCATTGTGTGATAGTGTATTGCACTATATTCCATTGCATTATGTGATGTTGTGTTCTGCTATACTCCATTGCATTGTGTGATAGAGTATTGCACTATTTTCCATTGCATTGTGTGAAAGTGTACTGCACTATGTTCCATTGCATCGTGCGATAATTGTGTGAAAGAGTACTATGTTCCATTGCACTATATTTCCATTGCATTTGTGTGATAGTGTATTGCACTATATTCCATTGCATAGTGTGATAGTGTAATGCACTACATTCCATTGCATTATGTGATGTTGTGCTCTGCTATACTCCATTGCACTGTGTGGTAGTGTACTGCACTATATTTCATTGCATTATGTGATGTTGTTGTGCTCTGCTATACTCCATTGCATTGTATGATAGTGTATTGCACTATATTCCATTGCATTGTATGAAAGTGTACTGCACTATGTTCCATTACAATGTATGAGTTTTACTGCACTATTTTGTATTGCATTTTATCGTGTTGTGCTGCACTATGTTTCGTTCCATTGTATGGTATTGTATGTACCACATGATATTCCATTGCATTGCATAGTACTGCATTATTCTATATTCCATGGCATGTCATGGTATTGTAAGGCACTATATTTCACTGTATTGTATGATGTTGTTCTGCACTTTCTCCCGTTGCATTGCGTGATGTTGTGTTGCACTGCATTCCATCGCATGTCATTGTATTGTTCTGCCCTATATTCCATTACGTTATTGCTGTACCGTACTGTATCCCATTGCATGGCATGGTGTTGCATTGCACTATATCCGTTGCATAACACAACGTTGTGCTACACACATTCCAATGCGCAATATGGCAGAACAGGACAATATATTCTCCCAGCCTGCCCAGGGGAATGATATAGATTAGTATTCACCTCCCCCCCCCCCCCCCCTTCCCCTGTGCCAAGCCACATGCATGTTATTCAGCGACTATTTGAATCCTGTAGACAACAGGTATGTTCTGTTCTAATTGCTAATGCTTTCTGAGTCAGCCGCCACTTGGCACAGTATACAACTGTGTCGATGTGTTAGCAGCTACTTGATTGATAGTTTCTTGAAGCGAAACCTCTGGCTGTCGCGATGATGACTCAGTATCGGCAAAACTACGTTGAAATGTTTCACCACAGCGCATGACTGAAAAATGTTGCACTGGCTTGGCGGGCAGGTCGTAACATTCACCATATGCCCAACACAAATAATCGCCTGCCCTAGGCGGTGGGCAGCCGTTACTGTCCTATCAAGTTGAATATTGAACTGCACTATATTCCGCAGCAATATATGGGTAATGTATTGCGCTATTCCATTCTACCCTTTGGTGTTGTTTTGCACTGCATTCCTGTATTGTGTTGTGCTGTACCATACTCCATTGCATTGTATGGTAATGTACTGCACTGTTTTCTGAAGCTTTGCATTCTGTAATGTTATACTGGACTTTAACACATTATGGTGTCGTACAAGATTGTGTTATAATGCAATGCATTGTATGGTGTCCTGCTGGACTGTATTACATGCATTGCGTGGTGATTGCATCGCAAGGTTATCATGGCTTACTGCAGTACGCTCCACAGCACTGCATCGTGCATTGTACAGGACTGTGCTGCAGTGTAATGCTTTGTATGAAGTTGCAATGTT
>JADBJO010000234.1:558160-565660 GCA_016801955.1 Conus betulinus | reverse complement strand
TTATCTTCAATGTCTACAGAGAATCAGTTTGATGAGATGTGGAAGTCGGTGTGTGTCTTCTGATTTTTATTGACTGCATTCATATCATTCATTGAATTTTCGACACTGCATTGATGTTGGCTGACAATTTTCTTGTACTTTGTCCGTCACTGGTTGTTACGATGAAGAATCTGACTTCTGTTTTTTTTGTTGTTGTTGTTGTTGTTTGTTGTTGTTGTTGTGTTGTTTTTTACTTCAGTAGATGTAGAATGCTGACTGAGATGGATAACAAGAGATGATTCTAATCTCTTGTTCGGTTAGAGACAGATATGGAAAAGGACAACTCTAATAACAAGTCCAAAGTCTTTACTTAAAGCAGAATATTCACAAATTAACCTTCCTTTGACTGTTACAACGATCCCAAAACCAATTCATAGAATATTCTCTCTTTTCAAACAACGCAAACACCGATGAAGAAATATTAAACGTTGGAGAAACAAGGCATAGTGCAGCCAATCAACAAACAAGCAACATTCTTGAAAGTTCAATCATCAGGACATAATATAGCCAATTGAGAATGTATAGAACTGTTTAGATAGTTCAGGGACTATCATACCATTTGGCCAATCACAATGTTCCAGAACTTGACGTAATACAACAGTCAAAATGCACGGAACCTTCTCGAAACAATTTCTGTAATTTTTCAGAAAACTTCTTCCACTTTCAGAATAATTCTGGAACGCTGAAAAAAAAGAAGAAAAAAAACGTTCGGAGTTTATCATTACGTCTTCGCGTACGTCATCTAATGAACAAATGCCACAAGGTGAAAGATATACACTGAACAAAAGTAAGTCACCAGGGGTGTGCACAGAAAGCTATGATGTGAGAGAGCTGCAAATGAAAGCAACTGAAGCACTGTAACAGATTAGAGGTGACCTGCAGGCTGGGATTCGCGTTGACTTGACAGCACCAGAGACTACTTCGCAAGACAGACGGTGACTACACTCCAAGTGTCACTATCGGCTTGTAACAAGCTGTCACTCTCCTCGTTCACTCTCTCAGATGACCATGCCAGTGTCCTGTATGAAGACTGCGGTGGTCTGCAGGCCCTCCACACAGCGAAACAGCTTCCTTGCAACCCTTCATTCCATCCCCACCTCACCTCAATGTCCATACCACCACCCAAGTTCCGCGGCCAGAACTGTCAGATAATGTCATCATGCAATAGGCATATCTGCAGTAGACGGTTTGCTGACATCATGCTGGTGTGAAAGGGACGCTGGTCGGACCGATCAGGCCAAAAATATAAGAAGGAACAGATTAATGTAAGCGGATAAGTAGAGAAGAGGAGGAGAGGTTGGTTCGGGTCCAAACTGGTCCGTTGGTTCAACTATGATTTTAAATAAAAAATGAAAACCAACGAGCTGGTGTTGATGTGGAAGATGATGTGCCCACTTCTTCCCCGTCTCCTACTCCTCTTCCCTCTTCCTTCCATATCCCACCACACAAAATGGCGTCGCCGACAGATTGAACATACCGACCTCAGGACGCGGAAGGCCCCAACGACGACGAGGACACTCACGGGTATCCTTTTGTCATTGTTTAGAAACTGGGACTGTGGGGTCCAGTTGCTAAGGAGCAGCCCCAGGCCTCAGCGTGGAGAGCGGTCAGTTGTTGTGCTAGGCGCACACATCCCGACACGCTGCTGAGAGGCTGAGTGCCTCATCTGACGGTGAAGGACTTGTAGTTGGGGAGAGGGAAGTTTCCCCTTACACGTCAAGGTTAGGGAGACTTCGCCCCGCGGAGGATGTTTGCCAGATGTGTTGGACTGTAGTAACTGACTGTTGATCATTAGCCTGATTTGTGTCTTGTTGGCGTGACTTCAGGAGATTGTAGGCAGAATACCCATAATTTTGTTCTTTTAATGTGGGTGAGAGTTTTATATCTGAAAGTCTGCTGGTTGTATTTTTTGTTCGGCTTATTATTGACGTATTAATCTGAGAAGAGATTTAGATGACGCAAGCTACTATTAATGTAGATGAATGGGAAGATTGAACGAAAAATATTGACAGACCGATATTAGAGAGAAAATGATGGCAACTGTACGAATGGAGGCCATTGTTCAGAGGGGGAAGTAAGGCACCTCCACGAATTTACAGAATGCAGGAATGTGAGGGATGTAGGAATGTGTCAGGGAGAGGTCCAAACAGCTCCCCGTGTCAACCATCGTCTGCAGACGGCGCCTCCACTTACTGAGTCATGTCTTGAGATTACACTCATCAAGACCTGCAAACCAGGCCACTAAATGGACCCCAGCAGGCCAGAGAAAAAAGAGGACGACCCAGGATGAGCTGGCGACAGACAGTGGAGAGAGACTTCAGACTCGTTGACAGCGGATGGAGTGACACTAGCAAACTGGCTGAGGACCGTGCACAGTGGAGCGCCTTGACTGCCTCATGCGTTGCAAGACGCGGGAGCATTTAAGTCTAAGTAAGGAATGTGAAGCTGTCTGGAACTCAGCACCTTGTGAAACGGCTGGCAGACCAGCTAAAGCGATTGAAGATGGCTCTTGACAAAGCGGGGAAGCATCCCCAGAAAGCTGCCTCTGTACAGACTGGCATCTAGCCCACTGTGGATCTCCAGGGTGGAGATAAAGTGGTGATATGAAGCAGGTACAGAGGAAGGTGTAAAATCCTTCATTTCTGGTAAGAGGTGAATTAAGTGTGCCTAGAGTGGCCCTTCCATTTTCAAACCATGGGATGGTTTGGATGGTTAAGAGAATATGACTAGGGTAGAAATAAAGAGATTCTTTTTCATCATTTTCCCCACGCCCCCAGAAGCTTCTCTACAGATCTGAAAGGGAGACCAAAGGTGTGAGAACGTTTCTAACGTAAAGAGTCCGGGACTGATCGCTCTTTGCTGGTCTACTAATGACTACCCATATCAGGTGTTGCCATACCTCCCACTCCCCCCCCCCCCCCCCCCCCCCCTTTTTTTTTTTTCTCTCTCTCTCTCTCTCTCTCTCCTCCTTCTTCTATAACTTCTCTTCCAGCCAGGGGTGTGCAGTCTCAAGTGACTAGCCCCCTCCCACCCCCCCCCCCCCCCCCCCCCCCCCCTCCTCTACGTCCCCCTTTTTTCCACTCTGACAACTCGTAGTTCCAACTCTCTTTCCTTTTCAAGTCCCCTTCTTCCTCCTCTCCTTTCCCAGCTTGAGGTAATGACACTGATTTACTGTAGTGATTAATGCTTTAGCTATAAGGTTCAGTGTTCATGTATTCGTGTGTAGAATTGATGTGTTCAATCTTTGTCCTTAGTCGTTGATTACGAGTTATGGGTGTTATGAATAATGGGGTTTGTTTCGGTCAATTTTCTTTTTGATTGGAATAAGTTCTAATGACCCTTTTATTTTTCAATGTGGGAGGATGACTGTTTGCACTGTGGTTGAAATGAATCGTGCTTGATCCTTGATAGAAGTTTTCCACTGTGCAATTGTTTGGCAAAAGGGAGAGTCCTGTCCCTTTGTTTGTTGATCTTCTGCTGGAATGTGGGCTATGTCGCGGTTGATTGTTGGTGTTTGAACGAGAATTGATTTGCACTGTGGAGGAAAGCACTCGCTGTAGAGCGATGGCATGGTACACTTGCAGATGGTTTGAAACTATGTTCGCTGTTTTTGATTTTTGATGGAGCTATTACAGAGCAGCAAGTGTGTTTCTTTGTCGTGTATGAAGCAGCTGGAAATTTTTTTGTTTGTTTGTTTGTTTTTTTTTTTTTTTTCTTTTTCTTTTTTCTTTTTTTTTTTTTTTTTTTTTTTTTTTTTTTTTTTTTTTTTTTTTTTTTTTTTTTTTGGGGGGGGGGGGGGGGGGGGGGGACCACAAACGTAGTGTTGGACCACAAACATAGTGTTGCCGTTTCCCTGTTTTGGTTGTTATCAGACATTCAGTCTGGAGGAACTACTCTGAACTGACACCCATTCTGACTCCCGGGAACAAAATTTATCCCCTTTCCCCTGACGTTGGTTTTTTTCACGTTTTTCCTCCCTTTGCATACTGACATGTCAGACACACGGGCCACAAGACTAAAACCAAAGTAGCTCGCTAATACTCCTGTCAGAGCATGGCCAGCGATCCCCCATGCCTCATGTTACTTTACAGTCAAACAGTACACACTATGCGCGCTGTTTAGGGGATCTTTCTTTGGAACAATTTTTTCCTCCTCACTACAGCTGGTTATAGGTAGACCGGTGTGTAACTGGTGAAACGTGAGAAGCCGTAGCGTGTAGCACTCACTGTCCTGAGGTCGGGGAGGTTGGTACGGTCCAAACTGGTCCGTTGGTTCAACCATGGTTTGAAATAAAAGAGGAAAACAACGACTTGGTGTTGAGGTGAAGAATGTTGTGCTCACTGTCTTCCCCGTCTCCTACTCCTCTTTCCTCTTCCTTACATATCCTGTTTCGTTACAAACAGTATAACGACCTCGGTTTCCCACTTGTCGCCCTTGTCGAAGTCCTGTTCACACTCCAGCAGGTCACAAAGCACCTCCGAGCACCACTGTCACGCCCAAGAAGTCACAGCTGTTGCTTTCCAGCCTTTGACATTCACAAACACTTGAACAACGGAATCAGTGTCAGCAGCTTTCACCACACTCTGCTGGGCTGCCCTGTCAGATCACCACGTATATTGTTGTCTGCTGTTGCAGCGAGATCGGCCCACAGCCTTCACGTAGTCGTGGCTGACGTGTGAGCCAACGTGTATACGTGATTCCAACAGTTTTACTCTGTCAGGGTGAGGCGCGTTGACAAGATTGCCAGCCTGTGAACAGAAGGCAGACACATTAGTACATTAGATCAAGAGGAAGTGATGAAATGTCTTCAATGTGCACAATGGAACCTAGGCGGCGAAATGTCAAGACACGTATCCTCCCTTTCCTGTCTCTGATCAGGCTCTAACATACCTATCGGCTCCCGATCAGTTCTGTTAGCCATCGGCTCAAATTTTGGCTTTTCTTGCAAGAAAGGAAAACACTGTAACTGGAAAAGACCTAGGAATAAGTTCACTCTTTACTTTCTTTGTGTTGCTGACTAGTTTGTCTGTTTCAATGTATTTACAGGAGGGAACTTTGACACGTTTGCATGTTCAAGGAAGGGATCGTTAGAGTGACGTGAGTTTGTGGCAATGATTATTATCGTTGTTGTCGTCGTCTGTGTCGCTGTCATTATCATAATCGTTGTTTTTGTTGTTGCCATCATCATGGTCGTAACATCATCATTGTTGTTGTAATCGTTGTCATGCCCTTATTATCATTATTCTTGTCATCGTTATTATCAAACCATTATCAGCAGTGTTGTAATCGTAGTTGCCTTTACCACCAGTTGTTGTTGGCGTCATTGTCGTTATGTAATAGTTGTTGATGTTGCTGTTATTGTTATCATGCCAATGTTATCATTGCTGTCTTTTTTTTTTTTTTTTTTTTTTTTGCTGTCCAACCTCTGCGCCACCTCAGAGGCAGTGCACCCACGCCGCTCATTCCGACACCCCGTCCACAGTCACAGCCCGGTCGGCCCCGCCGCAGCCCCAGCACCGACAATCCACAGGGAGCAGTCAATGTCAAGTCGTCAAAAGACAAGCTACCGGAGGAGACACTGCACTGCTGCCGAGTCACTTCGGTGGTGTTCAGTGGCGCCTGTTCTGATCTAACATACGCAGGACACCACCTACTAAGCCCCCTACTGACGACAATAATTGCTTGGTCGTGGAGCCGGCGTGAGTGAGCTCTCCCTCCAGAGGGCGCCACCACGTCCGTCCAACGACAGCCCCCGTGGACTCGCCGATACCGTGTGACCCCGACGGAACCAAACCAAGACACAGACATGGAGAGGACATCGAAATTGAGGTCACCATGATAGCAGGTAATGAAGGGCCACAGAATTTGAGACTTTTTTTTTGCTGATCGATGAGAATGAGGATGATTAAGATGATGCTACGGATTTCTATTTCGGTCTGAGACTACATGACAGGGCTGTACTCTACGCTTCCTTTCATAATATATCCCTGGCGTCAACCAGCCCGAGAGATACAGGCACCTGCAGTGTTGGTAAGGAAATTTGAGCAACACTCTCAGAAACGCATCCATTAAGTGGATGAAACTCGATTGTGTGGTCCCAGTCTTCCCAACTGAGTCCGCAGCAAACTCAAACCCTGAGTAGGAGCCAGTCGGGGCAGAAAAACCCACATGACTCTGATGGGATTCGGACCCACGACCTCCCAGCCGGGAGTCCGCGACGCTAACCACTTCGCCACGGCGGCTTGTGCTGTCTTCATTTTCACACACACACACACACACACACACACACACACACACACACACACACACACACACACACACACACACACACACACACACACACACACACACACACACACACACACACACACACACACACAGAGGCGCATTTTCGCCGGCATGCACGCACGCACACACTTCCATACGTGGCGCGCGCGCGCGCGCGCCCACACACACACACACACACACACACACACACACACACACACACACACCACACGCACGCACGCACGCACGCACCCACGCACGCACGCACGCACGCGCGCGCACACACACACACACACACACACACAGAGCGCACGGCGATCTTGCGCATACTCAAGTAAAAAAAAAAAAAAAGCAAGGGGGGGTGGGGGGGGGGGGGGGGGGGGGGGGGGGGGGAAGAAAAAGAGACAGACAGACAGACCAGTCAGACACCAAATTAAGCAACAACTACCAGCTGTTACGGGACGTTAGCCATGTCAGTCGGCAAATGGATTTCCAATGTCCATAAAAGATGCATTGTGATCGATCCGGCATAGGGAGACCTGCCACAGCTCCCGTCGGCTGCACTGAGACAGCAGGGTTCAAAAGAAAGGAATGAATGAAGGCTTTGGAGACCTGAACATGAAAAGAAGAAAGGAGAAAGGAGAAAGAATAAATGAATGAAGGCCAGCAGGAGGAAAGGAGAAAGCGAAAGACGAGAGAATCTCTCTCTCTCTCTCTCTCTCTCTCCTCTCTCTCTCTCTCTCTCTCTCTCTCTCTCTCTCTCTCTCTGTGTGTGTGTGTGTGTGTGTGTGTGTGTGTGTGTGTGTGTGTGTGTGTGTGTGTGTGCGTGTGACGGGTCTCCGACATCCCCCTCGTCATTAAATATATGATTATCATTTACAGGGATGCAGAGGGTATGGACAGAAGCATTCTTATCTCCACAAACAAATTGCGCTCTCGCAAAGGCACACGCACTCCCCGTCACTCCCATCCAGTCCACACAAAGGTGACGGGAAGTCAATAAACATTTCATAAAAAATGAAATTTTATTTAACTTGACTCCGAGCCCCCACCCGTCACTACATCACACACATTCATCTGTATTATACAAAATGTAAAACATCATACAGACAATCCAATAACTGCTTCCCCTTTTCCTCAATTACTCTTGATTAACCAGGTAAGACAACCTTCCAATTCTGGTTACACACATAT
>JADBJO010000234.1:545660-553160 GCA_016801955.1 Conus betulinus | reverse complement strand
GGTATATGAGCATGCTTGGAACATTGGGGGGGGGGGGGGGGGGGGGGGGGGGGTCTCCTTGTTGTTTTGTGTGCTCAATGTTGACAGTTCTGCTAGGCGATTTGGTGTAAGCAGCAATCACTTGGAGAAAAAGGCGGATAATTTATCATATCATGGGATCACGAGTTACATTGCTTCATCTATTCGTTGGTGTTTTATTACTCCCTGCCTCCTTAATTTCCTTTCATACCAGTCAAAGGGAGGTTGCAGTTGTTTCTGTTCGTCCGTGTGTTTTGTTTGAGTATACTCAAGACTGAATAGCTTGTGCCAGTCTTGAATAAATGTGTTCGTTCATTTCACCGGTTGTTGTTGCTGTGCACATGTGTCATGTGCATAGGTGTCAACCCAATTTTCCTCATTTTACAACTTCCCATATTGAAAAGTACTTTTTCCCTTATTCCGAGCCCAGAACCCTTATACATTACGGAAAATGCAAAAAACATCAACAAAAATTGCTGTGAATACAATGTAATATTCAGTATCAGGCAGAACTTCTTGAAACAGACGGCAGTTTAAGACAGTTTATGAAAAACAATAACACTTACCCATCCAACAGAATCTTCTCTTACATTCCAGCAGAATGCATCACTTGAGACAGTTTGTAGATCAAATCACACACCCTATAGTAAAACACTGACAATGATGCAGAATTAGAACTGTTTATAAACCCATTGTTTACACATTCTTCCACTTTTCCAACATCATGAGTCCATCAAAATCACAAACCAATTTGTTTTATGTACTTTCCACTCCTACCAATATCATTAGTCCATTGAAGTCAGGAGTACATCATTACTTACTGTGATCCAAAAGTTTCTATTCACAATCATACCAATTTCCCTTTCACAAGATCGGCGAAGTGATCAGAAAGTAGAGGTGGGAGGTTGTGTTCTGCCAAAAACTGGCAAAACTTAACTTCAAGAGAAATAACACCGTGCATCAATACGGGAAAAACGTATAGGTTGACACCTATGCAGGTGCAGCGTATATGAGGAAGCTTGTAACATCCTTTTTGGGAGGGATGTCTCCTTTTTCGTTCTATGTTGGCATTCTGCCTGACGATGTGGTGTTGTGAGCATTGATCATATGGAATTGTGGGTGAGTAATTTATCTCATCATAGGAGCAAGAATTGTCCTATCTATTCGTTATTGACAATTTACTAGTTCCTGCCTCATTTAAAATTTTCTTTCATACTAATCAAATCTATCACTGGCGATATAGCCGGCATTTGTCTGCCATCATTTCAGTCTCTTTGATAGCATCCCAAGAGCAGGCAAGACAGAACAGAGTGAATATTGTTGACTGTGATTGCTAACGTAAATGGTCAAAGAACATTGAGGAATACAATAATCAGAAACAATATCTTTCCAAGGTACTGACAATAAATCAATGTCGAAGAAACAACTGGCACTGTCATCGATAGAAACATAAGCAAGAAAGCATGAATGATAAAGCATCAACATGTGGACCTTGAAAATGTTATGCATAGCATCCATGTCAATTTCCTAATCAACAGACTCAATTTCTCAACCACAGTGACCAGACCTTTCCATATTTTTGTTTTCAAAAGACGCGGGAGATGTCTTGTGTGAGTGTAAATGAAAAGCCATGGCTGGTTTGTATTGTCGAACCATCAGGTAAGCCACTGTGAAAAAAAAAAATGAACAGAGAGTAAAGAAATGATGACGACAAATTCTTTTTAGATAAAGAATAATATGACGATTGATATATTCGTAGTCTTTTTGCTGGTAGGGGCAAAGCCTCAGTTTGTGGCTTGTTCTGTAAGTCGACGAGAGGTCACAGAGACTGGAAACTGGGAAAGAAATTGTAATAGGTCTGTGAGGACCTTTCCATGTATTCGATTCGAAATACGTCTGATTAATTTTGCGAAACAAAGTAGAAAGAATGTATATGTAAGTAGTGCAAAAGTTAAATCGTTCATTAAAAGGGGAAAACTCTTTTGTTTTGTCCAACTGGTTCTTGTCGACAGTGTGTGAACGAGCGTCTGACGGAAGACTTACAGAGTGTAGATAGAAATCGAATGACCATATTTAGCACAGCCGCCGATTTGGCAAATGTCGTTCATAGAGTGATAATCTACATTGTCTTCAAACCCTCTTTGTTAATAAGTATGGTTTGACGCTGAAATTTCTAATGACTAAGTTTTGTTTTGCTGTATTAGATTTAGCAGGCATTATTTCCGTCACAAAAATCACGCGTGCACACAGTTACTATGAATTTGCATGGTCTTCGACTGAAATACTGACTGCAGCAAAATTCTGCGGAAAACCCCTAACGCTATCAAATAGAGCCTGTTCATTTTTGTCGCACATGTGTTCTGTTGCTAGAAAATCAGTACAAGGCCTTCAAGAAAGGGATGTGAACTGCAATAGCATAAACACTATTTTGTTTTGTGTTATGACGCATATGAATATGATATGAATATATGAATACATCTCTTCCCTCCCTCCTTCCTTCCCTCTCTCTAATGTTGATCTTTTGAAACCTCATCAGTCATAGACAGATTTTCCTCAAACAATTTTCCTCAAACATATTTTCCTCAAACAACTATTTTGTAGTTGCAAAGTGACACGACTGCAGGCGGAAATGTAAACAAATCTTAAATAAAATGTCAGCGAACCGCCCAGAGAAACGTGGACAAACGAGTCACAAGACAACACACAACGCGTTTCGACCTCTTAGGTCTTCTTCAGGTGAAACAAAGACGAACAAAATAACGAAAATGCACTTAGCTTTGATCGCTTCAGATTGCTTCTGAATCAGCGCAAGGAAGAAGGCGTTGAATCCAACGCCTTCTTCCTTGCGCTGAATTCAGAAGCAATCTGAAGCGATCAAAGCTAAGTGCATTTTCGTTATTTTGTTCGTCTTTGTTTCACCTGAAGAAGACCTAAGAGGTCGAAACGCGTTGTGTGTTGTCTTGTGACTCGTTTGTCCACGTTTCTCTGGGCGGTTCGCTAACATTTATTTAAGATTTGTTAACCTATTTTGTATTATTGACACCCCTAGCCGTGTAACGTCAAGCAGTAGAACATTAATTGACCATAAGTATTTATGTCACTGGCTCACAAAACATTACTGATCAAACTGTTCCTGTGATTGAATGCAGTGACCATCTTCTAGCATGTGTTGCATGGGCAAAAAAAATATGGAAATACTACCAGGATCTTGTTTCTTCCAAACAAAACTCATTCAGAATGGAAAAGATGAAGAAATACTACCAGGATCTTGTTTCTTTCAAACAAATTCAGGGGTCAATATGGAAATCTACAGATGGAGTTAAGAATAAAATATCACAATCGAAAACATGTCATTCAAACAACGTTCACGCAAAATAATCTCAGTGAACAATTAACAAACGTGATAGAAGTGTACCATAAAACGAAATCAAACGCAATTAATTTCCCTTGCAAAATGAGCAGAACTCTGCAGTTCCAAGAATATTAATTCCCAATTGTCTGTATTCATATTTACTGCTCCTTGCGTTATGTGGGGGGGACAGGAAGTCATGGTTTTCATAAATTGAAGGTAAGTTTCTGATTTTTTCCCCAGCTCCAATCATATTTGAAACACTTACACACACATCTGCAGCTTTTGCATTGAAAAATGTTACTTTCCACCACAAAGTTGCGGAAGTCATTCTCATCTACAAATTTATAGGAAGTCGAAGTTTTAACATGATTGATTGTAAAGTGCTGACATCTTCAGCTCCAATCATATCTGAAACACATACATCTACAATTTGTGAATAAAAAGAATGTTGCGTTCCAACACAAAGTTGTGAAAATTATTCTGTCTACTAATTTGTGGCAATTGCGAACCAACCAGTCACAGAGCAATACCTATTTTGCCAGTATTTTCCAAACCCTTAGAAAAGCAGATAAATAAACACATTTATAATAATCCCGAGTCATATAATCTATTTGAGTGATGCTTAGTAGATCACTGTAGTATGAATATTAATGAAAATAGATTCTGCGTAGCATTGTTTACTGATTTTACGAAAGCTTTTGATGTCATAGATCACAATTTATGATATGCAAAAAAAAAAAAAAAAAAAAAAAAAAAAAAAAAAAATGTACGGCATAACAGGAAATCCGCTCCAACTTATTATCTTATTCTCAGACAGCAGTCAGTAGTTTCTCCATCTCCATTTTCATTGTTCAACATCAATAATTTTACATGTCAGATATGGAGCATCCCAGGGCTCAGATTTAGGTTGTCTTGATTTTCTGCCTAGACAAACGATCTCCCTCTTCATATTGAAAATCTTGTGAGCTTTTCTGTGATGGTACCACGATTCATGCAGTCAGCTGTAACCTCAATTCTTTGTACCCATCATTACAAAAGTCTGTTGACAACTAAAGTGAATGATGCCGTGTGAGTTATGTTTCACTACATCCCAGTAAGACTAAAGTCATACTCATAACAACCCGTCAAAAAGGGCAAAGCATGAAACACTTAAATTCTGTCTCTACAATCAATGTTAGAATTGAAGCAATAGATATTCAGAATAGGCATAACTATTGACCACAGCCTTCATAGGCCGTTTATATAACAACATTGTGCAAAACATAAATCCAGTTTCATGCCAGAATGCATACCTATATGCATACATGCTGTGTCCTCAATCGGTTTCTGTTCCACTCTATGTGATTCAGCCAGCGCAAATTCAACGAAAGCTTCGATCAGCGTCTATAAACGTGCCCTTACAGCAACGCTTCTGAAATCCTCAACCTTTACCTGAACGCATACATACTGTCCCCAATCAGTGTCTGTTCGACACTATTTGATTCAGCCTCGCAAATTCAAAGAAAGCTTTAATTAACGTCCATAAACGTGCCCTCACAGCAATACTCCTAAAATCCAAGACCTTTACACATTAAAATTACATTCAAGTTGGAGATTACTATTAAAGGATATGTTTGCTATCAATAAAGGAACGTATGTAAGCCAGCGTATTGCTCATACAATCATAGCACTTTTGGGAGGAGAGGGGCAGGATTGGGGGGGGGGGGGGGGGGGGGGGTGTCGATGGATAATTTTTCTTCTTCTGCGCCCTCAACAAACAACATCTAATATCTCCTGCTCCTAACTGCTTTAAACCAACCTTGCTATATTAATAAGAATTTTGAATATGTATATATGCTGGTGTATGTGAATATGATTATCTTATGAATCACTGTTCATTCCTCCTCAGGCTACGCTGGTGATACTAGATTGGTGACCAATTTTTCCTATATCCTCTTTCCACACAGGAATATCACATATTAGGTAACATTGTGTGTGTGTGTGTGTGTGTGTGTGTGTGTGTGTGTGTGTGTGTGTGTGTGTGTGTGTGTGTGTGTGAGAGAGAGAGAGAGAGAGAGAGAGAGAGAGAGAGAGAGAGAGAGAGAGAGAGAGAGAGAGAGAGAGAGAGAGAGAGAGTTTTAGTGTGTATGATTGTTTTCTTTAATGCTAACAAGACCAATCACTGTTCTTGTTATAATTAGTTTTGTACTGTGTGATAGTGTTCTGTGTTCGTATCCTTAATCCCTAAAGGGACAAAGGCCAGATTGGGGAGGGGGGGGGGGGATATTGTTTAGCCTGTTACCCTTGGGAATAAAGACTATCAGTCAATCAATCAATCTGTCTTTCTGACATTTTTCAAATGAATTCATGGAATTTATGCCATCAAAATTTCACATACACATACATGTTGGAAGATATATCAGTATATGTGTTTCAAAAAATGTTTTGTAAAATGTAAACGTAGCCGATCGATATCAGCATATGTGTTTCAAAAAATGTTTTGTAAAATGTAAACGTAGCCGATCGTATGTCATCAACTGCTCATTGTATGCGATGGAATCTCTTGTCTGTTCCACAGATGAGAAGGCAAGGTCATTGCCTTCCTCCCGCTGTATTTACTGTACATACAAAAGCTAGGATAAACAATTCTATTCATAGACCTCACTTTTTATTTAGTGGCAAGGCTTGAATTTCTCTTCTGGATTATACAGCTTTCCTTAGTAACAGAAAATGTGAGAGCTTTTGCCTGATCTGTATCTGTGGATGGGACGCTACAATTAATAGCTTAGGAGATATGAAGGTCAAACCTTGCAGCCAATCCACTGTCAAAACCGAGAACACACCTTCTGACATGTAAGCTTGTTCCGGTTCGGTGGCTCATGCGATTGTTTCAGTGTGAGAGTCTTTAGACCTTGACGCGAGAGAAAAGGGAAGCGACAGCCACTATTTCATCAGACAGGCAAGTGTTCCACCGATTTCTTATTATTTAGCTACTGTGCAGCTGATATGTGCACAGTGTTTACTGTACAGTGCTAATTTAGACCTGTCAGTATTTGACTAGCTAGATTTTGCAAACATCAACAAAATATATATTTAGCATCGTGTTGCATCATACAAAATGTCACATTATGGTAAATGTCGCACTTATTGTCGATTGCAAAATGATGAATTATCGACTGTCTGAACGAACATTGTGGGATACGTGAATAGCGACGTGCCCTCGTGTACAGTAGACTGCAGGACGTTGAAAACGAAAGGACGGCAATCCCCCTGACCTATTTTACGTGCACAATGAAAACCAGTCTGACCGCAATAACACCATGCAACAACTTTAACCTGTCCTTCTTTTGCGGTATCCGAAGCTTCAAAAGCTTTCTTGGTCGGGCGTATTGGACATACTGTTTTCTTTCCCAGACAACTTGACCAAGTGTGTATGGTCATGCATGGATAACAGTGCAAGGACACAGCTGTTGATAGATCTAGTATTACTACCATCCGAGACAAGTAGTGCTACGATGCGAGATAAGTTGTTAGGCCATTAATTTGTTTCAGACTCCATGAATCATTGCACACTCAAGCCGATTGAAGGCTCAGAACAGTTGGTAGAGGTAACTAGTGCATAGAGGCCTCACTCTGCATTGACCTCCATTCCACATCTATTCAGAACCTGATTGTCATCAAGAACACAAAATCTAGAGTTTTATTTCTTCCAGAACTAAAACATTGTGGAAGTCAAGAGTCAAGTCAGGTCATGTTGTTTAAAGTATAGCCGAATCAACCATGGAAGCTTCATCAAGGACCCCTGCAAGTCAGAAGAAGGTGGAAGCATATGGATACGAGTTTGGAATCCTCAGGATGTTCAGTGCAGATTAAACATAATAGGCTTTAGTGTACATGCATAACATAAGTGATGTGGATGGAACATCTTTGTGTCTTTATCTTTAGGTTTAACATTAATCTTGTACTTTTTAACCTTAGACTTCATTGATAGTGTGACAGGGTGGAGACTGCTTGGTGAACAGCAACATTTTTTTTTTTTAACAATCAGATGCAGGAAATGGTGTGTCACCAAAAACTGATGACTGCTTTGCATGCAGGCAACTTTTTTTTTTTTTTTAAATCAGATGAAGGAAATGGTGTGTCACTGAAAA
>JADBJO010000234.1:415660-540660 GCA_016801955.1 Conus betulinus | reverse complement strand
AAAAAAAGGGTATTAGAAATCATGTATCCCTACACTGACAGTAAATGTATTTCAAAATCCAATTTTGAGTGTTATTGGTGGCTGTAGAAGTTGAGGGGGGGGAGAGGGGGGGGGGGGGGGGGGGGGGTTTTGCTGGCCAAGGGGAGAGAAGGGAAGGAGGAAAAGGAATGGGGGCAGAAGGGAGGATGGGGTAGAAGCGGGGGGGGGGTGGCAGGGGTGAAGATGAATTTTTTTTTTTAAATTTCAGAGAAGTGCTTGTGGAAAAAGTGCATCTGAGGAAGTTCTGTTTCATAGTGTTTGAGTCTTGGCTGTTCTGGTGCAGCACACAAGGTGACAATTTGACAGGTTTTTTTTTTTTTAGGCTTTAGTATCATGGCCAGCGACTGGGCTGAAGACAAAACGGTTGTGTTGTAGGCTGCGTTGTTTCAAAGTCATGTTAGAAGTTCTGTTGCACCAAAAAGTGCACTTTGGCTTCTGTTGTGTCAGAGTTGTGTTCCAGACTTGGTCGTTTCAGAATTATGTTACAGGCCATGTTGTATCAAACTTCTTTTACAGGTTTGTGTGTTCAAATTATGTCACAGCTCTGTTGTGGTAAAATTATGTTATATGACAGTGTTGTGCCAAAAGTTGTGTTGCGAGCTTTTTTGTGCTAAAATTATGCCACTGGCACTGTTATGCTGAAATTATAGGCTCTGTTGTTGCAAAAATTATAGAGCAGGCTGTTATACAAAAATTACGTTACACTTACAGGCTCTGTTGTACCAAAATTATAGTACAGGCTCTGTTGTGCTAAGATTTTGTCTCTGGTTCGGTTATATGGAAATTATGTTATAGGCTCCGTTGTACCAAATTGTGTTGTTGTTACAAAGTTATGTAAGGGTTTGTTGAGCCTAAAAGGGGGTTCAGGTTCTGTCCTATCAAATTATGTTACAGGCTCTGCTGCATCAAAAAAAAAAACTGTGCTACCAATTGTTTCCAGAACACTTTCATGTTGGTCTGCTGTGACATACATAGATAAGCCAATATTGATTTTTGAGCCTATTCAGTAAATCACATAATGTAGGCCACTGTGTTTTTTCCTTCTTTGTTAGGATCAGAAAGCATCACAGGTACACATGCATGTGCATACACGTGCATGCGTATGCACACGCGCACATTCACACACACACACACACACACACACACACACACACACACACACACACACACACACACACACACACTGACTGACTGACTGAAACCAATTTACTGTCAGATTAACTCATAGTTGTACTCACACACACACACACACATACACACACACACACACACACACACACACACACACACACACACACACACAGCTTTCTATTTACAGTAGTCTGCACATGGAAACACAAGGTCAAACAGTGGTGTTCATAGTCTGTTTTGCTTGACTGTTGTTAAATCTGGATGACCGTAAATCTTTGACCGACTTTGACATTCACCTTGAAGCACAGCTGGAACATTTTACAATTACTTTGCCATTTAGAAATGAGATTTATTGCCTGTGTAATGCTTTAGTTTTTGTGCTTTTAAACCTTATGGTTTAGTGGATCTGGTAATTCTTACAAAGTTGGTTTGTTTTTTTTTAAACAGTCAGAAGGTAAATCATGTATCCACCTTTCATATTCTTTCGCCATACTGTTTGTAAAATTCTGCTGTATTTTTTAACCGTGTGTGCCTGTGTGTGTGTGTGTGTGTGTGTGTGTGTGTGTGTGTGTGTGTGTGCATGTGCATGCGTGCATGCGTGCGTGCGTGCGTACGTGTGTGTGTCTGTGTGGTATTATGGTTTGATTTAAATGTACTCTGTGTACAGTTAGATAGTATCTTGTCTTGATATTTTCTCAAGCAGTTTCTTGTGTAAAAGCAGCTGTAGTAAAAACTTAAGTACAAAGGAGTGGGATGTTGTTTCTTTACAGTAACAAGGAACTCTGTAATAATACTGATGGGGATTATTATTGATACCTCATTTGATCTGAATCAGATGATGAACCTGTACTGATTTTCAGGGTGAAGTGAAGTAAAACATAGCATGAGAGAATCAGAATTGACATGCACACACGTACATGTATAGATAACAGTATACACAAGTACACATAGACACAAACACAGAGGTACACACGCACACACACACACACGCACACACACACACACACACACACACACACACACACACATACACACACACACACACACATGGATACCAATACACACAGATAGACAAAGACACAAATGCACGCGCGCGCGCACACACACACACACACACACACACACACACACACACACACACACACACACACACACACACACCACACCACAGCTTTGCATGCACAGACAATGTAAAAGAAATGTCTCAGGCATTTCCAGGAAAGACAGGTGTACCAGGAAGTATGGTACTAATCGCCATGATGCAATGAAACAACACATTGTCATGTAATGAGTGATTGCTGATCAAAACAGTCAGGCAAGCATAGAGCCTGTGACTGTATATATAGGTCCTGTTTCATATAATTACATGTTAAACACACGTTTGCTCCTTCATTGTTCAGTATGCCTTAGAATGTGTAATTTGCTAAAGCAGCCACTCGTGTATGACTTGGAAATCCAACATTGGTATTTTATAGACTACAACACTTTGGCATGCTTTTAACAGTTGCTTTTTTTAACATGTGAAGAGGCATTCATGGTAAAATGCAGCTTTGTGCTTGTGTCCTGGAGTCAGTTGCATGCAGGTCACGCTTGGCTGTCTTTTGAACTGTATGAATGAACACTTTAAAGATAAGTTCCCGTAATGATATAGACTAATAAATGTTATTTATCTGCTTTGACTTGATGTTGAAAAACTCACCTCAAACACTATCAGGGAAGGTGATCGTATGTGGCTTTTGATTCTGTAAGAGTAATGATACTTGAAGATAAGAAGTAGCCCATATTGTGGTGTGTCCCAGTTTAATATCACCAGCAGACGATTTCTACTTTTGTCAAGGCTTCTGATAAGGCTCACATGGATGTTGAAACTTGTGACAGCAAGCACAATGAATGATTCGAAGAGTCAATACATTCACTTTATTGACTTTTTTTACCCCTTTTATATTCAGCCAAGGAGGTTATTTTTTTACTGCTGATTTTTGTATTTGTTCATTAACAAGCTCATGAGGAAAAGAGACCTAGTGAACTAAGATGAAGGAAACTTGATGTAAAGATGGAATGGGGCCTATTTATGGATGAACCTATTTATAGAAAATGTAGGTAAAGGTTGATGCCAATCCTTGGTGCAGATCTGGATTAAAGTGCAGACCTGGAAATCACTAAGCAAAATTTCACGAAAAAAACAGCAAAACCAGTGTACAAAACTTGTTGAAAAGGTAGAACATGTCCAAGAACTAAGTGAATAGATGTTGAAAGAGGTCTGTGGAGTGGATTTGGATCTGACAGATCCAGGATTGGTGGATACTAGCCGAGGTCTGTGCTTGCCTGTGTACTCTTCTGTTTAAAACAATGGCTAATTCTTTTTTTTTTTTTAAAGTCTGTGTTCCAGCCCTGGTGTGACCACTGTGGTCACTGGGCTAGAAACACAACATGACTTGCATCTCTGCTGACTGTCTAGTCATTTTAATCATGGCAGAAGACTTTGTCGGTGCTTGTTTCCTTGTTTTTTTTGAAAGCTAACTTATTCACTGCAAAAAAAAGGAACAGCTAGATAGTAGTAGGGAAACAAACAAAATAAAGTATGGATTGCGGGCTTTGAAATGATTAAAATAATGTGTGTGTGTGTGTGTGTGTGTGTGTGTGTGTGTGTTTGTGTTGTGTATGTGTGTGTGTGTGTGTGTGTGTGTGTGTGTGTGTGTGTGTGCATGTGTGTGCAGAAAACCATGTCCCAACTGGCAATCCCTGGCAAGATCAATATAGAGGAGCCTCGCTATGACCAGAGCACGTATGTGGGACGGCCAAGCACTTCTTCATCACCACCAATCCTCTGAATCTGTTTGCCCTCCAGTCAGCACCTGGAGGAGGCCAAAGAGGTGGTGGAGAGATACAGGTGAGGGCAGTCCTTCAGATAGTTTGAACAGGAAGGGTTGTGTATTTTAGTGTCACTCTGTTTTACACTGTTGTTGTTGCACTTGTTCTTGTTTCTGTCAAACAGTATGTATCAATGAATGTTATGCAACTAGGCATAGAAATCTTCCACTGGAAACGCTGCTGATTTTGTATGTGCCATTTGCTGAAAATGAAAAGTACCTGCAGAAGAAAAACATTTAAATTCAAAGAAAGCCCAGAAACATCAGAGTGTTTGTCAATGAATAGTTTGGGCAAGATCCTTTAGAACACTGTCTTGTGATTTGGGACCACCTTTTCCCAGCTGAACAAGTCTTTGAACACTAGCAGGCCCCATCCAGTAATGAAGGAATATCAGAAAAAAGAGAGACCCTGTGCATCCTGAAAACAGAAGGATCTCTTACAGGGGTTAATCTCAGTATGATTGAATAGACCTTTTGGGGGCTATGGAAAACAACAACAACAACAACAACAGCAACAACAACAACAACACCACCACCACCACCACCACCACCACTACCAGGAAAGCATTGTTTGTTTGCTGGGTGCCAGATCTTAGTTAAGTTCTTTAAAATTTCCGCTCTGTCTTGCTCATATTTTCTTATATGGTGCATCCACAAATGACAAATTATGTAAAACTACTAAATAGTTGAACAGTGCAATGAATAAAAATTCTGATCTTCATGGTGATGACAAAACAAGACAAAAGCTTATTCATAATATGTTTAGCATTGTGAAAGGATCTCAAGAGGTGTGATTTGCCTAAGACTTTCATTTTCTTGATAATGTTGACATCAAACAACACACACACGCGCGCATGTGCGCGCGTGCATGCGCGCGCGCGCGCACACACACACACACACACACACACACACACACACACACACACACACACACACACACACACAAACACACTTCACTTCTCTCTCATAGTTGTCATCCCTCCTGAATTTTTCTTGAATCCGATCAATGTAGAAATAATTCCCAAAATCATTATTTGGAGAAAAAATCCAGAATTTCAAAATTTTGTTTAGAAATGTGAGAGGGTTTTTTTTTTTTTTTTTTTTTTGGGGGGTGGTGGTGGTGGTGGTGGTGGTGAGTGGTGTGGTGGTGGTTTAGTTTTGAATAGGGGTAATAAAGCATTGCAGAATAAACTCCAGATGGTGTGATAGGGAAGTTGGCAATGACATGCATGGAAAATGTTTTTTTAAACCCAGCATTTGTGAATTGAAACACAAGGGGTGAGAAAGGCTTTCAGTCAAAAACCAAACCAGTCTCTCTTCACACCACTCACCCACTTATCCCCTGCTTCCTACATTTGGACACCAGAGGGTTGGCAACTCACCCCCTCCCCCATCTCTCTGTCTGTTTGTCTGTCTCTCTCTCTCTCTCTGTCTCTGTCTCTGTATTTCAGCATTTCAAGAACACCTACACAGAATCTTTCCAGCCCAGATATGGCCCTTTGCAGTCAGCTGGCCTATAAGCAGCATTGCCTTGCAGAATCTTTCCACCTGATACAGTGGTGCATGGAGATGTCATGTCAGACGTTGTGCAGAAAAGGGGACACAACCCAGAGTGTGACAGAGGACCAGCTATGGCGAGCCAAGCAGCTGTATGACTCGGCCTTTCCACCCGGACACCAAGGAGAAGATGTTCATCATCGGACGCATGTCGGCCCAGGTCCCCATGAACATGACCATCACCGGCTGCATGATGACCTTCTACAAGTAAGGCCTGGGCTGTACGTGTTGCTGCAGAACAAGTGAACAGATATAAGCAGTCGCTTGGCTTCAGTTTCATTGTACCCTGCGAGTCAGATGAGATTTGGATGTGTTTAGTTGTTGTGTCACTTTGATCGTTTCAAGCCCTAATTGAAGTAAACACGAAAAGAGAGGGTACAGATTATTGCTCATGTCAATACACCAAGTTTTCTTTTCCAGATATCATAACTATCATGACAGGCGGCACAAAACAAATGCTTTTCTGATGGCTGTTGGTTACAAAATGCTGCAATCTGTTTTAGTTTTTCAGTGTAGTTTTTAGTCTTCAGTACTGCCATTTTTGTTGATTGATTGATCGTTTATGGTGATTTTACTTCTTGTTGTTGGTTAACTGACTGATTGATTGGTGGAAAATTTGACTCATTGGACAAGCCAGCCAAAACAGAATGTGTCATTTCTGTCTTTTTCTCCTCAAATTGATCGGAAATCTCTCTACCAATGGACAGAATAGAATGGCCGATTTTGTGTGCATGCTAGTTGGATACTCACAGGCATGGGGCAGTTACAAGCAGATATTCTAGAAATACTGTTTGTTTTGTAAAACTGAAAGCAGTCAATGTAATAAAATGAAAAACTGAAAGTAGATGTTACATTAAATAAAAAGTAAGTTATACACCTGTAGTAGATGGATTCTTGCAGCTGTGGATTGTTTTATTTTGTTAGATACATTTCTTTGACAGTTCTCTCTTTCTTTTTTTATGTTACCTGAAAGCAGACAGAAGTTTAGGAACATCTAGCAAAGTGTGTATGGACAAAAACAGATTTAGTGTGAACCAAATTTCAGGGTTTAGATTAGGCTGCAAGCTTCTTCTGTGAGCTAGCCGGATTGCCACAGAAAAAGATATGAAAGAGTGGATACACAATAGAAGGCTACAATGATAAATGATATGTAAATGTTCAAACATACAACGCCACAAACATGGAAGAAAAAAGACAGGCTCACTAGCATAGGGAAGGCTGTTCATGATCTAAAGGAAGAGAAGGAGGAATATCTCCACAGCACCTGTACCCCCCCCCCCCCCCCCCTTCCCCCATTCTGCCAAACATCATCAATCAGGAGCATAACCTCTACCAGCCAGTCCCAGGCTTTAAAAGAACACGTATGTCTGCTAACCAGGAGCATTCTGGCTCTTCCCTGAATACCCTTTGACAAGCCAAACTTCAGCCCCCCCCCAAACTTCAATACAAAGAAGAAAATTTCATTTCAGTGAACCAGAGACAAATTTATAGGAACAACAAAGTAAAGTGGCCTGTACTTTGAAGGGAAGAAACTACGTTTTTAGCTTTGGCCCTATTTGTACAAAACCAGGAAATGACAAACGGTAAACCCCTCGGTTCCCTGTTGCACCATTTCTGACCTCAAGAGTTTGTGACTGGGGAGTCTTATCCAAACCTTGGAAGTGCAAGGCAGTGCTGACAGCCCTGGGCCAGACAGGGCATGGCTGACAGGCTGAATGCAGCATGGAGGCCTAAGACCCAATGGAAGAGGATGGAATGGCTGGAAATCTGGAGAGAGAGAGAGAAAAAACCTTCCAGGTTGACTGACAGGAACAGAGTGAGTTCAAAGAAACAAACAAAACAAAAATTAACGGATTTCTTCACTAACCACACTTGTTCGAAAGATGTATGGCCTTAACCTGGTCGAGCCGCCGGCCACCTGCGACCTCCAAACAGGGTCATACGCAACATGCAAGAAAACTCCTCTCATATGAAATGACCCCTCGGCTCCCATGTGAGAGTAAAAAGAAAGAAATACAAAGAGAAAAGAACAAACAAAATACAGAGTATGAACCACACTTTTACAGGTTGACTACCAACACAGTGTTTATCACAGAGGAAGGGGGCAGACAGGCTGTCTGCTGAAAGCTGAAGATCATAAATGGTAGATTTAAACCCTGAAAACTGTAGATTTGAATCCACACTTGGCTGTCAGAGTGAAAGAATAGGTGTTGCAAGTAATACAGAATATGAACTAAATGCAGAAAGAACGTTCATAGCTTACATAATTATTCAGATAGGGCACAAATATATATTACAGACTTCTGTAAAAAAAAAACATTTTTGTTACAGTTGTTGAAATATTAACATTCATGTTCAGTTTATATGCATATCATTGCATGTCATACAAATGCTTGACAAGTTCATGAGGGTGTGAGTGGTGCTATGTTGGTGGTGGTTTGTTGCTGTTGGGTTTGGCTATTGCAGCTTTTGTTTTTTCAGTGGTAGAAAACCAAACAAGGTTAGATGGAAAGGGAAGTGTCATGGCCTTCATGTGTGCAGAACAACGCCAGCTGTGGTCTTCTGGCAGTGGTTCAACCAGTCGTTCAATGCTGTGGTCAACTACACCAACAGAAGTGGAGATCATCCCATTCCCGTCAAGTAATTATGCATTAAATATCATCATCATATGTGTATCATACAGTAATAATCTATGTCATATAACATTCCATTCTCTCTTTGTAGTACATTATTTAATATACCATATCATTCTCTCATGTAAGAATCAGTTTGATGTGCAGTCCCATTTCTCTCAAGTAGTTGGTCATTTGAAACATCCATTGCCCTCAAAAAGGCAGTCATTTGATGTGCTATTTCTTACGACTCAAGTAAACAGTCATTTGATATATCATTCTTTTCCCCTCAAGAAAACAGTGGTTGTCCCTTACGCTGGTTGTCACGACATTAATCGCGCAACTGCATCATGTCTGTCACTGGTTGTTGTGATTTAAGTTGCGTTGCAGGGTTAGCCTGTGAACCTAGTTTCACTAACACACACAGATGCGAAGCTATGGCTCATTGACAAACTAATTTGCATGAATGACTGAAAAAGCCTGGAACATGGATTTTCAGCACTTTAGCTTAGTTTTTATAGTTAGTAGCAGCTTGTAATGCATAGCGTGTTTCGAACCATCTGGCAAACAACAATGGCGGCACCTACAGGAGAATGTGGTAGAATTAGGAACTTGTTGGAAGATGTTTTTGCTGATGCTGTTGTGGAAAAAGCAGGTGAAGAGAAGTTATGGACATTTTGAATGAACTGGGTGTGGTGGATGATAGTTTTGATTTACATCAAGCACCATGTAATCGTGATTTTGAGATTGACACGGACAGTGACTGGATGAATGCCAAAGGTTGGAGGGGGAATCTTAGCGTGCCATTCAGTTGGGAAGAAAAACTCAGTGTAGTGCTTCCAGATGATCCTAAACCTTTCAAACATAAACAACGACAGTGTGGCCTAACTGTAACAATTGTTGACAGTGACCATTTTGGGATGTTGTTGTGTTATCAGCATGTGTTTTCAATGGGAAAACTGAACTGTACCTCATTTATTCTTACCTGGATTACCTGCATGGAAGACGGGTATAATCGACACTGACTTTCCTTTGAACAAGGCTGTAACTTATTTCTGGCTACTGTGGAACATCATAGATTGGATTATTTGTGAACAAGCTCTTGAGAATGACAAGCAGATGTGCCACCTGTTTTCACCTGTTATTTTCACATTCTGGACAGGTAAGCACCTAATCAAACACTCACAAGCACACCAGTTCTGTTTTATATTATTCTTTATTCAGTTACTAACAGTATTTATTCTGCATGTCATGTTCAAATACTAACCATTGAAAAGTTATGCATATTATACAACACCAGGCCACATACATAATAGTACATTGTTAAATAATCAGTGTAAGGGTTAATATATCATCCCGTTCCAGTCAAGTGAACAAGCATTGGATAGATTATTCCTTTAGCCTCAGGTAAACAGTCATGTAGTATATAACTTCAGTCCTGTTTTCTTTTCTTTTTTTTTCTGTCCCATTTTCTGTGCCACCTCAGTGGCATTGCACTCACGCCCCTCATTCTGACTCCCAGTCCACAGCCACAGCACCAGCACCAGCAGTCCACAGGGACTCTCGGTGTAAAGTTGTCAAGAGGGAACCCACTGGAGGAGACACTGCACTGCTACCGAGTCACTTTGGTGGTGTTCAATGGCACCTGTTCTGATCCAACATATACAAAATACCACCTACTAAGCCCCCAGCTGACAAAGATAATTGCTTAATCGCGCAGCTGACATGAGTGAGCTCTCCCTATGGAGGGCGCCACCATGTCCATCCCATGACAGCCCTTATGAACTTGCTGATACTGGTGACCTTGATGCAATCAAACCAAGGGCATAAATATGGAGAGGACATCGAAATTGAAGTCACCCTGAGAGCAGGACATGAAAGGCCACAGAATTTGAGACTTTTTTATGCTGATCAGTGAGAATGAGGATGATGAAGACGCTGCAGATTTACATTCCCATCTGAGACTGCATGACAGGGCTGTACTCTATGCTTACTTTCATAATATATCCCACATCAAACAGGGCCCGAGAGATACAAACACAAGTAGTGCTGGTCAGGAAATTTGAGCAGCACTCTCAGAGGTGCATCCATTAAAGTGGATGAAACTCGACTGTGGTCCCAGTCTTCCCAATTGAACCTGTAGCAAACTTAACTCTGTGTAGGAGCTGATCAGGGCAGAAAATACCACATGACTCAGATGGAAATCGAACCCACAACCACCCAGCCAGGGGTCTGCTAACCACTTTGCCATGGCAGCTGGTCGAGTCCAGTTTTCATTAGTTTTTTTGGCCTGGTCATTTCAGTCGCATGGTCTCTTGATTAACACATGATTCCAAATGTAATTACAGAGTATAAACTTGCAGTGATATGACCAAGTGTGTTTCGCTGGCTGATCTCGTGTAGGTGGCATGTATGTGATGAATGTTGACGCCATATATTTTGTAGACCTTTATATTATGTGGTATGCTTCTAAAACCATTTGTCTGGAATATACATGAGCTTCTGTGCTTGATATATCCACAGAAGCCAGTGCCTGTGACATGTAGTGGAGTTCTCTGTGTGTGTGTATGTGTTTGAGGCCTCAGAAGAGGGTTCCATTGCCTTTGCAGACAGCTGGGTTTATCCTATGTCCTGGCCACGGGCGGTTCCATCACCACTGCACTGACTCTGAACAGTATGGTCAAGGTGAAAGAGGCATCTTTCTGCTCCTCTTCCCTCAGCGTGTGTCTGGCTGTATCTGCTGTTGAATGTATGAAAGATGTCAGAGTTTAGCGCTGAAGAGAGAATGCAGGTATCTGAATGATGGAGTGAAAATGTGTGGCAGTTGTTGGAGTTTAGTGCTGAAAAGATAACATGGCTATCTGAATGATAGAGTGAAAAATGTGTGGCAGTTGTTGGAGTTTAGTGCTGAAAAGATAACATGGCTATCTGAATGATGGAGTGAAAAATGTGTGGCAGTTGTTGTTGGAGTTTAGTGCTGAAAAGATAACATGGCTATCTGAATGATAGAGTGAAAAATGTGTGGCAGTTGTTGGAGTTTAGTGCTGAAAAGATAACATGGCTATCTGAATGATAGAGTGAAAAAATTTCACTGTCAGTAGTGAAGCTCAGGCGCAAGGAGCTGAAAAAATAACATGGCTATCTAGAATGAGCGTGTGAAAAATGTGTGGCAGTCGTCAGAGCTTTGTGCTGAAGAGAGAACGCGGCTATCTGAATTAAGGCATACCCGAAATTTCACTGTCAGTAGTGAAGCTAACAGGCAAAAGGAGGAGGAGAAAAAGAAGGAGAATGGTAGAGGTTTACTGAGCGTGCGTTGATTTTTTAATTTCAGCACTTATTTGCACATTGTTGGCATCATGGAGTTCACAGGTTCACAGATGGCTGATAGGACCAGGCTAACAACCAAAAAGTGCAGTGACCTTTTGTATATTAGAAGTTATTTGTATTATCTCATTTTCTTTTTTAAAACCCAACAGATTACTTTGAATGTTTTTATATTCCCATATTTAAATAAATAAGAATAGTTGATTGACTGCATAAAGTGAAGGAAACCATTAACAGAGGTTCCATCAGTACATCTGTTTGTTTCTCGTGTCCTTTTAGATTATTGCCATTTTTTTTGATAGCTGTATTTATTTTGCTTTTGATTTATCTAGTAACTAATTGGTGTGACCTGCTCAAGATTCAAAAATAACAACAATCACATGCATATAGAAGTTATATTATACCATCAGTGTAACAGGTCACAGATGTCCATCTTAACAAGTGGTACACTTTGTAGCGTGATTTAACATGCTTCAGACTTCAGATTGAATGCTGCTGTCATCAGTAAGTTGTGAAATAAACCAACCTACCAAAAAAAAAGAAATAAATAAAATAACAGTATAGACAAACAGTGCAGTAGGGAAAAAAACAAAAAAAAACAAAAAAAAAAAACAACGAAAAAACAAAGAAGTCATTTAGCAGAACAGGGATGCGTGTTTTAGAGCTGTTCAGGTGTGTGCAGAGGAAGCCGTCGGTAACCTCTGATAGAAATCCTTAAAAATGGGACCTTTCAGTGGTTGGACTCCTGCCTGGTGTGTGCAGAGGAAGCCGTCTGTAACCTCCAATGGAAATCCTTAAAAATAGGACCTTTCAATGATTGGACTCCTGCCAGGAAAAAGCTCCAGCAAACACAAAGAGAGAATGTTTAAGGTACAAACATGGCTGTAATGACTTAAATTCTCTTTTCAGAACTTTTATTATAGGACTTCAAAATATATAGGCCTTATAGGAACAAAACGAAAAAGAACGAAACTAAAAGTGGAAGGAAAGAATTCAAACATACAAATGGCTGCTATGTAGATGTCATAGATATACAGTGTGTTGAGTTATTGTGGTGATGATGATGTAGCGCTGATGATGAAGTGTGGTGATAATGTTGCAGAAATTTCCCCCTTTGATTGGACGCTTTGTGCCATTCGCAGCTGTGGCTGCTGCCAACTGCATCAACATCCCATGTATGAGGAGCAGGTTTGTCCCCTTAATTGTTATTTTCATCATTATTGCTATTATCCTATCATCCTGTGTACAGACAATCTGCAGAACAGTCTTGTTCGAGATTTGTAATGAAAGGATGAAGTTATTGTGATGATCATATACTTTTCTTCTCATAAGAACAAGATCTTGGCATGAATCATGCCACATGACGCTGGAAAGAAGAAGGGTGAACAACTGTTTATGAGAGACTGGTAAAGATGATTCTGTTTTTCAGAGAAATAATGAACGGTATACCTGTGTTTGATGAAAATGGCAACCGTCTGGGGGAATCTAAACGAGCAGCAACAAGTGCCATTACCCAGTGGTGATATCCAGAGTTCTTATGGCGACACCTGGCATGAGTAAGTATCCCTCTTGCTGTGCCTTGAACTTCCTTCCTGTATGGTCTGTGAATACAGCATATTGTCCAATGTCAGTGTGACTTTTTCTTCTACTTTGTCTCATACATATCTGCCCAGACAAATGCCTTATCCCCACTTAGCATGGAATATTGTCATATCAACAGGATAAAAAAAGGATTGAGACAATGATCACACTTAGTGAGTTCACTTCTTTACACCATATTTAACTAGTACAGTTATCTCCTTTATCCTTTTCCCTCTAGTCCTTGAAGGAGGAGCATGCCATTTGCTCCAGGGTCGTTTCCATGGCAGGGATGTAGATAATTACTTCTCTTGCTTTCTCTCTGAGAGACGATAATGGTAGGAGGTTGTCTCTCAGCTTTCTTCCCCTTGTGGCAGACTTTGCTGCAAACAGCTAGGTCCTCTCTATGGTAAAGGACAGCCTAAGGATTTCCTTTTGGACCCCCCACCCCTCCATCTGACTTTGTCTCCTTATTAGACCAAGATCCCTAAACCAGCCAAGACTTCTGTTTTGATGGAGGAGGTGAAGGAAGCAGTTTCAAAGGTCTCACAGTTAAACAGTCAGAACTAGTTAACATTGGTTCTGACTGCATTCCCCATACAGTCCTTTGAATGAGACTATAAACCGAGGTTCCATGTGTGAAACACATGTACAACGTCTTGCACACACACGTCAAATCCTATCACCAACTTTCGGAAGAGAAGGCCAGTTTGGCCATTGGTATGGATGAAACGTTACACATAGCATGCACCTTCCCCGAAGATGGAGTATGGCTGCCTTAATGGTGGGATGAAAAAAACAGCATTACACACTAAACTCCACTACCTGTCTCTACAAGCAGTGAGCGCACTCTATCAGCCTGTGTACGCAGAAAAGAAGGGAAAAAAAAAAAGGTCTCTCTGCTATGTCCCCCAAGTTTTTTTGCTATTCTGTTTCTCCTTCCCAAGAACAGTAGCAAATGGAGACCCAGTGATCAACTTTAACAAGCCTAACCAGTATAGTTCCCCTCCCAGTTCACCATAAAGACAGCTGGAAGGCAACACATTTCCATCCTTCCATGGATTGGGCGGTAAGCCTTGACTTCCAGACGCTTATTTCCACATTCCCATCCACATGTCATCCTAAAAGTTCCTTCGCTTTGCCTTTTAGGGAAAGGTCTGTATCTTCAAGGCTTTTCTGTTCGGCTTGTCTCTGAGTCCCAGGTTTTTCACCTGGGTTATGGGCACAGTCACAGCTGCTGTAAGACAGAGAACCAAATCAATGTGTTTGAACCATCTGGACAACCTCCTTCACAAGAACCAGAATCAGTTCTTTCCAGGGATCTGGCGACCTGTGAACAGACCCTCTCCTCTCTGGGTTTTCGAGTGAATCTGGAGAAATCAGCCAGAGTTCTGTCTCAGAGTGTTATTCCTCAGGGCTTGCACTTCCTCACAGAACAGCAGCTAGCGTGTGATCCAGATACCAGGGTAGAATGGATCCAGTCTTTTGCTCTGTCTGTCCTTCAGTCTCAGTCTGCATCTCCTGGCAGCTTCCAGACCATGATTGGCATCTGCGGCTGCTTTCACTCAGGCCCCTTCAGTGGGTTTTGAGCTTCACTTGGCTTCAGTCTTTGTGTACGTTTTGCACCTTTTTATTTGGCAAGTCTGCATTGCTGTTGGTGATTTTGTGCTGAAGAGATTTTGTGTGGCTCTATGTGTGTTATGTGTGCTTTAAATGGTACTACGGTATTCACTTTCACTGTATAGTTTTAGGTTGGAGTCTTCTCTTCCTGATGCTGGGCTTGAGAATTTTTTTTTCTTTTTTGTACTTGTACTTATTATTTTCTCTTTGAGCTTTACTTGAAGGAGAGTGGGACTAAACCTCCGGGCTGTACATAGACCAGTGCTTAAAGTCCCTAGTGGCTCTGTTGCCGAGTTTCTGTTTGGGGGATTCAGATATTTTGGTGGGGGATCAGTGTCTCCCTCTTCAGGTGAACATGCTCCCCACCACCCTCTTCATTATTCTGATATTTGTTTAGACAGGCAACTACAAGAAAAAGAACTTTACTAATAAAAGTTGTTTTATGCTATATTTACCTTCCAAACATTATGACTCCCATCCACCTCCCCACTTAATCAGGAAAAGGTGCAAAAGCTGAATTAGTTCAGATATGATGCAAAGAGGTCAATTCACTAAGGGTGAACTCACTCTTGCTGCCTGTATGGGTATGGATGTAAGGTTAGCTCCCCTGCTCACCCTATTTTGCTAGTTTGTTTATCCCAATGATATGGCGATCTTCTATGCAAGGTGGGGATAACACATTGGTTCGGACAGGTAATATATCGTAAAATTATTTTTAGTTGTAGATGTCCTTTTTTTCCTTTTAAAATTTATTTGATTTGAGTTTATTTCATTACCATGTATGCCATCATAGTGCAGTCAAGTGGAGTATTTTTATCTGATCTATTTGTGTGTTCACAAGACATCCAGAAAACAGTGTGGCTCAGTTTTACAAAGCTGTTATAAGGTCAGTATCTGAAAAGGTTTACCATAATTTTTCTAAGACTAAAGCAGGTTTTAAGTTTTTCAAGACTTTGTCTGTAGTCAAGAAATCAGAGATAGTTTTTGATATCTTAAGTTTGTTTTTTTTTTCTAGAAATATTGTAGCCAGCCATCTGTGCTGTCATCGTCAAAACCAAAGGGCCCCTTTTGCTGTTGGAATTGGAAAAAAATAATCAGATGCCAGTAAGCACAGGCATAAGTTTTGCCCTTAGACTTATTCCATTTCAAAATTTTTTACTTCCATATCTGTTGCATTCCATTTAAGAAATCGTAATGTCAGAAGTGAACACACACACAAGGTACAAAGTGATACTTATTTAAAATGCATGCAGAGCAGGTATATGAATTTAAGATATGCAAATTGTTATACATCATAATTCATATGCATGAAAATGCACAAAACATTTGCTTTCCAAAATGGCTATTACCTTTGGAGTATTTTTAGTCTCTATATTATTAGAATAAATCCTTGCTTTATGTGTGTGTGTGTGTGTGTGTGTGTGTGTGTGTGTGTGTGTGTGTGTGTACACTTGTGTCTGCATCTGTGCACACTTGTATGCTTGTCTACACACATGTATGCCTTTAATAAGTTATCGGATAAGTGTGCCAGTTTCATATTTCTGTTCTGTTCCTTGGGAACACAAGTTCAAGTTATGAAAAATTAATCAATGAATTTTCATTTTGCTTCAGTGATACCACCATTCATCATGAACTATCTGGACAAGAAGCCATTTCTGCAGGTATGGAGGATGACTTTATACTTACTGTCTTTTGTGTCCTTTCTCCTTCTTCATGCAGATATCATGCAGGCTTCATATTATACCTTTTTTTTGAAAGACTTTTATGTGAAAGAAAGGAATCTTTACGTAATCAGTAAAGATTTTAAAGAAAGAAAATTTTTCTAGCTTTTTGTTGCTGTTGTTGTTGTAATTGTAAGTAGGCAGTATGACCTAACTCTATTCCAAGGTAAGTGAGACATAGTTGTTACAGGTTACTTGGGGTTTGTTTAATCAAAAATGTTCTGATGGTAGTACTTTTTCTTTAAAGTTGTGTGTAACTGATTGTAGTGAATAAAGACTGGTTTAAACATAGGTTGTGTGAGAAGTTGACAGAGTTAAAGATAAAGCCCCTTGTAAATTCTTCCTTTCTATTTTGATTGATTGCTTGTACAGTATTATGATGTCTGATTGTGGTATACAGTGCTACTGTATAGATGTTTAAGATTTGCGTTTATGTACATTATGGGTGGGTTTTGGGTGGTTGCATGGGTGTGTGGAACAAACTGGGGAGGAGGCACTGTATGTCTGCGTGTTTGTTTTCAGAGGATGCCATGGTTGAATGCCCCCATTCAGTGGGACTGATTGGTTTCTTGTGAGTAGCTCAGCCACACATGTGTATGTTGCTCTTTTCTCTCTTCATGGTCTGCTGTTTGTTTCCATGATGCTCTTCTCCTGTACATCTACCATCATTCTCTGTGTCATAAAGCTGACTTTGGGTACAGTTCATTAAAATGACATATGGACTGAGAGGCAATGTTTAGTTGGTCAGTTTGAACAAAAGGAAATTGGTTCAGCAGTGTAGTTGTCTTATAATGCTCTGTGTGTGTGTGTGTGTGTGTGTGTGTGTGTGTGTGTGTGTGTGTAATTAATCTTTAAAAATTAAGGGAAAGAAAAGATTTTCTGTTTTTATACAACATTGAAATAAGACAGGAAACAGTGACATGACTTCTGTATGTTCACCGACACTTAGTCAGTCAGTTCCTGCTCTTTGATCATCTTTTAACACTGTCATCTTTTGCTTGAGCAAAAAATGCAGTCTTCTCTTTCGCCTTGTTGACTGCATCCTCCAGCTATACCTCCCACATTCACCACAGTCAGCATGTGCACTGAAGCATGTATAATTGTTGCTGTTTATATACCACTGTTCAGGCAATCAATCTCATATTCAGGAGCCAGTTCTGCTGTTGAAACAGGATGAAGAATTTTTGCAGATAACTGTGTGAAAGGATGCTGGACAATGGAGTGAAATTCCCTGTTTTTGTTTTATTGTTTCCATGACTGACAAAACTTGGTGACACGCATGAAAACACAAAACGTGTCACATTGGCAGCCTGCTCTTCTGGTTGGAATTCATGCTGGTGGTGAATGTAACTGCAGCAGCCATGTCGATTTCAGTTACCGGCACAGCTCAGTGTCTGGCTGGGGCTTCAGTGTTCTCTCTTCAAACATCCCAGAAGAAATTGCTGAAATTGTTGAACGGAATGGATATAGATTAAGCGATAGCATTGTGGTTGGTTTTTATGCAGCAGCAGCTTGATGCTGAAATCAGAGGAGACATCAACAGATGATGAGAATATAGGAAGGGATCAAGCTTGTGATTTTTCTGTGTTCCAGCTTGGTCTTTGCCACACCTCTATGCTGTGCCTTGTTTCCACAAAAAAGGTAGTGTGTGTGTGTGTGTGTGTGTGTGTGTGTGTGTGTGTGCGTGCGTGCATGTGTGTGTGTGTGTGTGTGTGTGTGTGTGTGTGTGTGTATGAGTGTGTGTGTTTGTGTGTGTGTGTATGCATGCATGTGCATGCGCGTGCGCGTGTGTGTGTATGTGTGTGTGTGTGTATGTGTGTGTGTGTGTGTGTGTGTGTGTGTGTGTGTGTGTGTGTGTGTGTGTACAATTATTCCATGGTCTGTGTTTGCATGCAATCTCTGAGTTGTACATTCACATGTGGACTGGTGTGATTAATGACTTAAGATTGAAGCTCCACATGTTCACATTTTCAAAAGCACTCCAAAGGAGAAAAAAAAACAGGTGGGGACAAGAGAGTGAGGTAGAGAGGTGAAAGTTTATGATCTATATATCTAGTGTACTTACATATGAGGCGTTCGGTCCATATGTACTTGGTTGAAGCAAAAGCTTGCAGTGATTGCAGGCAAGATGTTTGATTTGTTTGTTGAGTCTTTTTCTGCATATGGGTGCGTGCGTGTTGTGTACTCAGCAAGATTTTTTGAGAGGGATCAGAGAGAGAGAGAGAGAGAGAGAGAGGAGGGCAGTGAGAGAGAGAGTTTCTGTGTGTAAGAAGGATTTTGTGAGAGGTTTGATATATGGGAGATAGTTATACATGGTTTTGTTTTAACAGTACTTGATATGTATATGTGTATTTGTGCAAACATTGCCTGTTGCAGCTCCATGAAAGTAAGCCACCTGGAGGCAGAGTTGAGAGAGAAGTTGGAGGGTCTGCCCACCCCAGTGGAGAGAGTCTACTTCAACAAAGGATTGTGATGAGCTGGTAGGAGGTGTGCTGTGTGGCAACTAGAACTCTGTGGTGATCACAGTGTCTACCTTTTATAGCATAACTGAGTCCACCAGAGATGGTTGTTACTATGGATGTCTCTGAGCTTGGGACCAGATGTATTGAAAACCGTCCACCAGATGGTTGTTACTATGGATGTCTCTGAGCTTGGGACCAGATGTATTGAAAAGGACAGACTGATAGGATTTTTTTTTTAAGTGGCTGAAATGGTAGACTGAAGAAAGTTGGTTGCTCTTCATATACAGTGTTTTAGATGTATCTTTATCTCCCGAATCCTGTCTTCTCATGGTTCTTCGGTATTCCCATTTCCCCATAGTTAACCCACGTCCAGTTTACTGTTTGTTTCGAAGAGAAGTACTACTTCCCATGCTCGGATATGTACATGAACATGTTGGAGATACTTTGTGAAAAGATCAGATCTGTTTTTAGATATTGGAACAGGTGTCTAGGATTGTGCCCATTTCCTTAAAGAAAATCACACATGTGTTGTTAGATCATGCCTTCAGAATGTTAAACAGTGTCTGTTTCTGCATTTCCCCGGTCATCATACTATCTTTATCTCTTTCTCTCGTACTTGATATCTCCACCCTTGTGTGATTTTGGAAACAGACCATATAAATGATGACCACTGTTTAATCTAGATAGGAGTGACTGTCTTGATTTCTGATAGAGAGTAAGGAAATGTCTACCGCTGTGTTTGTAAATATGACCTGAACTGTCATATAACAAAGGGTCTCTGTGGGTATAGATACATTTCCTATGTCTGTCAGTTGAATTATATTTGAGTTTGAGCAGTTTGATGAGGTGTATTTCGGGAGAAGGAAGGCAAGAAAGGGAGAGGGGATGGTGTTTTGTTTTGGATTTTTTGTTTTGCTTTGCTTATTTATCTCGTTCAGAAGAAGAAAGCAGGCTAGGAAATCATTTTGTTCAATTTCATTTCAGACATGCAAACACATTTGTCTACAAGCTTTACAAATGCAACCCTTACACATTACAAACTGACCCCCACCCCCTCTAACACAACACACACACACACACACACACACACACACAACACACACACACACACACACACACACACACACACACACACTGTCTCTCTCCCTCTCTCTTTTGGAATATTCAGTAGAGAATCCTGTTTCTCCTTGCCTGTTGAACGGTAAATAGCCTTCGGATATCTCTTATGTTCTCCTGTCAGTGTTCTGTTTTGCAAAGATGCTTGTGTGTCGTAATCACAACATATTGATAAGCAACAAACTTCACGGTTGTTGTTTACTGATGAAAGACTGGAAGAGGAAGAATCGTTTTTGTTCCAGTGGTTGTGTGGAGATCAAATCATGAGAATGACCATTTAGGAATAAAAGTTTGGATCAGAAGTACATTAAGACTGATGTAGCCAAGATTTCCTCCCATCAGCCTCTGATCTTCCTGAACGAGAGAGAGTACAAAAAGGAACAGGATCTTGTGGCTTGTTTTCTGAATATTTTTTTTTTTTTCCTGTTTTGTAAAATGATCTCCAGAATGTAATATAGACAAGAATGTATGTCTGTTTGGAGTTGTTTGATATGAAAGTGTGATTTTAAAAAGACAGGAAATGAAGAATGCAGTTATTCAGTAAGAACTTCCCCTCTCAAACATGGTTTGAATGAGCAGCAGTGCATGTGGATTCATCACAGTGCCACTTGAAATATCAAATATATTATGTTTGTGTTCATTTGTTGCTCAGTTACACATTTCACTAAAAGTGCTAGATCAGTGTGTGTATGTATGTGAGAGTGGTGTATAAGAGTAGTTTGTCGTGGCTTATGCTTGGGTTTAATTTTACACAGGTATGGCACCAACATTTTGGTGACCGACTTCAAAATTCAGATGAAAGAAAAGTCTAGAAGTCTGCTCCATTTAGGAGGTGTAGCCTTTAACTTCCACGGTTGTTGGTTGATGAACGTTTGATTGGAAGGGAGAGAACTGCATTTCTGTGCTATCTAAAAAAAGAAAAACAAAACAAAAAAACATCATGAAGGTAGATAGGCAAATGATCAACCATCTCTTGGCATAACACAATATTGATTAACCCATATTTGACTTAAGGCAAAACTTGTGCATGATAGCCCCTGGCAAATAACTGAATGATTGTCAGAACCACAGCTGCTTTCAGTGCAAAGGAATTGGTCAGCGACTTTGGAACCATGCATTCAGGCTTCCATAAAATACTAGAAATCATTATCATAACCAAGTTGTCTATGTTTCTGTTCAAAATATTCACAAGACACAAATGTGTTCAAGTTTGTAGGTAGTCTTTGTACACATAAATGTGTTTCCAAGTAGATGCTTTCCACCTATTATTTTTTTCCCAGCATGCTGACACATTAGTTAACAGATTGCTAGATATACAGCAAACAGCCAGTCACTTGGTTTATACTGCAAGAATTAGTGCAGACGTTCTAGAAATACCTGTGTGCCAGTTTAAATGGGATTCTGAAGGTTCCATGTATGCATTCTGTCCTGTGTACATGAATAGTGCTCTGATAATCCATGATTTCATTGTTTTATTTGAAGAGAGAGCAAAAAAAGCACATCCAACTTTGTTCAGAGTTTTCACCAGAACAGTGGACAACAGGAACTAGCAGTGCAGATCGCAGGTGGACCTTTTGCATGACAGTGATGAAGGTCTGTAAGATCGAGTGTTTGTGGCTGATTTCCCCAACAATGGTGTCGGTTATTCCATTGAAGGTAAAGGTCACTCAGGATCAAGTGCAAACATTGCGGATATTGGCTCTCTGTGAGGTTTGGATGCTTTGTCGATCATGAAATAATGTCAAACTAGTTACTGTGATGTGTGAATAACACTTCAATGAAAATTTAAAAGATAACTGTTACTTTAAATTATGTGTAAAAATCATTGCCACCCACATTACGAAAATGATCATGTGAAATATTTTGAATTGAAATGTCGAAAATGAGTCTTGAGGGAAAAGTCTGCATTGTGAATGTAATGTTGTCAGAGTACGGAGAGGGGTGTGAGGATGTGTGTTGTTTTGTTTAGTAAAAAACAGTTTTGTATAGTTTTGGGAGGCTCATTTCCACTTTCGTGAAGGAGTGTAAAAAAGAATAAAATTGATCATGTGGCAGTTGTGCATAGGAAGTAAGACAAATGTGTACAGTGTTGATTCAGGTATACAGTTTTAGAACTTTTTTTTAACATCTTGAATGATTTTAAAATATTAGTTTCTGTTTACTATGATGATCCCATTTTTTCTTTTAAGAAAGCTGTACTTCTACAGGAGAACATCACACAGCAGCGGCATTTTGATTCATAAGGACCGATATATGTCTGTGTGTCTTTGAGATGTGAGAATGTAATTTTCGTCAGTAACAAAATTGTTCATATTTGTTAGTCTCCTTGAAATTTAAAATCTCTCTCCTAGAAGAAATCCATCATTTTTGCAAAAACCACTAGCAGCTATTGAAGGTCAGGAAGCAATGGCTATTTGTAAAGAAAGGTCTAAAGATTCATGTTTCTTTGGATAGAGGGAGATAATTTTTCGTTGTTTCTTTGAATACACCTACATTTGACCATTTAAGAATGAAATCATTTCAGGAAAGTAATTCAAGGGAAGTAATTAGGATTTGGCCTGGAAATGGTAGCATGGAAATTTACTTTGGGGGCATTCCCCGTCTGCTGCAAGTCGTCTGTCTCTCCTGTCTCCTCTGGCATTCATTTGGCATGGAAAAATAAAAATTCATTATTGCAAATTTGGATTTTCAGACTGGTATCAAACTTGCCAATTTCAAGCTGCTATGACTTTTTTTGGAGCAGAAAAAGTGTGGATATGTACATCGAATGAAAGCGATGTCACCTTGCACGTGCGTAAACAGCATACTTGAAAAGACACACCCATTTGACTTTTCTGTTTTTATCATCAGTGTGGCAAATTCTAATTTTTTGTTGTTTTGACAGTTGTTTTTTATTGGTTTTGTGATCTTGTGTGAGGTCATGTCTTCCAACAAGCTAATGTGCACCGTGTGCTTCAGAGATCAGGCTAAGATTAGGAACACTCTTTCCACAAAGTTTCCTATAGGCAGCCAGTTCAAGTTCCTTTCATAGTCTTCGTTAGCTCAGCTACATTTTTTTTTGTTATGTGTAGTTATATTATCCATTTGTGATATCGAGCCAAACTAGTTTTAAGCAAAGCATGCTTCAGTCATTTCTATGTGACGTGTCTGATTTTTATCATTTTTTTTAATTGAATTAAACATATATTGTTATTGTACACATCATACACTGACCAGACATCTAGATCTTATTGTTGAGAAAAGAAAAGATATTCGAAAATCATAAAATACAACAAAGAGTTAAACCAATGCTAGTGCTTACAACTTGGAATCCTTGTTGGACACATGACATTTTGTGAAGTGCATCAAAATCCGTTTTTTTTCCTTCAGATTTCCTTTTTTTTTTTTTTTTAAACGTATAACATATCTGAATAGATTCATCCTCACTTTTTATTTTTGTGGGTGTAGAACATTTTGCGAATGTAATTCAGCATATATATGGCTTTATGGCGTATAAAGAAAAAACATTTTTATCTCTGAAAAAATATTGATCATTTGGAGGAACACATTTTTGGTTTGTTTGTTTTTTTGTTTGTTTATTTTTGATTTATGATGACAATGTTTATAGATCCATATGACAGAAAATCTGCTTTTATTTCCTGGATTAAAGAATCTTGCACCTCAAATGAAAGTTTGGTGGTATATAAGATCAATATATTCATTTCTGGAAGTAGTTTTGCTAGTGTTCCAATCACTGGAGATGTCCAGTTTTAATTGGCCCAGATCTTTAGATTCAGAATGACTTGTGTTGAAAACATATCTTATTTTCTTGGCAAACACACAGAAGAAATATGATACTATTATTTTCAGCCTACAAGGCCCTCTGCTTGATTTCACTTTTTTTTTTTCTTTCACATAAAATTTGAAATGAGGCAGAGAACAGTAAAAACAAACAAGAATGGAAATTCTTGTTCCCATGATGAGAAACATGTATCCATGTAACTTTGAACCAATGCTGCCATTAGCAGGATCCATTTCGAGTTAAAGGTGTATATTTGTCTCACCATTGGAGCAAGCATGACCATTCTCTTTGTCAATTACTTTTTTTTTCTTTACATTATTTATTTTACTCATAAACAAAATACCTGACTTTTAATGTGTATGAGGGAAGAGGGTGGGTGGGTGATGCTATGCATTTCACACCAAAGTCACATTCTCACTTAAAGTCGGCATCTGTTGTGCTGGTGCAGTGAATTGAAGTGCATATTATTTGACAGTCAGTACTTGAGCCATGTTGACATGAACATGCTGACATCATGCACAAATTGATTTAGCCATAGGTACAGCATTTTATAATGTACAAAAAAAAAAAAAAAAAAAAAAATGCCCCCCCCCCCCCCTCTGTGTTGGGATTTTTTCCTTTTGTTTCGAAATGGACAGTTTTGTGAAAAGAGTATTTTATTCATAGTTCATTTCTTGGACTGATGTACATTCACATCAAACATCAAGGAAGTTCAGCGTTATTGCAAAGAAATAATACAGTGTCCAAATTAAAGGTAACATTCTCAGTAGCAGGTGTGTTGACATTCGTCATTGATTACAGAAAGTGCATCACCAATGGCAACAGATGTCTGATCTTCTCCTAGGGGACGTTGTTCCAAGCTGTTATCAGTTCTGTAGCAAGCTGGTCCAAGACTGCAACTAACTGGTTTGGGAGGATGCACACCTGACTGTTCAGATGATCCCAAAGGTGTTGGATTGAGATCCAGACAGAAAGCTGGCCAAGCGTTCACAATGTCATCGTCCACAGCACTCGGAAGCTCAGTGGGCTGGCCCCTTGTGCGCATTAACTCCAAGACTGGCCTCCAGGAGAAAGTAAGAGGTCTAGTGCTGTTAAAGAGAAGGCCATGCACTGCAGGATCAATGCCTGAGGTCATCACACCCTCCACTCAAAACTTTCGACTCGCATCCTTTTTGCTGTTTCTTGCCCAGCAACATTGGAAGTTGTTTAATGTTTGACGTAAATTGACACCAATAAATTCAGGAGATGGACTGTGAATGAAAATACTTTTTCTTTTCACAATTGTCACTTTTAAGATAATTTCCAACAGGGAGAAGGTGACAGCTTTCTTTATTTGTCTTTCTTTCTTTTTTTTTTTTTTTTTAGCGGTCTCATCTTACATGCCACATTAGTGGCATTGCACCTACACTACTCTTTCTGTCTCTGTGTCCGGCCACAGCCCCAGCTCCAGCAATGTACAGGAAGCAGAAAATGTCATAATGAGGCAGCCCACTAGAGGAGGCAGCTGCTGATCACTTCAGTGGTTTTCAGCATCGCCTGTTCTGATCCAGCATACGAAGGACATTGTCTGCTAAGCCCCCTATTAATGACAATAATTGCATCATCACAGAAAAGGGGTGATAGCTTTCTTTTGTTAAGAGTATTTGAGGCATGATGGACAGAATTTCAGTAAGGAAATTATCGCCTTTAGTGTTTCTTACCCGGAAATTCAAGGAAGTACTTATGACTTTAGATTCAGGGATTATTTGAATGAACATTGTGTCTTGTTTACTTTCCATACACAATGCATGCATGATTCAGGAACAGACAATATGTGTTGTTTTACTGTCTGCATATAGGTTTACTCAGCCTATGTAAAATGACTGATTTAACACAACATTACACAATTGTTACGTGTAAATATGTTAGGATTTTTTTCAGTGTACTTGTGTGTGCTTGTGCACATGTGCAATTAACTATGACCTCAACTGTCAACCACAACACTGGTGCATTTATTCTTGTGAAGTGCACTGTCATGTAGAAACTTTCCCCAAATTTTGTTTCTTTTTAGCTTCTTTGTTTTCATGTAATCCATTTGCAAATTCTGAAGTTTCTCATTTCATGCACTATTCACTTAAGATTCCTGGCTCTTTTTTTTTCTTTCTAGAAACATTGAATTTTAGTGTTGGAAACAAATATGTGTAACATTTTAGAATTATCGAGTTTAGTATGGGAAAAAAATTATGTTAACAATTAAACTAGAATGATGCAGAGCTGCTTGTCATTGCGATATATTATGTTACCCCTCCTCCTTTCTCTCTCTTCATCCATTGTCTTTTCTGTGTGTGTGTGTGTGTGTGTGTGTGTGTGAATTACAGATTATAAGTATGAACTTGGGCTCATACCAAAAGAAATATTATTGAGAACTTCATTTTTATAGCTTTACCTGCATGAAATTTAAATGTAAAAAAAATAAAGAAAGAAATGCTAATGAGGATCTCAGAATTCAGTAACTCCATCACTTAAAGTGCTGTTGTCAGTAGAGCACTTCCAAACCAAGAGTAGGATGCTAAATGCCTAGATATGCAACACCACACAATTTAAACAAAACCAGTGAACAAGGTCTGTTCATAGATTACATGCTTTATTCATGAAATCAACACATCATTCAACAGAAAGTCTTTATCACAAAAAAAAAAAAAAAAACGACAAAAAAAAAAAAAAAAAGGAAAAAAGCAATATACTGAGATTACAAGCATACAACATTTTGAAATAAAAAAAAAAACGGCTGTCAATTTTGTGTTTCATAACTTTTCTTTTTCTTTTTTTTTTTTCCAAAGTCTGTGCATCTCTATAATGAAGTCTCTGTGATGAGGTAAAACTGTTTAGATAATAAAGTCAGGCAAAGTTTCACTACAGAGAGAAACCTACCAGCTGGATCTGAGCAAAGGGAAGAGCACAAGGAAGACCAGGTGATGGAACCTACATTATAACACCCATCACATGCACATTATCAAGTCTAGAGGATTTCATTATTTGCTCTTAAAACACTTCAGTAAGACTCACTGCCTACTCTTTTAAACACTTCTCAGTTAACATGTATTGAAATAGGAATACAGTTTGTTATAAACAGAAAAAGTCCTCAGACAGCTAGTAATTGCAGCTATCAATATTTTACAAAATGTCTATGTTCCAATAGTATGTATATGTACAAAAATATTAAACAAATAAAGACACTATTGTTACAGACATGCAAGAATGTCTGATGCACGTCATATCACAGTCATGTGTTTGATGAAGGCAGACCAGCTTGATACATAATATATACAAGTACTGAAATATAGGACTTCTCTGGAACACACATACACACAAAGGTAATGTTCATAGCAGTGCACAATGAATGAACAAAATTTACCTCTACAAGATACAACACAGCCTGAGGGAATGACATCTCATGGCTGTGCCACAAATTCCTAGTGTTTTCACAGTATCACCTACAGCTGGATGGCTAGAGGATGGTACACACACTCTCTGCACCAACACTTCCCATTACACACTGTCTGGTCTTACAATCAGCACAAGAACTTCTCAACTAGTGTCCACCCAAAAATAAGCCAGCGAAAAAAAAAACTGAGTGACTTGTGAGAAGTTCCTCCAATTGTCAACTTTTCCAGTTGCTACAATAGGTACTGAACAGCAACAGGCTTTCATCAATATGTCCATTTCATCAGAATTATGTGTGCCGTGATGGCACTCATCACCATAATCTTGACAGCGAAAGAAATGGAACATATCTGAAAAGAATACAGAACGGAAAAAGTGTTTTGTCCTGTAATCTGTCTGTACTGTCTGGCGGAACAAATACCCTTTCTTTTTAAAACTGACTTCATTTTTTGCCCCCAGTCACCTTGTTTTTAAACTGTATTTGAAAAGTTATGTGCACCATCTACCTGAAGTAAGTGGTGATACTAGTGCTAGCCTCTGACAGGAATGTAGTCTATACCATGGTCATTGTGGGCCAGAGTTATTAGTGTTAACAAAGAAAACTGCTGACAGGAAAAGTACTAAAGCCAAACGAAAAAAAACAAAACTGCTGACAGGGAAATCATTAAAGCAAAACAAACAAACAAAAAAAAACGACAAAAAAAAACAGTTCACGACATTGCATACATACATACATAAATGTATCAAGTACTTTTGTCAAATGATAACAGCTAATCCTGCTCACTTCTGCAAGGAAAAAAAAATACACAAGAAATTAAGAAAGGGAGAAAGAAGGCTTTTGCAACAAATTCATGTTTAGATGCAGAATTCGAAGACGGGGTAACTAAGTAGTCATCTTCCTTGCCTTTTAACCTCTAACATTTCTCATTATCAGCCTGTAACGTTCCACAAATGTACATCTTTAAAGAAGAAAAAACCCAGAACAAATACCAAATAGACGTACTGAGAAGGTACAAGCGTACTATGTAATTTAATGACATACATATCTAGGAATGATATGTTTTCTGAACTACTAACCTAAACAAACAATGAGTACACTGATCGGTGCTAACTTAATATGTGCTTTGATTATATACGATTCTCTTTCTGTCTCTCTCACACTAGCAATATTAGAAAAGGGCTCCATAAATCCTTCTTCAGATGCTAAATGTGTGTGTGTGTGAGAGGGGAGGGGGAGGGAAATGATACTGTCATTTTCATTTTTTTTTTTAAAAATCAGTGTAAAAGGTCATGTCATGGTTTAAAGAGCTTTTTTTTTTTGTGTCAATAATCTGAATGAATTACAGCTGTAAAACAATACATTTTCAGTTCTAGTGTCAACATGGACATGTTTTTTCTTGCATATGCTGTAAAATACACATTTTCAGTTCTAGTGTCAAGATGGACATGTGTATTTTCTTGCATATGCTGTAAAATAATACATCTTCAGTTCTAATGTCAAGATGGACATGTGCATTTTCTTGTATATAAAACAGAAAAGTAATTCCTCAGTAAAGTAAATATTTACTGATGATCCATTAGCCAAAAAATGCTTGCCTTGCTTTGCATGTTGTTTTTATCAATAGTTCACAGGTTGCAAGTAAAATCACGGCTGTTGAAAAGTTGGAACTTCAGCATGCTCTTCTGTTGGGCCTTTCCAGCACTCTCCTCTGTACCCTCTGCACACATAAAACATGGCACACCGAGTCCAGGACACCTTGAACATGTGACACTGACAGGCATGCATTACATTATGATCACAATGACATAGAGCGTAAGCCCATGGGTGAAACCTGGAAAAAAATGCAAAGCAGTAGGACCACAGATCCAGGAGGCTGCCTTAGGCCCCCTGGCCAGGTCAGGGCATAGAGCCCCTTGTGGGGGAGGGGGGGGAAGAGGTGAAGCCTCCTGAAGCTGAAGGGTTTCTGCACCTTTGACAGGTAAAATCTGGGCCTTTGGAGACACCTTTCTGTGCAATCCATGAGGCCATTAATATGAGCTGACATTCATGTTACTGACCTGCGCTCAAAAAACAGTAGGCTGCAACAATTTTTGTTTACCATACTTTGTTTTTACCACCTCTGAAACTTTTGAAGACACTTAGCAGTTTGAACACAAGAAATAGTTTGTGGTGATAGAATTTGTGTCTTTAGTATTAAAAGAGTTCCACTGTATGGAAAACTAGACTTTTTTCACTTCAGTTGAAACCTTGTACAGTCTTGTTTATTCCAGCTGGAAGTTCAACCTGCAACTCTGTATCTCAAGGGCAAGGGTAGGAATGGCATGTGGGTGGGTTGGGTTGGAGACTGTTGGTGCAACAGGTATGTGACGTGGCTCAAAGATTTCAACTGTGAAGTTATAAACTGATACTTGGACACAGACCTTGAATCACTCACATAGGTACTTTTCAAAGTGCAGACAAATTTCAACAAATTCAGAAAAATGAAGTTATGTTCATTTTGGGGCACAAGTTAGTTTTTAATATACGCAAAAATAGTCATGTACAATTCACTTTTTTTTTTTTTTTTTTTAATTTTTAAGGAAAGAGGTTCTAATGAATTTATATGCTGCACAGACCATAGCATTAAACGGCTGTCAGTCAGCTCTGTCAGGCCGAAGTTTTGTGGCAAATGCAGTCATAAGATAGTCACGTGACGCCCACCCTACTTCCGCCTACGGAAGATGCCGAAGATTTGTGTACTGTCCCGTCATTCAACGAGGCCTGCGCGCAAGGCAACCCCAGGGAACCTTGGCGCTAGCGGGGAAGGTAGGGGGCGGGCATTAGAGTCTGACATGGTAAGTATACTTAGCCAAACAGGGAGTATAATACAAACTCCCCATTTTGGCGTCGTATACTATACCATGTCAGACCATAGCAGAATTTAAAGGAATAGGAGGAGGGCTGAGCCCTAATGGTTCCTGGGTTAACTGTTATGGCTGCATTGGCCGCCACAAATGAAACCCCTTTAGAACCATCAGCCCTGGTCATGCGGATGTCCCTTAGATAAAAGTTTATGAAAGGGTTCTCCGAACGCCAGTAGGCTGCCTCCAGGAGATGGCGCACGGGGACAGAGTGCTGGAACGCTGTGGACGTGGCCAGCGCTCTGACCTCGTGGGCTCGAGGGGAAAGGGCTGGGAGGTCTTTGTGGGCCTGGGCATAGGCAGATTTGATAGTATTGGATAGCCACCTAGAAATCGAGCCCGCCGAGATGTCTTTCTTGCTGTTGGGGTAGATGGAAATAAGGAGACGCTCCCAGTAGTATCTGAGGCACCTAGAGGGACAGGTCCATGTCCCCCGCCGCCTTCGCTGCCTAAGATATCCGCTAGGGAGCGGATAACCAGGGAAGGAGAGGACGTGCCTGGTTCCTGGTTCTTCGCTAAGAACCGGCAGGAACTTAACCCTCTTGACCATCGAGCGCCCGCTAGCGCCCGGCCGGAAATCACACACAGCCAAAACGCTGAGCGCCCGCCAGCGCCCGTAAAAACACGTGGCAACAATGGGCGCGCCATGTTTCTCGTAGAAAAGGAAGTCTCGCGAGAACGTGACTTCCTTCTTCCTGTAGCCATTTACTTCCGTTTGCAAAAAACCGCGAGTCGATACGTGCCGTGGTTCTCGAGTTACGAATTTTTAAAGTTTTGAGGTCGAAATGCCGTTTTTTCACGTGTGGCTAACCTTGAGTTCTGCCGTTCTATAATGAGATTTAGTGATGGAGATACTGTGTTTTGTAGGATTTACGGCATAAGACTTAGTGAAAGTGCTGGTAATGAAGCTTAGAGTGACCTAGATTTCAACTGGGATGAAGTTCCAGGTATGATGAACAACAATCGGAAGAAAGTTCTGAAGAAGATTTTTTTTTTTTTTCCCGAGTAAATGGCTCATGTGACATTCTTCAAAACTTACATATAGCAACATATATATTCGTAGGAATTTTTAAAATTATTTTTCATTTCGTTATTTCCTTTCCTCTCTTTTAAATTAATTTTTTTTTATTGGGTAACCATGTTCAAAATTACGGAGTTACTTACCTTGCCGACGGTTTTTCGGTGTAAGTAAGCTCAGATAAGTGCATACTGAAGAGGGTTAAGCGAGACCGAGCCGTCTCTGTGAAAGGCGATGTCCCGAGGGTCACCACTGAGGGCATGAATCCCACTTCTTCTCCTGGCTGAGGCCAGGGAGAGAAGGAAGGTGGTCTTGAAGGAGAGAATGTCAAAGGGAATAGCGCGGAGGGGCTCGAAAGGGGGTTTTCTGAGGAGGGAGTCAAGAACCAGAAAGAGGTCCATGGGAGCGCGCCTAGGGGACTGAGCTTCCCGTAGGGCCCCCCCCGAGATAGTTCTCTGAGAAGTCATTGTCGAATGATGGGCCGCCCAACTGTCGGATGGTGGTGCATACGGCCGATCTGTAGCCCCAATGGAACTAGCAGAGGGCTTTCGAGAGAACGAAAGATGGGATAGGAAATTTGCCTATCTGGATGTTGGGGGGAGGAGGTAGGGGACCGAGTTAGCGTGCACCATGTGACCCATCTCTCCCATCGGTAATTGTAGAGGGACTCGGTGCTGGTCCTACGCGAGGCCAAGGCCAAGTCCCGTAATCACTGCGATGCCCCCCTTCTTCTGTCAGGGTATCTAGGACAGACCGGGGTCTGTCCGCGGGGGAGGCGGGGACCGGTGGTCGCAATTTGGTTGGCATATCAGCCAAGCGTGTAGGCGAAGCATCTGGGGGTTGGAGTGAGGGAGGCCCGAGCGAGGTTGTCTGAGCAAGTCCCACCGAGGGGCTAGCTGGAGAGGGGGAACGTGAGTTAGGGACCTGAGGTCTGGGAACCACAACTGGGCGGCCACCACGGGGTTATAAGATGAGTTTGGGTCTCTCCAGCCTGGCCTTCCTGATCACTTTGTGAAGTATTGGGAAGGGGGAAAGTGTACGCGATGAGTCCCGTCCAGGGGAGGGAGAGCGCATCGACTGCGTACGTACGCTCGGAGATCCAGGACGGGAGAGACATACATGGGAAGGCGATGATGGTTGAAGCGGGTCGCCAAGAGGTCGACCATGGGCTTGACCAGTGCTCCCATACTGTGGTTAGCGTCAGCTTGTTCAGGGTCCACTCTCTGTGCAGAAGGATCCCTGAGCGGCTGAGAGAGTCTGCCAGGATGTTGCGTGTCCCCTGCTATATGTCTCGCACGGAGGGTGGTTCCCCGTGCGTGGCACCCGCGAAGGAGGGCCTCTGTCCGTAGGAGAGGCCGATGGAGTGAGCCCCCCCCCCCCCCCCCCCCCCCCCCCCCCCCCCCCCCCCCTGATGTAATGGGCTACCAACGTGTTGTCCGTGAGGAGGAGAACCAGTTGGGCGAGATTAGGTGTTGGAAGTGGAGGAAGCCAGCCTGACCGCTTCCAATTCTATATCTTGATGTGGAGGCGTGCCATCTGTGCGTCCCACACCCCCGAGGCATGACTGTCCCCCAAGTGGCCCCCCCAGCCGAGTTTGGAGGCGTCCGTGTACAGTTTGAGGGACTGAGTTGGGAGAGAGATTGGAACGCCGTGGTCAAAGTGGACGGATTGAGCCATTCGTCCGTGGCGCCAGAGAACCAGTGGCCGAGGGGAAATGGTCAGGTCCCAGCGGTCCGAGGTCTGGGACCGCCGACGACGGAACTCCCTCTGCAGCTGGGGTTTGGGGACCGACCCTAGCGGATGAGGGCTGAAAGGGACTTCATCATCCCTAAGAGGCGAAAGAAGAGGTCCACTATCCCAGCGGACCTCTCTGGGGTCGGGGCGACCTTCATGGCAATCGTGTCGAAACTCATGCCCAGGAAAGAGAACCTCTGACTGGGGATGAGTTCGCATCTGAGGGGTTGTTTACAAAAACCCAGGGTGGAACAGAGCCTGAGGAGGCGCGTGGTGTGGGCTCAGCACTGAGCCCGGGAGGAGGCCAGGACAAGCCAGTCGTCGAGGTACACCAGGAGGCGCATGTCCTCCTGTCTGGCTAGGGCGGCCATCTCCTTGACAACCTTCGTGAAGAGGAAGGGTGCCAGGGAGAGACCAAAGGGGAGAGCTTTGAACCGGACACCCCCGACCCTGCCAGACGAACCGGAGGTAACGTCTGTGAGCCGGGTAAAGGAGGATCTGGAAGTACGCATCCTTCAGATCTATGGAGGTGGCCCAATCTAGGTGGTGGATGGAGTCCCTGATCTGGGAGGGCGGGGAGAGAGGTCGAGGATGGGCCTCCATCTCCCCGAGGGTTTGGGGATCACGAACAGGTGGGAGTAAAACCCGGGGTTGGGCCTGGTGGGCGGGTTCCTGTTCCGTGCCCACCGCGGGGTGTGTCCCCTAGTCACTGGAGAGGGCGTGCCTGTTGGCCGAACCGAAAATGGAGTTGCTGGCGAGGTTTCGATTTCGACCTCTGCGAATCTAGAGGCGCGCTTAGCCGGCCCGGCGTTGGGAGATGGGGCTTGTCGGGGATACGGTGTGGGCCCGATGGACCTGGGGTAAGACCAATAGGGGGGCTGGAAGGGCGTGGCTGAGGCCGGGGGGCAAAGGACGCCGCCTGCATGCGTTCCTCGACCGAAAGGGACATATCCGAGGTGGAGTACTCGCCAAAGTGCGAGTGATCCTGGCCCGGGACACACCGAAGGGAAGCCTTGAGTGCCGGGGAGTGAAGAGCGTGTAAGCACCGCGTTTCTGGCCACTAGCAGGCAATAGAAGTGGCTTGTTGCTGCGCTGTCCGCCGCAGCCGACAAGTGATGCGATATCCTGTTGACTAGGTGTCGCATAAAGGGATCGCTGAATAAGCGAGATTCGTCCTCATGGTGTGGTTCGGAGGTATGTCCGAAGGCACTGGGACGGCGCCGTCATCCCCAGGCCAGAGTACCTCCGCCCTCTGCAAGAGCATGGTAAGGTAGGCATGCCCTGCAATGATGTGTAAGATGCCCATCCGGGCTACTCGGTCCCAGTCCTTTAATGCTTTAAAGGAGATGGTGCCCGAAGTAGGGGGGCCCGGTTGGCATCAGGCGACAATCAGACTGGGAGATGGCCCACTCCCTGGTCGCCGGATTGTCTGCAAAGAGGGAGGTCACTGGGTGCTTCCTGCGGGTCCCGAGGAGGGAGCCGAAGGGGGTCGCATTGGGCGCCGGGGGAAGGTCTTGACCCGGCGGGGGGGACGGCGTCTGCACCCCTGGCGCGGATTGCCGGACTCTCCCACAGCGAAGTGAGGGACTGAGGAGCGACGAGCCTGAGTTTGCGTTGGGCTGGGGGCGGCCCCGACGATGTCAGGGAAGGCCAAGATATCGGCAGAGGGAGGGGCTTCCCTCGACTCCAAGTCCGGTCGAAACCGGTCATGGGTGCGGATATCGTAAAGGGATGAGAAGAGGTCCTCATCGTCGTCGTCCTCCGGGTGTGGGGAGTCGAATTCCTGGGAAGGTAGGTCCTCCTCAGGGGCATCTGCGCGGGTGCGTGAGGGTCCCGCCCTCGTTGGGTGGTGGGGGGGGGGGGGGGGGGGGGGGGGCCCTCGTGGCTCTGTGTGCTCGGCAGACGGGCTAGGGTGGGAGAGCCCGGACTGCCGATCGGACAGCGCCCGAGGTGGGAGACCAAGGTCGACCCAGGTCTGTGAGATTGGGTGCCACAAGCGACCATATAGCTGTTCCGGTTGGGAGTGGGTGTAAAGTCACTGGTCTCTCTCGGGGGCATAGAGCCACTGGTCCCCGGGGAGATAAGCGGGCTGTGGCGGCCCAGGGTACTGTGCAGGGACTCCCCGGGGACCGGGTAACCTTGAGCAGCAGAGGGGGGGGTAGTGTTCGACCATGGTATGTCGTCCCCCCCCCCCCCCCCCCCGAGTGCGCTGGGACCCAGGGGAATAGGGCCGGTTACCCGTGGGTCCCGCTGGTAGATCCTCCCCCCGGAGGAACGGGACCGAGGACGTTGCCCAAAAGGGGGGCCGAGTAGGTCGGACCCCCAGCGTCCTGAACCCCTAGGGGAACCTGCGACGGGCGAGCGGGGGGTAGATCGGCCGTCCTTGTGTATGTTCACAACCGGTGGAGGAGGCACTCGGTGTTCCCATACGCCCAGAGTTATGGTCATGTGCATGGTCTTGCCATGACGTGGCCATAAAACTGCGTCCGGAGATAACGGGACGCTCCTCGTGCAGGGGTGTTGGCTGCACCTGTGCACGGTGGGGGAAGAGCGTCGTGAGACGGCGAGTCCAGATGGGGGGGGAGACGTGGACCCGCGCGTCTCATAAATGCGAGTGACGGGTGGAGGTTCCAGTCCAAAACCGTCACCCGTGCCTGTCCGCGCCCGGCAAAGGTCCCCGGGGGCCGAGGGTCGCGTGACTGTGACTGGGCATAGTAAACGGATGTCTGACTATGCGCCGGAAAGCTAGAAGGCAGGGTGGCTGGAGGAGAAGCGGAATCCCGCTTGGATGCTTAGACTTGAGTGGATCCCTTAAGGGGGGCCTTGCCCTTTGATTTTCTGGGCAGGGTGAACGATAAGCATTTGGAAATAGCAGCCAATTGCCTAGTAGCTTTCGAACGCAACGGTCGTGCGTCCGGCGGTCGGGTAGAGGAGGGAGAGTCCCGCGTCCCCTTCGCGGGAAGGTCGTCTCCAACTACCGCGGCCGTCCGTTCTCCCGCGGGAAGAACGGTCTGCTCGGAGTTGGAACCAACTCGTTGTCCTCCGGGAAGCGAGCGAACTCTGAACGTCAGAGCTGCTCGGCCCAACCGAGTCCTTCACCATTTTGGGCAATGGCGCCGAGCAAAACCGGAGCACACGATCGTAACACGACGGTCGATCGAGGAGGGTATACAGGTCGATCGACCGTGCGCACACAATAGCAATATAACACAATGGAAATATAAAAGTAAACAAGCTCGCACAGTGTCAGAAAACGCAGTAGCGATGAACGAAACCGTGCGTGAGCAACGGCAGTGGCGTGAACCAAAAGTGCTGAGTAACGCCACGTGTAACAGCAATGCCGAAGGGCGATGCGATCGCCACGCACACGAAGCCGATCGAAAATGCGGCAAATGAATGGGAGGGGTGTAAACAAGTGTAGGAAGCAAATTCCGAACGACAAACCACGTGTAATAGCGTGGGCTAGAAAGCTGGTGCGACAAGGAATGAAGACCGGCGCAAAACAAGATGGCGACGAAACCGACCGCGATCGTCGCAGATGAGATAGTGGAATCGTGGTACAAGTAACGGCGAGATAGAAATCGGAATTTAGGGGCGAAAAGGCCGTAAAGGCGAGTGAGAATGCAAGGCCGATGGACAAAGGGAGGCAGAGAAAACGCGATGGACGTGGCGATGGAAAATGCCGATCAACCTCGAACCGGTTACGCAAATAGACAAGAACCGGGAGCACACCACGATCGCGAGAAAATTTCAGTAAATAAGGTTAGAATGCTAGCCCATCCGATAACCTCACACGTCAAGATATAAGCGGAAGCCACAGATAAATGAGTACAGAGTGCAAACACAGCAATCTTTACACAAAGGCAAAGTATAGGTGAGACAGAGCACAAGACTTATCTTGCTTGGGCGACAGGCCGAAGTAGAATGACGGGACAGTACACAATCTTCGGCATCTTCCGTAGGCGGAAGTAGGGTGGGCGTCACGTGACTATCTTATGACACAACATAAAAGGACAAGTACCAACTGGTATTTGTAATAATTGTGATAATAATTCAACATTTTTTTTTTTGGGGGGGGGGGGGGTTGATCATTTTTTGTTTTTGTTTTTTGCTGGGGTTTTTTTAGCACACAATTACAGACCTGTTTACCCATACAATTTCACCATAGTTTGTACCCAAGACCGGTGAAAATATGACAAATACAATGTATTCAAAAATTTAAAATCTAGAGATAAAATTCTTGAGTGGTAATTGCACTTATGGACTGTTGGCTAACCTAGTGTGAACCTGACTAAAGAACGACAACTCTTGCTAACTTCTGCACGTGAAATAATGTCAGGCTGTTGCTAGTGCTCTGTAACATGCCCTGAAGCATTGAAAAAACTGGCAGGAGAGCATGAGTTTTTGCCAAAGTATGCTGATGGATCAGGTTTAAAAGTAATTTCTGTCAGAAAAAAAAAAACACATTGTACCAAAGTTAATGTAGGATTAGGTGATTACTGCCCGGAAGACACCCCCCCCCCCTTGCAGTGTGATGGCAAAAAAGGAAACTTGTTCTGAACACTGGCATTGATTGCAGGCATGTCTTCATTAAGCTCAACAAACAGTATTGTGACTGTTGCTCAATGCAGCATTTGCTTACTGACTCAGCTAAATGACAAAGGAAAGATTAGTTTGGAAAAGAAAAATCAGAATCAGATGGAGTGGTCAGGATACAGTTTTACCTAATGTTTAGGAAAGAAAAAAAAATGACCAGAACATTTTCTGATTTCCAGATCTCCAGAGAAGCGGCAAGGTCAATTCTGGTGTCCAGATGTGTGGTTTCATCCATGTTAAAGCCCTCATCTAAAATATGAAATGTCAGGAAGATGAAAATCGAAGCCACATAACATCCATAGATAAATGGCAATATTTCGGTTTAACTTTTTTCAACCCACACTGGCCAAATGACAAACAAAACACTTTAGATTTCTGTTGTTGTGTAGCTGAAAAGAGTTCACTGGAAAAGAGAGTCACTTAGAAAGAAGTTCACTGGAAAAAGTTCACTAAGGGATGGAAGGGAAACTGTAGGAGAGCATGGGAAAAAACATGAAATGTGTATGTGAGAGAAAAGGCAGTTTATTGAGGAGCTGCAACCAGGCATCCTCAGCCTCCCTTTGCTCCCCCACGTTCAGTTCCTATCCCCCAAAATGTATGTCAGTCTCAATATTATCTTTTGTCCATCAATAGGAAAGCATGCAGACTATGAACTTTCCATTATTTTTGTTCATCTAATTAAAAAAAAAGTCCTTGCAAAAAGAAAAGAATAGATCACAAGAATGGGCAGATGATATGGTGGTTTAGTGTGAGGCAGTCACAAACACCATCGTATGTCCTTGTATCTACTGAAACAGCTACATTAAAAAGGTATGTGCCATGTCTCTTGTCTCTTCAAGATGCTAAACAGAGAAAACATTTCCTGCTCACTGCATTGTCTTATTTTCTCCCGCTATCCACTCCTTGCCATGTCTTTTCAACCAGTATGGAACACAACATGATGCTATCATTTTCACCCACTGTCCACCCCTTCCATGTCTTTTCAGCCAGTATGGAACACAACATGATGCTATCATTTCACCCGCTGTCCACCCCTTCCATGTCTTTTCAGCCAGTATGGAACACAGCCTGTTGCTATCATTTCACCCACTGTCCACCCCTTCCATGTCTTTTCAACCAGTATGGAACACAGCCTGTTGCTATCATTTTCACCCACTGTCCACCCCTTCCATGTCTTTTCAACCAGTATGGAACACAACATGATGCTATCATTTTCACCCACTGTCCACCCCTTCCATGTCTTTTCAGCCAGTATGGAACACAACATGATGCTATCATTTTCACCAGCTATCCACCCCTTCCATGTCTTTTCAACCAGTATGGAACACAGCCTGTTGCTATCATTTTCACCAGCTATCCACTCCTTGCCACAATCTTTTCAGCCAGTATGGAACACAGCCTGTTGCTATCATTTTCACCCGCTGTCCACCCCCCTTCCATGTCTTTTCAGCCAGTATGGAAACACAGCCTGTTGCTATCATTTTCACCAGCTATCCACTCCTTGCCACATCTTTTCAGCCAGTATGGAACACAGCCTGTTGCTATCATTTTCACCCGCTGTCCACCCTTCCATGTCTTTTCAACCAGTATGGAACACAGCCTGTTGCTATCATTTTCACACCCGCTGTCCACCCCTTCCATGTCTTTTCAGCCAGTATGGAACACAGCCTGTTGCTATCATTTTCACCCGCTGTCCACCCTTTCCATGTCTTTTCAACCAGTATGGAACACACAGCCTGTTGCTATCATTTTCACCCGCTGTCCACCCCTTCCATGTCTTTTCAGCTAGCATGGAACACAGCCTGTTGCTACCATTTTCACAGGCTGTCCACTCAGCCTCATGACTTTTCAGCAAGCAAAGACCACAATCTGTTGTTAATTTCACCAGCTATCCACTGAATCTCGCATCTTTTCAGCAAGCACAAACCACAATTTGGTGTTTTCAATTTCACCAAATATGAATTGCCTCACAATCCGTTTGGTAGTTTCAATCATGAAGTAAACTGAAAAGTTCAAGAGATCTGAGATGGCATGTTTCTGACCACATTTTTTCCTCACAAAAGTTTTAAAAGAGAGAGAGAGAGAGAGGAGAGAAAAGAGATGAGAACATATGGATCACTCCCAAAGCTGCTGAACTTCTTACTGCAATCCTGAGTTTATCGACTCACTGCTTTACTTCAAATATCTTCGATAAATGTATACAATATGTTAAAGTAGAAAATATAACATGTTTTAGAAATGCAATATAAACACAGAAGTTGGCAAAATTTCAGTTGATTTGTCCTAAATGGATGAAGGGGAAAAGCTGTCTTTTGCAGGAAAATTATCAACTGCATTTTGAATGAGGAGCTCTGAAACTCCAAGACTGTCCTCTTTCCCAGTTTGGTCCACCAGAGAGTCATGGTGTGTAGTTGTCAACACCAGAACAAGCAAAAGCTCTTTCATCCTCATAGGACTGGTCAACCTTGCTACCTCTGATTCACTATGAACTGCAAAGAAGGACCCTAAGGATATTGCGAATAGAAAATTCATCCATAAAAACTCAATTTGCCCTTTTCCTTTGGAAAATCACAGTGTTGTCACATAATTTGAAACAACAATAAGAAAAAAAATTTCTCTAGTGTTGCCAAACTCAAACAAGAGAAAGATTGTACTATGTCTTGCAGAATATATATTCATAATGCTTTTGTTTCAATCTGGTAATAATTTCACAGCAGTGACAATACCTACCTTGTTGAAAACTTTGGCTCGCAGTCGATTCATCCTGTATTCTTCTGAGCGTTTCTTCTGAATCTCCATTTCTTTAACCTCTGGCAAACGTTTGTAGATTCTGGAAAAGAAACAAAGCATAACTTAATCTACACAAGCTGACACAAGGACTGTAGGGCATCATGTTTTTCACCTAAAAAAATCACATCTTTGATGAAATCTTCCTTTGAACACACACACACACACACACACACACACACACACACACACACACACACACACACACACACTTGTGAATCACAGGCTATCACATGAATATGTGAGTGTTTGATCATGACTACTGTTTACTGCCTCTCTCACATAATACCACACATACATTCGTTCACTCAATCATGCATACAAAACTACACACTTCAAAACACTTTCAGAGAATGATATGCTGCCACATAAGTAACTATCTACCAAAAATTCTTCAAACATGTATGCACAGGCACAGATAAAGGCACACAGAACAAAACTGAAGTCCTGCACACCAGCTACAAGTACACACAGACATGACGAATCAAATAAAAGCTGGACAATATAGAAAGAAAAAAAAAAATGACTTGCACACTTACTTCTCTGTCATATCTCTCATTTCTTGCTTTGAGAATACTCTTCGTTTCGGGTGGTGCAAGTTTTCTGTCAAGAGAAAATAAGACAGAAGGCTAAGTCAAAAAGCTGGATAACTTTGTAGTTTGTAACAAAGGCACATGTGAAAACTGCATTATACAGATGTATAGAGATGATGATCTCCCCATGCCATGTATCATTTTCACTTTACCTTTATTTGGAAGATGTGTGCAAGGTGCATCACTTTCACTTCATCTCTGTTTAAAAAATCTATTTGTGTGACGCATCACATCAACTTTGCCCTAGTTTATAAGACCTATCGGTGACTGCCATGTTGGAAATTTCACTGCTGTACAGGTATTTACCACATGAATTTGTGTTTGTGGTACACTCTTTTTGGTCTCATTTGTACATATTTGCCCTGGGGCAAGTGCAAGGTGGTCAAATCTTATTTTATATATCTTACAGTTTCTGAGTATTGGGCAACCAGTGGCCCAACCCATGCATTTGTTTGATGACATGTATTGGCCCCTTTACCACATTAATTTGGTGTTCTGGTACACCCATTATATCGCTGTCATCTTACATCCCTCAGCCATTACCATATTTCTTGACATTATCATGTATTTCAGTGTGTGCGACCCCTGCCTGTCTGGCTGCAATAGCTTGCCTTGGCATGTCAGGTCTGACTGGTATGGTCTTCTTCATTTCCTGATCCTGAATCATTTTATTTTCTCATGTTTGACTAAAACTGGCCATGAGGGAGATCAGGGACAATCCTTTAACCCTCCAGGAGACAGCTGAGACTTAGGACCAACAGGCTGTTTGGTGCCAAACCTAGGATGAATTATGGTCAGCCTCGTGTATGATTGGACTGGTTTCTCGGGTCAGAATCCCACCAACTTTTTCAACATTCTGACATTTGTTAGGACAGGTCAGTATGAAGAAAAGGAATTCTACTTCTGAAATCAGTTTCATTACATACTTACCTGTCCAAACAGTATAACACCTTCCCCCCTACCCACCGGACGAAAACTGAATCCTGCTGTCTGGGTGAACCAAGCATGAACTCACTAAGGGAGACTACTCCTGTTGGCCTCAAGGTCAACAGGAAGATGCAGCACCCAGCTCTCCATTTTTAAACCTTCTATGGGAATCCTGATGTATGGTGTTGCTTCACACCTCGTGGAGATAAGGAATTTGTTAACGTTAGGTTAACGTTTCATAAAACTATTTTCAGATGTGAAACTCTTTTTCTTGTTTATTATGTCACATAGTGTCTGTGGTGACTTTGGTTGTTTCTTGTATGTCACATGGTGTCTGTAATGACTAGACCAAAGATATAAACTGTTGTTTCCCTTCATTGTACGTCATATGTGTAATGACCAGACTAATTCAACTGTTACATATCCTATGATCAGCATAATGATAGGCAAATGAGACAGCAAGTGCACCAAGTCTACTCAGACAGCAAGAGCACTCAGTATCAGAATTAAACACCACCTAAAACAACAACAAAAAAAAGTGGACAGTTCGCTTTGAAATTACACGTACAATTCAGAATTTTCATAACAAATGATCACAATGGTCAGTTGTAAAATGACTAATGCTAAAACAAACATGTGTAAATCACATGAATTTCCACCAAATTTTTATATAAAAATTTGAAATGATTTACATCTAAAATTTTTGTGTGGTGATTTTTTCCCCCTTAAAATGTACCCAAGTTTAAAATTTTCAATTTAAGTTTGACCACGAATTAAATAAAAGAAAGAAAAAGCATAGGTAGATGCAGAAACGATAAGGAAATTTCTGTAGTTAAAAGATTACTAAATCATAATAAGATTAAACACCATCAGTATAGAAAATGAAACTACAAGACAGTGGCATCCCCCTTCTGTATCACTGTCTTAGCTGGGTATCAGATCTGGAGCAAAAATTTGTGGCAGTCAAGAACAGATACCTCATCTGTGTCTGATACAAGGAATATAAGATAAACACCTCTGTCAAGCAACCAATCAGCCCATACATAGTCACAACAGATCAGTTCATACAGTCAAGCAAGAATTCCTCACAATTATCACATGCCACAAGTTATCCTGGCACAGGTACATGACTCCCTTTCCAAAGTGATCTTCAGACCTGGTTATCCTGAAACTGCTTTCGGTGTACTTGTCAATGAAAATAAGCGTATTTTCTACAAACAGTGCGTACAGCATTCCAAATTTTGTAAAAGCTGGAGGGAGAAAGGAGGGTCCTTCATTTTGTTTTCACCCTCAATCACATTGCAGACACTTCTTGCCGGTGATCTCTCACTGACTACAGTAACAAAGGTCTCTTTCTGATACAAATTACTTTCAAACCTGATTCATCGGCATACTTTGGCACACGTTCATGCTCTCTCTACAAGTTTTTCGACATTACAGGGCATGTTGTTGAAGAAACCAACACAACAACGTATTACTTTTTAATTCACATCATATTCATCATATTTTTGCCAAACATGTGTACAAAATACGATGAAATCATATGGGTAAACAGGTCTGGATCTTACACAGGGTACAGTGGAGGATGGATGTTCCTAAGGCAGTCCTAAATCCAGTGACAGCATGAAGGCTTTACGGGCTGTAATACCTTTAGCCTGTTACACATGACTAAGAACACACAGCTGCGTACAGCTTTGCAGAGTGGCTGTCAATACACCTTTCATGGTGCCTCTGTGACCAGCTGTCATGGAACAATACTGGTGATGATGTTAAACTGTCTATAGGAGCAAAAAAAAAAAAAAAGTGGTTCACTTTATAGAGTGCTAACACAGACAAGATCAGTTAATAGGATTACACCTTGAAGTGGTATTAAAAAGTAACTAACACAGACAAGATTAGTTAATAGGATTACACCTTGAAGTGGTATTAAAAAGTAACTAATACTAAATCTATCAAACTGATGCTCAGCATATATCCAAATCCTGACAAATTTTGCACAGTAATCTGGCCAGTTTCTCCCGCTTATAGAACCACAATTCAGTCTGTGTTGGCTTTGTGCCCTGGGGTTGTTTATGATGAACCTTGCATACTCCAGACAGGGAAGTAGTACTCACCACTATATGGATGTGTGCATCAGGGTTGGCATTCTTGTAACACGGATCAGCAAATATCCGGTCCTGCTCAGCTCGTACCAGTGCTTGAAGCTGGCGATTTTCTGCAGCCAGCTTAACCCGTTTCTGTCTCTGACGCAGTGACGACACAAAATCTGGTCGACGAGTCATGAGAGCTTCCTAGGACACAGATTTAAAAGTTTCTGTTCAATAGAAACACACACACACACACACACACACACACACACTCACACACACACACACCACCTGTGCCATGACTATCTGATCACAGCTCTCTTGAAGCTGTCAAGCGCAAAGTGGGTGGTTCTAACAGGTTTTAGGGGGCTGGACCGAGTCTACTGACACCTGTCTGATGTCATCGGTGTATGTTTGTCTTCAACAGTGTGACAGGCAAGGCGCTGATAGATGGACACCACTCCCAGGGAGCATGGACAAAGGTTTTCCTTCACACAGGGGATTCAATGACAGCAAAATAGTGTATTTTCATCTCATGTTATTTCCACTATCCTGCAGTCGATAAATCTAGACAACTTGGTGACTGGCCTTTTTCTTGTGATTGAGAGTTGTTCTCATCGCAGAAGAACTGAAGGAAATCAACTTTTGTTCTGGCATAGAGGAATACCATAGGAAAACAACTCTGGCAGTAAACAGAGAAAACACGGACCCTGGGAATTCGTATCTGCTGACAATAACTGTAATAATTCTTAAGCACAAATGTGCATCTCCGATGCATAAAATTCCCATCTAATGCACTGGAATTCAGTCCAGTGTGTCAATAAAGTGTAACGAAATTTACCATGACGCAATGATTCTCTCTCCTGTACCCATTATAACTCCGAGCTGTGTGTTACGTAAAAGCACCTTTGTCCAATCCACCTTGACCAAAGTCAATAAAAACACAACTTCTTCAACATTTTAGAACGTTTTGAATCAATGAACAACTTCTGCCTGAGAACTCTTCTCTGCTTAAAAAATAACGAGTCATCAAAATCAGACAACCCAGTCTATGATTGGACCACAAGATCATGTGATTCAGCCAAGTGCAAACAACACGGAAAATGGTATGAAATTCAGCTTTTCAAAATCAAAATTGAATGGACAGTTCATCTGTAGCTAGCTTGTGGATGATAATCTGGTGGCATGGAATGAAAATCAACCAACCTGTGCAAAACAAACAGTTTCGATAATTAATATGGTTCTATTATGAACATATGTGTAAAGTACACAGTGCAAGAGTGGCCCACCCACATAGTTCTGTCAAAGGTTCTACGAATATTCATCCCTCACCTCTTACAATGATCATTGCAAGCCAACTGGAATATGTGGAATATGGTCAAGTAAGAAAATATTTCAGCACTGTCTGAAAAGGCTCACATGAAAATTCTCTAGCAATAATTGCAAAAGACATCCCACATATCAAGTTTCACTGTGAAAATCTTGCCAGTACTGGTGGTCTCATTTATTAACTTTAACCAACACTTTAATAACATTGGAACACGAACCCAAATAAGTAATGTTTAGCATAATCTAGAGTGTTTTTTATTGACTTTGTTATTAGCACCTTTTATCCCTTTCTGTCTTTGTGTGTGTATTTATGTGAGCCAGTCAGAACATGTGCGAGCGTGTGCATGCAAGCATGTGAGTATGGGTGTGCGTGCGCTCATGCACACCCATCTCACCTGCAGAGACATTCGGCAGAGAGGCTTGTCATCAAACTTGTCATACTGCTGGCCCAGCTCCTGTTCAGCCTCCTTGGTGACTCGGTGCAAGTACAGTCTGGCGGCATCCCCCTCCACACTACCCCTCAGCCCCATCTCCCCTCCCTCCAGGTCTGCCCTGGCCAGCTCCTTCCACTGCTGATGGGTCAAGGTCGTGGGACGCCAGTCTTCCTGCGACACAGCGTAAGCCTGGCGTTCCTTCAGTGGCTGACGCCATGGTTTGTCTTCCTTCATGGGGATGAACCATGACGTGCCTGCTGGTGCTGTAGACATGGAACAAATACAGAAAGAGCAATCACAACAATCTGCAAACAAAACATAGTAATAATATTTCAATAATGAATAGATTGCAAGCAAAATATGAAACTGTGAAAAATGATAATAAAATAAGTGTCTCAAAGAAAAAAAAAGGAAACTGTCACAAATCCAGGCACGTAAACACAAGACACACATGCTAATAAACACAAGACACAATGACACACATGCTAATTAACACGAGACACAATGACACACATGCTAATAAACACAAGACACAATGACACACATGCTAATAGACACAGTGACACACCCACAAACAAAACAATGACCCACCGGGTGGCTTCATCAGCCGCTGTCGTCTGGCTGGCGCACGATTTTCACCATCATAATCATAACTCTTGATCCTACTGTGTGGAGAAAATTTCTCCTGACGGGCCACTAGGTGATGCCTTACGGTGAAACCTGGGGTCTCTCAGTGGGGACCTGGACTCCCTCTCTACCCAAGCTTTTAGTCGTAGCTCCACCGGTGAGGGACTTCGCGCTGTCTTGGTGGGTGAGGGGCTTCGTCTCCTGTACAATGACAGACAAGGATCATCTTTACTGTCAGACAAACAATATAAACAGAAATACTACCGAGATATGAACACTCTGGGAGGCATGGCTTCCAACACAGGGAGTGTATTTTATGCTTATATACATGGTTTTTCTGCACAACACACACACACACACACACACACACACACACACACATATATGTAGACTGTATTTGCTACCACACACACACATATACACCTCACTTCTGATACACACACCAAAATATGATGGATGGCACTCCAGCCAAGACACAACATACCTGTGCCTGTCAGATCTGGCAGGGGAAGCACTGGAAGCTCTGTTTCTGTCAGGAGACAGGCATGCTGCCACCTGACTGCTGTCAAAGGCCGGACTCAAGCTGCGGCTCTGTTTCGGTAACTTGTTCCACCCAGATTTCCGCAGCATTCCACTTCTGCCCTTTCCCGACTGGAAAGAGAAGTCTCTGTCTCTCGACTGTGGAGTCCCTTGGGACTCGCATAGGGAGGGGAAGAGGATCGGGTTCTCTGACTCTGGCGGGAGCCTTGTGATGTCTGCACACCTCGAGAAATCAGCCGTGAAGGGCTCTGTGCCTTGCGTTGAGGGATATAGCGTGATTTGGGTGAAGGGCACATGGTACTGACATCTTTCCATCTGCCAGACATGGATTTCTCAAATGAAGATGTCAGGTTTCTTTTTATCTGATGACCTTTGTGGCTGAGTGAACCGTTGTCGTTGATAGGGAGAATATGTCTGATGCAGCTTCACAAACCTTCCCCCAAGCTTGGGTGGCTGATAGGAAGATCTGGGATGCTTACGAGACTGGTTATAACTTTTTCCCATTCCAAAGTACCTCTCATCCTTGGGGCTACTGAAATCAGTCTCTGTCTGTGAAGTATCTTCTTGTAAGTGGGAGAAGTCAGATTCATTAGACAGATCTATGTTGTGGAAAGCAGCTCTGTCTCTGAGTCTTATTTTTCCTATTGGAATGTGGGCCAGTTTGGCCTTTTGCATCTCTGTGCTGCTGTCTTTGGCAGTGGTAGTGTGGTCAGAGAAGGCAATGCTGTGACTGTTCAGAGTCCCTGTGTCATCAGAGGAAGCAGCAGAGGTGGAGGAAATAGATGCCAAATGAGCAGCAATGGCTTGGTCATCCAACAGCCCTGTCTGTTTGGCACTGAGGAGAGCCTTCAGCTTGTCCAGTTTTTGCTTGCGATGAACTTCTTTCATGCGCTCTTTACTGATCTTCTTTCTCTGCTCCTCAATACGATGACGCAGTTTGTCCATGTGTGGGTCAATCATATCAGCATGGCGATGGTGAGAATGTGATCTGTGGGGTGACCTTGACTTCTGAGGTGAAACATCATGACTGATGTCCTCTGGAATTGAATACAAGGTCTCCATAGTATCTCCCTGCGCAGCCTGGTGTGTGTGCATGGCCTTGGTTTTCTTTACTTTTTGAGATGGAAGAAGAAGGAGATGGGCTTTTGCCGATTTTTTTTCCTCTGTGTCCGCACTTCACGGCGCTTAAGGCGATCTCGTTCTCTCTGCTGTAAAATTTCCCCATAGCTGCCGTTACTTTCCTCTTCACTGGACATCCGTTGCTGCTGTTGTCTGGCTTGCTGGCGACGCATCTCTCTCTCTAATGCTGCTAGCTCTTCAGTTTTCTCAAGGTCTTCTGCTTGCTTCTGGCGAACCGCCTGCCTGCATGCTGCAGCTCTCTGCTGATCCTCCTGATGTTGTTTCTGTCGTTGATTGAGAAAGGTGTGTACCAAGTGTTGGGTTGGATCCCGCAGAAGGTCGGTCAACATATTCACTTTGTCTGAGTTCAAGGAAGAGTCAGGCTCCTGACCAGTGTTTGAGCCAGCCATGAAACGCTCCCACAAAATGTGAAGGTCAGGACGTTGGTAGGTTGTTTCCTGCTCTAAGGCTTCTTCACGCAATATCTGAACTCTGTGACTCATTGGCTGGTGATCCACAGCTTCTTCCACTTCTTTTCTTCCTAACAGCCCACGCCCTATTTTGTGGAACTCCTTTGTCTGTTTCTCTGTCTGCATGTGCAATACCAACAGCGTCTCCACTAGGTCTGCCTCCTCCGGCTCTCTCTATAGCCTCCTCAGCTCTCTTTGACGCTCTGCTTCCCAATATAGATCCTGGCGCCCCATTTCTCTGGCCTGTTCAGCTTCTTTCCTCAGCAATTCTTCTGAGGCCTGATGAGCTGCTTCTCTATCCAGCTCTGCCTGTCTCTGCATTTCAACTTCCCTTTGTAACGCTGTCTGGCGCAGGCACTCAGCTTCCTTCATCAGTTCCATTTCTGAAGTTCAGCTTCTCTCTGAATCTCTGCCTCTCTTCGGAGCTCTCTTTCCCGATGCAGTTCCATTTCTCTCTCAAACTCTTCCTGCTCCCTCAGTTCTGCTTCTCGGTGAATCTCTGCCTCTCTTTGTAATTTGGCAGCAGCCTCCCTCTCTCTCTCTATATCCCTTCTAAGCTCTCTTTCCTTCTGAAGAGCTGCCTCTCTTCTGGCTTCTGCTGCTGCTAGCACTTGTTGTCTTCTTGCCTGCGCTTCCTGCAGTTCTTGTTCTCTGGCCAGTTGCATGGCCTGACTGACCTCCCTTTCTCTAGCAATCTGGGCTTCCAGATGTCTCCTTTCAAGCTCTGCTTCCTCTCTTCGTTTGTCTGCTATGGCTTCATCTATCTCTTTCTTTCCCTGCTGAATTTGACCTCCTGCTCCTAAACTCTGTTCAACAGGTACATGCAGGTAAGTGTTCATGTCGATCTGTGCTTCTGTAGCTCTTAATGCCATGTCAGCATCATTCCTAAGTTGTTCTCGCAGGGCCTGTGCCACATCTGGCCTTCTCTGATCTTGCTGATGAACTAATTCTGTCCTTCCTTGACGTCTGTCTCCCATGGCCTCATCCAGTTCCAAACCTCTTGGAGCTGGCGATGTCCCTAAATCTGCTTCCCGCCATTTAACATGCTCTGTTCTTCTGGTCCTTCATCCTCTCTAATCAAAGACCCAGCTGGTCTGGAATAACCACCCTCAGCATGTTTGCCTCCACCAAGGTTCGGACACTGATCGCTGTCCAAGCCTGGAGATCTGGCATCAGCTCTGCTGGCAGACTGAGGCTGTTCACCTGGCTTGGTGGATGCGTCATCACTGTTTTCAGCAGAGGATCCCCTCTGTCTTCTCTCCAGGATTTCAGCTTCCACCTCAGCATCAATTGCCTGCAGCAAGCGAACCTCCTCACTGGTGCTGGCTACCACATCTTGACTCACTGAAGGTCTGTCTGCGTCCAGTCTGCACAAAGCATCAACAGCTTACATGAAAGTAAAAGATATAGGAAAAACTGTGGCTGAATTGTTCAATGAAATCTATGTATTCAATAAGAGTACGGTATGTTGGCATCTATTTTGTCTAATTTTTCCCCCCAAATTTTGTTGCTTTTTTGTTAACCAGAACCAGCCTCTGTACATACCTCTTTTGCATTACAAATTATGTTTACAGTTTTCAAGCAGTTGATATTAGTTTCACTACCCTCAAACACTGTAAGCAGACAATGTTACAATTCATTTTTTTTTTCGTGTACAATAAATCAGGAATCCACAATTCTGAAAGAAGAGAGATCTTCATTTTTGTCCACACAAAAAACACATTCACACACGTTTATGTGTACATGCCTCATTTAATTAACTTCAGTCTGGATTAGTTTGACGTGGTTTGCTTTCTTTACGGTTGGTTTGGTAATGGTTTCATTTTTTGCAGAACTGTTCCGTTCCATTTTATTTAGATTATGCTGTTTTGGTTTCATTTTGACTGCATTGGTTTGGTTTGACTTTGACTGCACCATTGGTTTGGTGACTTTGCCACCAGTGGACAAAGCTGGTTTGCCGTTTGGATTGACCGTTTGGATGACTGTGTTGGTTTGCCATCAATTGGACAGTGCTGGTTTGATTTGGGTTTGGCACTACTGGTTTGGACTGCACCAGTCTGGCCGTTTGGGATTGACTGTGATGGTTTGCCATCAATTGTGACAGTGCTGGTTTGATTTGGGTTTGGCACTATTGGCTTGGACTGCACCAGTCTGGCCGTTTGGATTGACTGACCAGATTGATGGTTTGCCATCAAGTGGATGGTTTGCCATCAAGTGACAGTGATGGTTTGATTTGGACTGTAGTGGCACAATTTGTTAAGGGCCACCAATATGGTTCAATGCAGACTTGTACTGCACTGGCTTGATTTGGATGTACTGCTTTGGTTTGACTTGGACTATACAGTTTGGTTTAGATTTGACTGGTTTGGTTGGTCTGATCTGGTTTGGACTGTATTTGGTTGGTCTGATTTGGACTGTCCTTGTTAGGTTTGATTTGCTCTTTACCTGATTGGTCTGATTTGCACTGTACTGGTTCAGTTTGGTTTGATAGGTACTGCACCGGTTTGATTTGTACCGTTCTGGTTTGGGCTGATCTGGACCATCCAGTTTGGTTTGGTTCAAACTTTTATTTGGAATGATTTGCCATACTCATATTTTTCTTTGGTGCTTTCTGATTTCAGCTACTGTTTTGATTTAGACTGATCTGATATGACAATGTTTTGGTTTCGTGCTATCTGATTTCAGTGGCTGGTTTGGACGGCTTTGTGAGTTGATATATTTGTTCAATTTCTTTGTTTATCTCTGTGTAACTGCATGAATGGTGTAATAAGAAGAGAATCACCCTCACCTGGCAGACCTGTCAGTAAAAGATGGCTTCCTGTTGGCCTGTAGGAGAAACAGATACAACAGATTACGCCATATATCATAACAGCAGTTTTAGCCTTCCATTTATCAAACTAAATGACATCATCATTCTTATCAATCAAGAAACCAAATGCAGATCTATTTTCCCTACCTCTGCGCATGTGGTTCACAATAGTGTTATTGTACCAACAATAATCACAAAAAGCACAACTAACCAAAGAAAAGAAGCCATCACCACCATCACCACTACCACAATCAGCACCACAACCCTTCCATCCTTCCATTAAAAAAACCCAAATCAACAAATGCTGTAACTTTTGCACATGTATTTGTATCAACTGAAGAGTGTACAAGCAAGGTCAGAATCCCTCCTTCGTCTCTTCTGTGCACCTTTAACTTGTGTGTATGCTAGCAGAATGGGTAGCGTAAGCAGTATTGGCTTGGAATTCTGTGCTGTTGTTCTGTTACAGAAGCCAAAGATATCTGCTGTGTTTTTCAGTTATTGTGAAATTCTCTCCGCCTAAAACATCAGTGAACTGAACAAGCCAAGTACAGTTCAGGTGCCGAGTAAGTACAGCAAAACTTTCATCGCTTTTTCTTTCAAGAGCAAACAATTTATTTTTATATATATATATATATATATATATATATATATGTATGTATGTATTATTACAATAAATCAGCATCACACTGTATAAAGTATGATATTGTGATGTACAGGTAAACATTATCAGGCTTCAAAAAAGAACCTTTTTACATGAATCTGTCATGACCCAGTTTAATAATAAAAAAAAAAAAACCCAAACATTTTATCCTTGTCTTCAACTGAACTTGCCTCCATCCAAAGACTTACATTAGTGTTTTCTTCTGCCTCAGCTGGCACAGCAGTCCCTGGTTCAACATCCTGAATTTTGCTGCGGAGCGCCGCCTGGTAGTTGGGGGGTGGGGTCTCGCATAGGGATTCTAGAGTGTTGGGCACTGCCGGGAGAAGAGGCAGGGTGTGTATGTGCCGTACTTGTCTTCTGGGCCTCCTCCACCGGCATTTCACCTCTTGATTTCTCTGGCAGGTCCTTGCGTGACTCAATATGGCTGGCCTCTGATGCTGGTGCCTGCCATTATTGCATTTAAGTCATAGGTCACAAACTAGGTCAAAACTTGCATTCTGCCAAAAAGAATATAAAGGACAAATAAAAGAATACAATAACCACGCACTTCAAATAGAAACTGCACATCTAACCTTCAACTAATTCTTCAAAGAATCCTTATCGTACATCACTACAAATCCCCAAGCACTTCTACATGTTGTGAGAGAAATTTCTTGGTCATGTGATGTACATCCTGCCTTCTGTGTGTGTGTGTGTGTGTGTGTGTGTGTGTGTGTGTGTGTGTGTGTGTGTGTGTGTGTGTGTCCTTTCTGTCTTTGCAGTCAGCAGTCTTCTTTTTGTTCCTGTGCTACTTCAGTGGCAATGCAAGCATGCTGCTAATTCAGGCCCCCCCACCCCCACCTGTTAAGCTGATTTATGAATACTGTTGATTGTCAGAATGCTTTAGAGTAGGTGACTCTAAGTCTAATCAATACATGTGTACCTGGGCTATGTGTATTCCAAGTTACTTCAATTTAATTCATAAGAAAAGTTTCAAAATGGGGCGACTGATGGCGGAGAACGAAGCAAAATTTAGAAAAAGTGGGGGTTAGTTGCCGCCAAGGGCATTGACAAACAAAGTACAGGACAAGACACGATCCATTTCAACCTCTTGGGTCTTCTTCAAGCTAAAAAAAAAAAAAAAAAATAGATCACATTTAACATTTAGGACAGTACAAACAAAGAACGAGAGAGACTTATCTGATGTCAGCGTTAACGAGTACACATAAGAGTGTGGAAGACGAGATGTGAAGTACAACACGACAAAGGGTATCAGTCAATATGCGGAGTAAAGTTTTTCAAAATGGAGCGACTGATGGCGGAGAACGAAGCAAAATTTAGAAAGAGTGGGGGTTAGTTGCCGCCAAGGACACTGACAAACAAAGTACAGGACAAGACACGATGCATTTCGCTCTCTTGGGTCTTCTTCAAGCAAAAAAACAAAAACAAAAACAAAAAAAAAATCATTTAACATTTAGGACGGTACAAACAAAGAACGAAGAGAGACTAAATTGAAGAGTTGTTTGACTTCCATTGTTTAGCATTGTGTTACTGTCCCCTACCCCTTGTTAAAATCCACTCAAAAATTGGAGCGAAATTGGAGACTGATAATTATGGCTAATATGTTTATGGTAGTCTAATACTTCGTTGGCTGAGATCTAACACATTTACTGAAAGCCAGAGGGCAAGTGTGAGAACTTGACAAACCAGACTCCCAGCCACTTCACTCAAGACCACGTTCTGTTTGTTTGCTCAGAGCCCTGGGTTCATACCTACCCAGGGGTGTGCATGTTAGCTGCCCACTGAGATGGCACCCCAAGATCAGCCTGCCTAAAAAGAAGGTGGACCAGCAACCAGAGAGAGATCAACACTCCTGTCCAACATCAGATAAGTTCTGATATTCCAAGTGGACTCCAACTCAACTCATCCAGAACTTTCCCTCTCTTAATGATGACAGAAAGAGTGGGAACACACAGCTAGAACTGAATTAGTGAAACTGATTTGAATATTTCACCCTTGTATAAACAAGTAAAGCTGGATGTGTGAAAGTACACTCAACTTGTGTTAGTTCTTTGTTGTTCATTCAGTATTGAATGTTTGAATTTATCTCTAATTCTGTCTCTCAGAGCTACAAGCACTTTTAAGTGTACAAGCCTAAGGAGAATTACTCCTGAGCCGCTCTTGAATAGTTTTAACAATCCCGAGAAGAAAAAAAATTTCTATCAATGTCAAGTACGGGAAAGTTGCTCATTCCATAACTAGTATGAGAGGGGTAGAGGTGAAATTTTAGTAAAACTCTAATAGAGAAAATATTCGTAGTCCTTCCTCTAGAGGACAATACCGACCCACTCCAAACTCTCATCACAGACCCATTTGCATACTATACAGATCGATTTTCTTTTTAATGAACCAAGTCTAAAGTCTAAAGATTTACATTGTCTCAGTTTCTGTAAAGTTGCCACTAAGTCTGTGAAGAGCTTTTCTTTAATTTTTTTGTTTGTTCATTTTATTTTGTTGGCATAGTATTATGTCACAATGTGTAGCATCATAGCTTTTTTTCTGAAAATAGCACCTAAAAGCACCCATGGCACTAAACAAGGACCAATATCAATATACTGCATTTTTCTACCTATGTCTACTACTACACTGGCAGCGGTCTTATTTATTGATTTTTTTCTGATCCTATCTACCTTCTCTTGATCTGCAGTTTTATCTGGAAACTTAATATGAATTGTCGCAAAATCTGTTTTTTTTCACAGAAAAAATTATTCATTTATGAGTGACACACAAAATGAGCATCTTTAACTGAAACTGAATATTGTTTGGGTTGATCAGTCACTACCCAATCAAACAAAAATGCTGCTTAAGTCAAGATGCCAAGCCTACAACATGAATTTCAAAGTGAAGGCTGTTGATTTGGTTGATCAGAAAGGTAACCATACAGCAGCTCGTCCATCACTCCATGATCAAGCTGTCGCATATTCAGTGTGGCAATTTTCTCAATGCAAAAAATGACAGCTGTCCACGATCATAAATGATTTGAAAAAAGCAGTCATAGTCTCAATAGTAGATGACAGAGAAGTCAAAGCAACACAAGTGTGGAGGTGGAAGTAATGAAGTTCACAATATGACCAAAGCTGATGAAGAGTTCTTGAAACCATTCTTGTCTGACACTGAGGATGAGTCCTTCAGTGGTTTTAGTGCATTGAGAACAGTGATGGAAAACAATCTGATGGCTGATTTTTTTCCCTATTGTTTTTTTATGCCCCTCCCTGTTTGCTTGCCATATATCGCTGATGCTCGGGCAATCTGGAGCCCTGTACAAACATCACTACCATATGCGTACCTTCCTGGCAGAGTCCTTTTCCTTCACTATGTTCTCCACCCTGGCCTGCTGTCTGGCCATGATGCTGCTGATGGTACTGCTGCCAGACTCTGCAGCAGACACAGGCACAGCTGCTGACACTGGCTGTGGATAATGGACGGGATTCCGTCGTACTCCTAATCCACTGACGGGCATGGGGATTCTGGACCCTCTCAGTCCACTGTCAGGTCTTCCTGTGGTTCCCTTGTCACTGTTATCTGGGGAGAAACGATCTGAGGAATCCTGCACACACAAGGTTTTTTCTTCTCATCCTTACCTGTCCACTATCCAACAAAAATGTCTTCTCCCCACTTCGCTTGGAATGTAACATATCACCAGGACAAAAAAAAACAAACAAAAAAAATTGGGAGAGCAGGGCCATCACCTCATCTCCATACCAGACAGTCTGCAAGAGTGATCGCCCGTAGCGAGTTCATTCACTGGAACGCATTCATACCAGCTCAGTTTTCTCCTTTTCCCTGGTAGAGAAACATGCTCTTCTTTGCTCTTTGTAGTTCAACCTTTGTGTTTTTGATACTCAGGGATTCCCACATATGCCTATTCAAGCTTGCTTTTGCTTCTTCTTTTGCTCTCTTTCTGTTGCTTCTCAGGAGGGAATTCCGCTTGCTTATTCCCCAAAACTACATTCTATCATCACCTTCTTCAAACTGCTGGGTCCATCACCATATGCTTTGGCATTTTCCTCATTGCCGCTAAACTGTCTGTTGCTACTATTGCCATGCATGTCTGTTTCATTTTGCCAAAAATGGTATCTTAATACTCATACTCATGAGAACTATGTCTCCTACACAAACTGTTCCTCTATTCACCATGTAACTTGTGCCAGGACTGGACCAGCATGGCATGGCATTCTCTTCGCAAGTTTGATATCCTGCTTAACCTTGACAGTCTGCAAGTTTTGGCTAGACAGTCATTTGCCACTCCCAGCTATATCAATGCCTTAACAGTACCGATGTCCATGGAAGCAAATCAACATTCCCGCCCCCTTCCTTCCTCCCCATATGCTCTGTGCTCTGATCTTCAGCACCTTATGAATGCAGAGGAGCTGTCAAGGAATGTGTATTCAAGGACATGCTATCTTCTTTTTGTTTTTGTTTTTTGTTTTTGCTGTCCCATCTTCTGTGACACCTCAATGTCACTGCACCCACACCACTCATTCTGAGCCCCCCATCCACACCCACGGCCCAGCCCCTCCCACCATAACCCAGGCACTGGCAATCCACAGGAAGCAGTTAACATCAAGTTGTTAAGAGGCAACCCACTGGAAGAGACAATGCACTGCTGCCAAGTCACTTTAGCAGTGTTCAGTGGCACCTGCTATGATCCAACATACACAGCACACCTACTTAGCCCCCTACTGATGACAATAACTGCTTAGTCGCAGAGCCGGCATGAGTGAGCTTTCCCCCTGGAGGGCACCACCACGTCTATCTAACGACGGCTCCCATGAATTTGCTGATACCGATGGCTCTGACAAAACCAAACAAGGCCATGTACATGTAGAGGACATTGAAGCTGAGGTCACCATGAAAGCAGGGCATGAAGGGCCACAGAATCTGAGACTTTTTTTAAATTTTAATGCTGATCAGTGAGAATGAGGATGATGAAGATGCTGCAGATTTCCATTCCTGTCTGAGAGACTGCATGACAGGGCTGTACTCTACGCTTACTTTCATAACATATCCCAGTGTCAACCAGGCATGAGAGAAACAGATACCAGCACTGTTGGTCAGGAAATTTGAGCAACACTCTCAGAGATGCACCCATTTAGTGGATGAAAATTGACTGTGTGGTCCCAGTCTTCCCAACTGAGCCTGTAGCAAACTCAACTCTGGGTAAGAGCCGTCGGGGTAGAAAAAATACCACATGGCTCTGATAGGAATCAAACCTGTGACCTCCCAGCCAGAAATCTGCAACACTAACCACTTCACCACAGTGGCTGGTAGGACATGCTAGCTTGTTCTCCCCTAGCAAGGTCCAGAGTTGGACAGTGCCTTGCTGGGAGGAGATTCAACAGGGATCCCTGCAGCAAAAGTGTGAGCTGGGAGACCTGGATGTCCTTTGACTGTCACCTACAGATGTGGTAAAGATGATGATATTGATGCTTCTATCTCAAATTCACAAGCTTTTCTCGTTAGAGTTGTAGCATGGTTTGTTGTACAAAACACCCTATCCTCATCATATTTTAACCCTTCCCTTCCTCCTCTGCAGAGGGGGCGTGCAAAGTCGTCCTTTTTATGTGTGATGAAGTTGCTGCTCTTTTCTCACTTCAAGAAAGGTACCACAGTTCTGAGATGCCCCGAATCATGCTACAACCAATTCCAGGTGTACCTTTTCTGGTGTCCCTTCAGAACAGGCCATTGCTCCAGAACAGTTACCTGTCATCAACGGCACTCGCTGGGTGATGCGCATCCAGCGCGGTCCAGTCCTCACCCATGTTTTATGGACTATATGTCCAAACAGAAGGTCATGTTGCAACCGCCCACTTTTCAGCAAATTTGTCCGCCTATTGATCACTTGGTATCCTATAGGTCTTTTCTGCAGCTATCCTCTCTGCCCTCTTGTCTATTCTTAAAAAGGCACAATCATGTATCTTGTCAAAGATTCAGCTTCCATGGCATCCGCTAGCCATTTTTTCCTTCTTGCAAGTGTCTTCTTGTCTTTCTATATGATTTGGACGGACAGCCTGCTGGATGCTAATCATTCTAAAGATGATCTTAGGGCAATTGTGAGACAAACCTCCTTCCAGGACTGTAACCTTTCAGTAAACTTTGTCTCAAGTGTCAGTAAAATTTGATGAAGCAAGGCTTTCTTCCACCTTCATCCCTTTTCACACTCAGCGTTCTCGCTCCTCTTCCCCCTGTCCTGTTTCCATTCTAGGTCTGCAGCTCTCCCAATTCAAGCTTTCATGCTCCTTCCCCTCTCTCCTCATACTCTGTCCTCAAGTAGGGTCAGGGTTGGGGCTAAAGGCATGACTTATCTTCATTCACCTGAGACAATTCCTGTGAGGGGTTGTCTCTCAGCCTCCTTTCCTCGGTGGGAGGTGCTCACTTCGGACAAAGGGATTCTTTTTGTGATAAGAAGGCCTCATGATCCTAAGATGTCTACCACATTTTGGACCATGGAGACCTCAGATCTGGCAAAGCCTTCTGTCCTCAAAGAGGTGGATTCTCTAATCTGAAAGGGATTGATTATGGACATCCCTCTCCCTTTATCCTCTGTGATTTTCTGCCATTTTGTTCCTTGTTTCTAAGAAAAACAAAAGAGGAGATCTGTGGTCAACCTCAGCAGGCTGAATCTGCATCTCTCTCTCCAGTGAAACTGACCATGATGGCAGTCCAAAGTCTTCATGCTTCCATCTTTCCTACAGACTGGACTGTAAGCCTCGACCTCCCATTCCAAGATACTTATTTTCACACTGCTATCCACACATCATCCCAGAAGTACCTGTGTGTGTGTGTGTGTGTGTGTGTGTGTGTACTTGGTGTGTGTGTGCGTGTTTGGTGTGTGTGCTTGGTGTGTGTGTGTGTGTGTGCTTGGTGAGTGCTTTGCATGTGCTTTGCGTGTGCGCGCATGCGTGTGTGTGTGTGTGTGTGCATGCGCGCATATATGAGCTGGAGGAGGCTGTGTTTATACTTTCTTAATACCATGTATCTCTTGAGAAAAGTGCCTTTGCCCTTGTTGGCACAGGCAATGCAATAACCAGAAAGAGAACTGAACTATGAAGTTTAATTATTTTCTCATTTGTGTGATGTCTTTATAAAAAAGAATGGTTCAAAAGGTTTCATCAACACACACACACACACACACACACACACACACACACACACACACACACACACACACACACACACTACAAACACATACAAGTAATAATAATGACCATAACCACAACAATATCTGGAATGATAAGAGCATCAACTTTGAGATGATGAAGAAGAAAACAAATACTTATGAAACACAGAAAGTATCTACATCAATTTCAACAGTAATACTCCCTTCAGAGACAAACAAAACAGAAATGAATCCACAATAACAATAACAAAGACATTAGCTGACATGTACTTTGCACTAAATTTAATTTTCAAAACCAGATTATTTTTTTGGTATTGCACAGCGAATATGCTTCAAGTACACAAGAAGAAGAACAAAGAGCTCACTGGCGTAGCTCTCTCCTGTATGGTGGGGAGGTGGGACTCTGCAGCATGCACACCAGACCCTGTGGTCTTGTGTTTGGCATAGATTCCTGGTTCACCTTCTCAGCCGTGTGACGACTGCCCCAGCAGACTGCTAGGGAAATATGGAGCCACTGCATCATCTGAGCCTGAAAGAAATGTATGGGTGGACAGTTGACAAACCAATTAATCAGGGATGTAAACATCAATTACAGTCTGTCAACATGCAAACGCAGAATATTCCTTGACAGATTAGTCACTTCATATCTTTCGTCATGAATACATACAAACTTGAGAAATCCCTTTATCATTACTCTCTTTGTATCTATGTCCCAACCCTATCCTTCTCCCTCTTCACTTTTTCTCTATCATGTGTTCTCTTCTCATACTTACCTGTCCAAACAAATGCCATATCTCCACCTGGTGTGGAACAACGTGGTAACATCAGGATCCTAAAAAAAAAGTTCAGAAAGCTGAGAACTAACTATGCCTCTATTCTCAGATAGGCCAGCCAGAGTGATCACCCTTAGCGAGTTCACAACCTTGCATCATACTGGAACTACCTCAGTGTTCTCCTTTTCCTTGGTGGAGGAGCATGCCTTTTTTCATTCTGCCATTTTCAGACTTCATTTCCCTTCTTTATGGATTCCCATAAGTTCACTTTCCCTTTCTCATTGGACCCATGGTCTTTGAAGTGGCACAACTAAGTGGCACTCTCAATGTGCGCTTCATTCCTGGCCAAGACTGAAAAGCCTTAGTGCAGCCCCTCATGGCATCCTTTCCTCCACTGGCCGCTTTGTCGTCCAATCCTGGACCCAGACAATCCAAGATGGAACAAGTTAAATTCTAGTCAGAGCACTGAAGATGTACCTACAGGGTACAGAGATACCTCGAGTACCCTTCAATGGTGTGGCCAGGAGAGAGCTGCTATCAGACCCCAGACGATAAGCTGCTAGCCCAGGCAGGTTATTTGCCAGGCTTACACTGTTGGCCAGAAACCTCTTCCCCCTTGAGCAGATGTTATGGCACATGAAGTCTGGGCTCTCTCTGCCCGTTGTGCCCTCTGGCAAAACGTCACAGTCGCCATCACCTGTCATGCACCAGACTAGAAGACACAGACTACTTCTGGCAGCCTTCACCTACCTGACATGACTGAAGACATGGAAGCTCTTGACTTCTCTGGGGAAAACTGGTTGCCCAGGTGGGGGAAACTGGTTGCCCAGGTAGGGGGAAACTGGTTGCCCAGGTGGGGGAAACTGGTTGCCAGGTGGGGGAAACTGGTTGCCCAGGTGGGGGAAATTGGTTGCCAGGTGGGGAAACTGGTTGCCCAGGTGGGGGAAATTGGTTGCCAGGTGGGGGAAACTGGTTGCCAGGTGGGGGAAACTGTTGCCCAGGCGGTAAAACATCTGATTTTGGTGCTAATTCAACCGCCTACCTACCTTTTTGTCTATGTATTTTTGTCTTTGTTCAAGTTGCCTTTGACATCATTGATTTGTGTACAAAAGGGTTTCTCCTTTCATGTTTTCAGGTGCTCATGTTTTCATCAGTTCGCACCATCACTACTCAAGTTACTGGTCTTCTTCTCCTTTCACTGATCCTGCTCGTTTTTTTTTTGTTTTTTTTTTTTTGTTTGTTTTGTGTGTGTGTGTTTTTTTTTTTTTTTTTTTTTTTTTTTTTTTTGCTGTCCCAACCTATGCGCCACCTCAGAGGCAGTGCACCCACGCCGCTCATTCCGACACCCCGTCCACAGCCACAGCCCGGTCGGCCCCGCCACAGCCCGGCACCAGCAATCCACAGGGAGCAGTCAATGTCAAGCCGTCAAGAGGCAACCAACGGAGGAGACACTGCACTGCTGCCGAGTCACTTCGGTGGTGTTCAGTGGCGCCTGTTCTGATCTAACATACGCAGGACACCACCTACTAAGCCCCCTACTGACGACAATAATTGCTTAGTCGCGGAGCCGGCGTGAGTGAGCTCTCCCTCCGGAGGGCGCCACCACGTCCGTCCAACGACAGCCCCCATGACTCGCCGATACCGGTAACCCCGGACGGAACCAAACCAAGGCCACAGACGTGGAGAGGACGCCGAAATTGAGGTCACCATGAGAGCAGGGCATGAAGGGCCACAGAATTTGAGACTTTTTTATGCTGATCGATGAGAATGAGGATGATTAAGATGATGCTACGGATTTCCATTTCGGTCTGAGACTACATGACAGGGCTGTACTCTACGCTTCCTTTCATATATATCCCGGCGTCAACCAGGCCCGAGAGATACAGACACCTGCAGTGTTGGTCAGGAAATTTGAGCAACACTCTCAGAAACGCATCCATTAAGTGGATGAAACTCGACTGTGTGGTCCCAGTCTTCCAACTGAGCCCGCAGCAAACTCAACTCTGGGTAGGAGCCGGTCGGGGCAGAAAAACCCCACATGACTTCTGATGGGATTCGAACCCACGACCTCCCAGCCGGGAGTCCGCGACGCTAACCACTTCGCCACGGCGGCTGGTGTTTTGTGTGTTTTTTTGTTTTTTTTTGCTTACTTATTGCCTATTTTGGCCTCTGAGGAAGAGCATGGTGTATGCATTTTGCCATCAGGACGTTAAGGGAAACCTTTCTTAAAGGCTTAAGCCACTAGCACCAAGGTCTTGTTTGGAAACTATAGTCATTCTCATGTGATTAAAAAGAAAGAATGTCGTTCTTTTCGAATGAGCATGCTCTACCATCTTGTTTTTGATATTCAGGCATTTGTTAGGATCAGTAAACATGAGAAAAAGGAATTTTACTACTGATAATAGTTTTATGTTATACTTATTTGTCCAAATACTAGGACGCCTTCCACCTCCCCAGTTAGTCAGTAAAAAGTATGAAAACTGAGGTAGTTCTAATATACTGCAGTATTGTGAACTCACAATGGGCAATCACTCTGGCTGGCCTATCTAGGGATTGAGGTGAAGTCAGCTCCCTGCTCTCCCAATTTTCCTTTTGGAAGATCCTGATATTATGACACTGAACTATGCCAAGTAAGGTTAAGGCATTTGCTGGGGACAGGTAAGTACATCAGCTGCATATGCTGGAGTCCAGAAGATGTGAGCTGTGTGATGTCAAGCTATTTTAGTATAAGTCTGTATGTAATGCATCTGATTACGACTGTATTTAGTTTTTTTTGTTTGTTCATGTGTTTCATTTTAAGCTCTTGGATGCATTTTTTTTCTTTTAACTGCTATTTAATACAACTCATTGTATAACTGTGCTAAATATTCTTTTCATGTCTGACAAACTTTTAAGGTCTAGGATGTTCTCAAAAAAGACCTGGGCTAATTGTCTAATTTCTTTCTTTCTAATCATTCAGCTACATTCCATTTCCATTATGCCCACCTAAATCCTTATATACTGCCACACAGTTTCCACTGAGAAGAGGAACAATTCTGCATATGCGCTGACTGCACATTTTTCAAATATACATATCCTCAAAATTGCATTGGTTCTACAACACTGGCATGCAGAATACAAAAAAAGAAAAATGATAAGGAGAAAAATTAGGTCTTTCATGGGAGGAAACTTTACAGAGTTTTTGTCGGATGTTTCCAGCGTATTTGACAGAGTGATTACAAACATATACCTATCAATGAAATCCCATCAAGGGAAACAACTGGTAACTGGGCTGATGCATCTAGCTACTGTAGTGATGTGAGATTGTTTACACTGTGTTGAAGTGCCAGCTGAAGCCAGTCACTTGCCTGTGTGAGTGCTTTCCACAGTTGTCACACTCTCAGCAACTGAGGCTGTGTCGCTTTCTGTGTAGTACACGTCCTGGCTTCCAGCTGGTCTGAAACATGATAGTTTCACCGCAATTTACAAGTGTCATATGCGTACAGAACAAACATATACTTGCAGAATAGTCAGATGGCGCTATATACACACAGGTGTTTATTATTCTAAACACATACACATGCACGCATGCACACTCACAAAATGCATGTACACACACATGCACACAAAAATGTGTGTGTGCGTGCACACACACACACACACACACACACACGCACGTATGTGTAAGCGCGCGCGCGCGCACATACACGCACACACGCACATGTACACATACATTTTTTTCTTTTACATGTCAGTTTTTTTTCATACTATACATCACAAGGTTAAACTTTTACTTATTACAGTTATTGGCTTTGTTTTCACACCTACCAACAATTCCTTCCTTCCAGATTTATTCCTTAAGTTCCATTACAAATAAGTTCAAGTGTTGAGAGAAGACCAAGTGCCTGAGCATACATACACGCGCATGTGTGCGTGCATGTGTTCCAACACCACAAACAAAATGTACCTGTAAGGACGGTATTTCCCTCTACGCATCTCTGAACTTTTGTCCGACTCTGTAGGTGATGCCATGCTGCTGGGGCTGTCTTCCTCTTCCCCTGATATAAACAGACGGCATATTTGTTTAACAGTTTACAAACAGACCTCTTCCCCTGACATAAACAGATGGCATATTTGTTTATTTAACAAACAGAAATTCAGTTCAGACTGACTGCAGCCCAGTCGACCACAAAGGGCCATATCAGGGCTGTCAGCCTGACACAGTAGAAAAAAAAAACATCACATCTGCTCAAGTCACCAAAACAAATTTTCTAAAAACATGCTGAAAACAGTTTAAAACCTTTCTTGCATAAAATCTTTGAGCAGATTAAAAATGTTCATCTTTTTAAGATACTCAAACAATCACATCAGTGGGGACATCTTTGAACATGATTCTGATAGTCTTCTGTGAAGTATTTTGTGTCTGAAATCATGTAAGTCCTCCATAACAAGTACATCACACAGAATGCACCATGGAGAGTTTCTTCACCTTTTATGTAACACCAGTGGGTGTAAAAGGAATGGCCTGCATGCAATCAGCACCAGTGGCACAAGGTAAAAACTCCTTACATTTTTGGATGGATTTCAAAGAGTTTGTTATCTGTCGACATATTCCATTTCTCTTGGTAAAGGTCTCTGACAAAGTTTGAGCTTTTTTAGCTTTTAGATCGGTATCAAGTACAGAGAATCTGCTCAACTCTTTATTTTTAGCATTCTTGGCAAGTCGATCCAACACCTCATTGCCTCAATGCTGACATGACCAGGAACCCAACCAAAAACTCTGTTGGAACCATCAGATTTCAGAGACGTACAGTTCAAACAAATTCAGAGGCTGAGAGTGCTTAGGTTACCACCAGCTGTGGCTTCCAAAGCAGAAAGGGGTCAGAGAAAATGAGGAAGTCTTTATAGTTTGATTTACATGCTATCTGAAGTGCCAGAATCAATGCTGCAAGCTCAGCAGAACAGATGGAGCAGTCTGATGGAAAATGTTTAGAACATTACTGACAGGGAGCTTTTGGGCAACATATAGCAGAAGCAACTCCTTCAACAGGTTTGGAAGCATCAGTGAAAAGTCTGTTAAAGAATGGAAATTTGGGTCAAAGTTTGGCAAAAAAAAAAAAAAAAAAAAAAAAGTCTTATACACAGCTAGGGACCTGTGGTGTGTCATTGTGATAAGAGGTCAGATAAAAGCAGATCTACACAATGTAGAAAGTTCATGGTTGATCGTCAAGGAATTTGAACAAATGACACACCACTTCAAGGTCTGTGCGTGCACCTTTCAGATGGGGAAGAATACAAACTCCAGACAGTGGAATGGCATCAAGCTGTCTTCAATTTTTTTGCAGAATTTCAAGCAAAAAGTACAGCCATAAGCAGGGTTTTGAGGTTCTAAGAAGACATTCAAACACAGTTTCAGAAAAACTTCAGCCAAAATTTGAGAGGGATGGTTCCCCTGCATGTTACTTTGTTTTGTACATCTGTCAGGCTAGCCTCTTCCATTTGCTAGAAACATTATACTGTCATGTCAAATGCACAGAAATCTACAGATTTACGCAGAGTAATCTTAGTACCCAGGTTTTAAACAGGAAAAAAAAAGAGTGTGTCTTGTCCTTCAGCATATGTAAACATTTCATTTGAGCAATCTAATATGAATAAAAAAAAAAAAAAAAAAAAAACATACCTGGAGATTTGGGTTTATCTTCTGCCATTAAGGACTCAAATTTCTCAGCTGCCTTGTCCCTGGGGCTGAAAAAAGAACTGTACATGTTATCCAGATTTCATTTGTTAAAAACACGTCGATGCACATTAGTATTTATAACTGTAAAAATGATTTTATAGAGTCAAGCAAGCTTAATATTACAGGCAAACATGCAGACCTGTGCCTCGCCAGATTCTGATGTTACTCTCACCTGAGAATATTGTTTCTCACCTGAGAGGGTGACCTAACTCCCGATACTCTCACGATCCTAGTTCATGAGATAAAAAGCCAGCAATAAACGTCATAGTTGGGGGATGGTCTGGCCCATGCTCACAGCCATTTGCTTTGTCAGAACACTATTCAGTTCAGTGTTTTATTGACTTTATTCCGATTGTTTTTCCATTCACTATGACGTCACCCACCAAGCACTTTACGTACTCGACCTTGCCGTACATTTACCACAGATCAAGTGCTGGGAATATTGAATAGACAGTTGGTTGTTCCTAATACAGATGAAGAAGACCCAGACAGCCACGAGTAAAGAACGATAGTGAGGGCTTGACCGAATTATTCCAACGTGAAGCGTTGGACCGTGGCCAACTTGTTATGAGAGGCTGATAAGACGCCCACTTACTACCCTACCGCGTGTGCCCCAGTTTTTGCGTTGAGCCAGCCAGCACTGACTGACTGTTCACTAACTCTATGTGAGGAGCCAACTAAGACTTTAGGCAACGAACTTCACACACACGCTGTGGGCCCACTCTCTCGCTGGTCGAGGTTGAAGGGGCGTGGCCAACTGACACGTGTGAGAGGCGAGTATCACAGACGTCTTTCGAGTGGGTGTACAGCTGATTATATATATCAACTGAATGACAAGGGTTCAGAGACCAACAGGCACATGAATGACTTTGTGTTCATAAAAAAAATATATATATATATATACTGTTGAAAGGGACGTGTGAGAGGTGTGTGTGTGTGTGTGTGTGTGTGTGTGTGTGTGTGTGTGTGTGTGTGTGTGTGTGTGTGTGTGTGTGTGTGTGTGTGTGTGTGTGTGTGTGTGTTTTTTTTTCTTTCTTACATGTGTACCAGTTAGGCATAAGAATGTGTGTGTGTGTGTGTGTGTGTGTGTGTGTGTGTGTGTGTGTGTGTGTGTGTGTGTGTGTGCTATTGCTATTGGAGTAGTTGTATTTGTGGCTGTTTCATGCACTTTTTTCTGTTGGAAATACCATACTTTCTGGTCTTCAGTTGTGAGTGGAGTATTTTTTTTCCATTGTTGAGAGTTTGTTGGCATTCTTTCTTTATTTTTTACGCTTAGAAGAAACATAACATTCTTTTTTTTTTTTTTTTGCATTTTTTTTTTTTTTTTTGCACTGAAATCACTAAAAAATTGAAATTGTTGACTTACCATTACTAACATGTTACGATATAATAAAAGTACAGTGTATCTCCTCCATTTTACAAAAAATAGCATGAGAATGGGTGTTTAGTTCCAGAGATATCCGCGTTTCACATATGCTGGTATACAATAAGAGAGCTTTTTGGAAAAATGGCTGCTAATGACTTTTTGTCTGAAGATGATTCGCATTTGAGCATGATTGTAACAATGGCTAGAGTATGGTGATGTTGAGTCAGACAACATATATGTTGAAAAAAGAAAACAAATCAAAGAGAGAAACTGGCTGGCAACTAAACTGGGAATACACAACACCATATCATTTTCATCAGGTGTAGTTTTTGGTCATATCATGTTTTTATGAGTATTGTTTTCTCTAAAATGATAAAGAAAATAAATCTTTTCTAAATGCGCTGATGTACAAATCTGCACACACTCCATTAATACTGACAATAATGATAATATTAATAGCATAAAATTGAAGGGACTGAAACATAATTTCTGGTAGCTTACAGATGTGGATGTTACAGAAACCTCATTAATTCATGTATGATAACCAAAACTTTTACATACCAGTTTTCAACTAAACTGTTTTTTGACTGTGTAACAAACAGATGGAGGTACACAAAAACAAAGGCACAGTTCATACCAAGTGAAAACTGACGGAAATCAAATACTTTCTAAGTAAATGCAAACAATATCTATCACGTGCACATCTATGAGTACCAGTTTAGAATATGAATCCTTGCTAAGTTTATAAAAATAAAAATAACAAATGAACAGAACAATCAATTCAGATCAAAACATATTCAACTTGATGACATGCACCAAAGCATCAGGAAGTAAAACATCATCTGATTATGATAAGATTATTTTGCATGATATTCTGTAAATGGCAAAATCTGGGTGTGAATAAGAAAAGGAAGATCAGCGGTTAAGAATAACCCTACAATCATTATCAAAATACATAAAACATAATCAAACTATACTGTTTCTTACAAAGGACTGACAATATTTTCTGTAAAGGATCAGGTCAGGTGTGGTTATTACTCCAAACTAGTCAAGAAATATTAAGTTATGTGTGTGGCTGTTTCTCCAACTCGAAGCAACCAAAAACAAAATCTATTTAGATAAACAAATTCTCTGCACAACAAAATTTAGTCCCTCACCTCTTCTCTGTGTCTGGATTCTTCTCTTTTTCAGTCCAAGCTTCTTTCGGCTTTGTCTGGTCCTTACGTTGCTGTTGATGCAACTGCTCCCGTGCCTGCTGCTGTTCTTCCTGCTTCTGTTGCAGCTGCTGTTGCAGCTGCTGCTGCAGTTGCTGGTGCTGAAGCTGGTCACGCTGGGAGCTGTACACGGGGTAGCAATGCAGCTCCTGCCTCTGGGGTGAGCGGAACTCGATGCTGTGACTGAAGGTCCTCTCTGACATTTTCTTCATCTGTGCTGAGATCAGTGACTGAGCTGCACTGGTGGCTGAGAACATGGCATCCAGTTTGGGATTGGATTCAAGATAGGAGTTCAGCAGGCCACTGCTGTCCGCCGAGTCGCTCACTGAAGACATGTCTAAACGCTTTCGAACAGAGTCTTCACTCTTCATTCCGGCAAAAGTGTTGCTGCTGTCCAAGGAAGTGCCCAGACCAAAAGCAGCCATGCGGAGGCTGTGCTCCCGTTCTTCTTCGGTGATCTGAGACAGGATGCCTTCAGCCTGTTGGTCAGGTTTGGTGGAGGTCAGAATGCTCAGCACTTTGTCAGCCATGCCCTGAGAAGCAAGCCGTACCCCACATGCAGCAAGCCAGAAAGCAGTCCACAACCAAAGGCAGTCACAATGACAGCCAGCAACAAACACACTGATCAAACCACAAATTTTATAAAACAGGGTTCCCCACTATGCACTACATTACATCACTAATGAGAAAAAAAATGTGTTCATAAATCTTATGAGTGTGTTATGCACATTTTCTTACCCACTGTCCTGGAAAAATTCACTGAAAGACACGTACGTAAACCTGTACTGTACATATACATCCATAACCATATTGCACAATGGCATTTGCCAGGGAGCAGATTTGTCCCTTGATGTCTTAATGGAATGCCCTATGCATGCCTGCAACCTATGTGAACAGCATAGGCTTCCAAGGATGGTGCAGAATTGCTCCATGTTGGTTTGTTCGGCACTTGATGACAGTGCTTCTCTGGGTCCTAACTGCATCTTCAGGTGTATCTTTTGCTTCAAACAGCATTTTCAGTTCTCTTTTCTTTTTGGTTACTCTCAAGCAATGAACTGCACTTCTGGAATCACTTAAACTAGTCTGGCTTTTACACATTAACCAATTGCACAGGATATGGCAATGGTAGATTAGCAGAACTGGCTATGATTCCTGAAATCTGGTGAATGATTCCTCATAATTTTGATGCTGAATTAAAAACAATGTACATTGTGGGGAACTCTGTTCGAACATTCAAGTAACAGCATTCAGGTTCAAGTTAGAGCATTCTGGTTCTGGTCACAGCTGCCAATCTTTGAAAAGAAAATTAATTAGTATATTAGCAGAGGGGGTAGGGCGAGAGTGAGCCACAACTATGGTCAGTATGTGCAGCAATTTGAAGCTGAAGCGTTCTTCATTAAAGACATAGCATAATGCACACACACAAAACTCTGCATTTAGATTAGAACTTACATCTATGCAGGTCAAAAGCAAACAAATTAAATCTGTCTGAAGTTTTTTTTCATCATACTCCTATTTACTTTTTTTTTTCATTTGGTTGATATTTTCCTTTAACTTAGTTTAAGGATATTTGGAACATGGGTTTCTTTTTATTTCATTTTCACCAATGACTGGCAGCTATGTCTTTTCCTATTTCATGCAGCAGAGAACTGATTAAAAGCTAGCACATTAACCAGTTCTTTCATGTTGACTTGGGAAATCATGACAGTATGAAAAAATTCACTTCTTCATCAACCCATCCACCCCATTCCCCCATGCCATCACGATCCCCACCATGCACAACGTAAAAGGAAACAAAAAAAAACAAAAAACACTGAAAACATTTGACATCAGAGAGGAATTCCAACTTCAGTGCCTGAAATCCCAGAGAATTTGCAGCAATACAGACTGAACACACAATTTCCACCATTCCAATCCAACAACTGACAATGGCTATGGTTCATAATCTGAATGCAAGTATTCAGCTAATATCAATTGATGTATGATTGTAAAATATCAATGCTACTGATTTTCTAAAATTACTTCAATTAGCTAAACTTTGCTGATTATGTCCAGGCATTCATCATAAACATTCCCTTTATATCAAGACTTGCCACAATTTACTATTTTAGTAGAGAATTTCCACTGCTCTCAGCAGTCTCTCAGCAGTCATTATCTGAGCAGCTGTCAAGATCTGAGTTTGATGAAACATAAAGAAACATTAGTCTTTCTTACTCTTTGATCAAAACTTTGACAAACCATTATCTAGAATACATTATCTATTGCCTTGTTATTTCAAAATAAAAATGAAAACTGTAAAAAACAGAACAAAACATATGAACAGCACCACATCACACATCACAAAAGCATACAATACATGAAAATCTGTTTCTTCTTTGTATGCCTTTCCTTGTTATTTCAAAATAAATCATCGGATGATCAAAATTTATTCATAATTATTTAGTTTATAAACTTATGTTCTAACAAGTTTTAATATGTGCATGTGCATGTGTGTGTGTATGTCTGTGTGTGCGTGTGTGTCTGTGTGAGTGTAACTCTGTTTGTTGTATATGTGAATGATGGTTGAGTGTGGATGTTCACATGTGTATGTGCACCTATGCACAAGCATGTGCGCGTATGTGTGTACATTTGTGTGTGTACAGGCCTGTGTGTGCGACACATGCACAAGTGTTAAGCAAAGCAATAACACACTACCTATAAAACTTTAAGGTCTCCTTTCATGATCCAACAATGGGACATAGTCCACATCAATTATTATGGTAATATAGACAGATTATGGATCAACAGAAGAAAACACATACAAAAAAGCAGACACCAAGAGACAAAGATAGATTGTCATCAGGATCTCATAAACAACCCCTCCTGTTACCATACCTTACTAAAAAACATTCTTGAGATTCAACCTTTAGATCATGTGTTTAAAGTGTTTTATACTTTACTAAAAAACATTCTTGAAAAACCTTTAGATCATGTGTTTAACACACACACACACACACACACAACACAAAACAGTCTGACTGGACAAAAAAAAAACAACTTAAAGCAGTCCAACTCACCTGAGATCGCACTGCCTGGTATCTATCTTCAAGAGCCTGTGACTCAGTCCTGAAGGTAGATATCAGCTGCTCCAGGTCTTTACCAAGGCCTGCTGGAGCAGAAGCCTGTCCAAACTGGTTGGTAATGGTCAGGTTAGTATCTTCATGGTGCTCCTCTTCCTCAGCATGGTCCATGCTGGATGTTCGCGTTTCCTCACCATCAGAGGTATATAGTTTATTTTGTCAGGCTTACCAGAGCGACCATCCACAGGTGACGACTCAGATGTGATATCACTCATCATGCCTTCAAGGCTGTCCAAAGGGCCACCTCTCCATATCCCAGATCAGCACCATAGTCCCACATCAGGCGCCGGGCTCTTTCAGGCGTGGTGGTAGTGCTTGGCACAATATCCCCCTCATCACTGTCGGATCTGGTACTGGTGGTTGCAGCAGTGGCGGCCAGACGGGGACTGGCTGCTGGCTGACCCATTGTGTGAGGGCTGTCCTGGATCTCTTGAAGATCTCTGTGCAAACGGTCATAATCCAAGCTTGTGGCAGTGTTCGATGGCTTCTTGAACTCCGTTTCTCTATCTGTAGCACGACAGCTCCCTGTCAGATAAGCAGTTTCTTGCAGGAGTTTGTTGACCTGTTGGGTCAGCCGGTCATGATGTGTAGATTCTGCAGAAGCAGACTCTTTTTTTCCCACATGCTGTAATAACAGTCTCTGAACTGGATCCTGTTCCTGAAGTGTGTGTGTGTCAGACTCTTTGCTAAGTCTTGCCTGCCCAAATTTCTCAGAATCTCTTGCTGTCACGATTTCTCTATTCATTTTCTCAGTGATAGTCTGCTTTCCACAGGCGTCACTTCTTGGATGGGGATGGTCAGTGAGGTTACCACTTATCACTCTTTGTTTCTGTGAATCTGTTTCTGACAGAAAAGTACCAGCTAATCTTCGACTTTGAGTGGAAGTTCCTTTATCACCTGCCAAAGCAGACTGTACAGCATCAGAGAAATATCCCCTACCAGGCAGGCTGCTCTGGATCTCCCAGGAGCTCTTATCCTTACCATCCCCAAAACTTATCAGCTTTTTGAAGCGGTCTTCTACATGGGTTCTATCAATCTTGCTGGCTGCTTTACACTGTATGTCTGATACTCCTCCTGCTGTCTTGGATGCATGGCTAGATCTTTCTGCAGTGGCAGTTTTGTCTGGGCTTGGAGGCCAGGACGTTCGCTCAAAACACCTTTTGAGATTCTTAGCTGCCTCATCTCTAGAATGCGAAAGACCTGGCCCAGTTTGGTGTGGATGATTTTCAAAACTGTATTCAGACAGCTTGGAGCTAGTCATCTGAGGAGGGCTAATGGAAGCATCTGGTTTTAAGGAACTTATACTTCGAATGCTAAGCTCTGAACGCTCCTTGATATCACTGAGGTGAAGGGAGCCATCTGGAGCAGACCTGGGATTGGTCGTCTGTGGTGTGGTCTTTGAGATCCTGCTAGCTGATCCACTTTTTGTGCTGCAAAGCGGTGGGGCTGAAGGAAGATCCCAACGAGTTGATTTTGGAATCACCATTACCAGAAAAATGGGAATTAGGTCTCAAGTCTCCAGCAAGTCGTGGGGAAGTATTGGTGTCTGATTCAGTAACATAAGGATTCCAGTCATTGTCTGACAAACCAGCTGCCGTCTCTGGATACCTGGCATAAGAGGCACCCCTTCGGTGTCTAAAATCATTATCAGAAGATAAATGAGACTCATCGCTTTCACCTGAGACTAGTGGCCCTGTTGAAAGATTGCCTGACATGAAGTCTTTGGACACTTCAGCAATAGCTGTTGATACAACTGCATCACAAGTGCTGTCGTCTCTGTCCTTTGCTGACTGAGATATAGAATCAATAGGATATTCTTCCAAACTCATTCCTGCACATGAAACAAAGACCCATAAGTTTAAGTATAGTTTTATGCAGAATAGCACACACACACACACACACACACACACACACACACACACACACACACACGTACAAACACACTGATACACACAGAACACTCAAAACATAGATGCTAAAACTTGCATGTAATGATGTATAAACGTACAATGACAAGCCCAGTCATCCACTCACCATCAGACTTCTTGGAGCCGGAGTACTGGTCAATTTTCTGATTGGCATCATCCATCTCATCCAGTAGCTGCTGAATCAGATTGCTTTGTCCACTCTGTTTATAGGAAGAAACACTGGACGATGGCTGAAGGGGTTCAAATCTTGTGCCTCCTGACGAGCGACGACTGAACGAATCATGGCTATAGGGCAAAGCCAGACGCGGACTCACATGTTCATCATCAGAGTCCGTATCAGCTTGCAGCTCACACCATGATGTGAAGTCCAGTTTCTATCAAAAACATATACATTGTGTCAACAAACTTCTGGAGTCAAACAGCCATTGCCCTCATCCCACCCCACCCCATCTTTTTCATCTTTACATTTAATTCAGTCAGACAATTCTACAATATACCAACATTATTCAGGTACTGAAACCTGCTCTCTAGTTGCATTCCTTAACAAGGCTCTAAGTACTTTCAGCAGTTGAATTCCAAGCTGATACTCCCGTGGAATTGATGATCTATTATCAGTCAACAACAATAATGACATCCCAAGCACAAAAGCTGACAACCATAATAATATGTTTGATGCTTCTTATGTACAACTCATTTCAAAACCACTCTCCATCATGTTCTTCCTATTCAGAACAGTTGGATATGTGCAACATTAATGCTAGAAAACATTAAACTGTCTATTCATGACCAGCCGCTGTGGCCAAGTGGTTAGCGTCGCAGACTCCCAACTGGGAGGTCGTGGGTTCGAATCCCATCAGAAGTCATGTGTGGGTTTTTTCTGCCCCGACTGGCTCCTACCCAGAGTTGAGTTGCTGCGGACTCAGTTGGGAAGACTGGGAACACACAGTCGAGTTTCATCCACTTAATGGATGCGTTTCTGAGAGTGTTGCTCAAATTTCCTGACCAACACTGCAGTGCCTGTATCTCTCGGGCCTGGTTGACGCTGGGATATATTATGAAAGGAAGCATAGAGTACAGCCCTGTCATGTAGTCTCAGACCGAAATGGAAATCCGTAGCATCATCTTAATCATCCTCATTGTCATCGATCAGTATAAAAAAAAAAAAAATTTTTTTTTAAAAGTCTCAAATTCCGTGGCCCTTCATGCCCTGCTCTCATGGTGACCTCAATTTCGATGTCCTCTCCACATCTGTGGCCTTGGTTTGGTTCCTTCGGGTCACCGGTATCGGCGAGTCCATGGGGGCTGTCGCTGGGCGGAGGTGGTGGCGCCCTCCGGAGGGAGAGCTCACTCACGCCGGCTCTCCGCGACTAAGCAATCATTGTTGTCAATAGGGGGCTTAGTAGGTGGTGTCCTGCGTATGTTAGATCAGAACAGGTGCCACTGAACACTACTGAAGTGACTCGGCAGCAATGCAGTGTCTCCTCCGGTGGGTCGCCTCTTTGACGACTTGATATTGACTGTTCCCTGTGGATTGCCGGTGCCGGGGCTGCGGCAGGGCCGACTGGGCTGTAGCTGTGGACGGGGTGTCGGAATGAGCGGTGTGGAAAGCACTGCTTCTGAAGTCGCGCAGAGGTTGGGACAGAAAAAAAAAACCTGTCCATTCAGTATCTAGTCTGCTATATATTAGTGCTGAACAGGATGCTAAACTTAGATTAGATCTTCATAATTAAAGCATGTAAGATTATAAACAAAAATCCAAAGTAGCGTATAACTGCTGCATACACTTAAGTGTCCTGATTTCACTTACATTTTTAAATCAACATCAAATAAAACATGATATATGTATTAAACAACTATCACACTATGTACATATTAATGTATGCAGAAAAAGGAAAATGACTGATAGATATTATTATTGATTTCCAAACATTAGATATTATTATTGATTTCCAAACATTCAGTTGGTTGACAAAATGGTTCATCACACAAAACCTTGCTTTTAATCATATTGTTCCTGGAAAAATAAAACTGAAGATAATTATGGACAATGAGTCCAATGGCTGTACCAGTAATAATATCTTTTAATATAATTATAAAGCCCTGCCATGGCCTTTACTGTCAACGGGGATTGTAAACATGACAAGACTTGATTAATGTTATAAATGAAATGAAAATGTAGCAAAACTTGTCCCCCCCCCCCCCCCCCCCCCCCCCCCCCCCCCCCACACACACACACACACACACCATGTGACATTCCTGATCTCTTACTGATTGAAACACAGAAGAGTTTCCTTAACCTTTCAAACTTTCTGAGTTAACAGCCCAGGCAGTGTCTCTCTCTCCTAGCTAAGTCGGGCTGATGTGTTTGAAAAGGAAGGGATACTTCACTTACATTCTGTTACCTCAAAAACTATCTTGCAAGAGGAAAAAAACAACACTTGGTTATTGCAAGTGATTGCACCACAAGATACTACAATTTTATGTAGTATGAGGTGCTTTCAAGACTTTTGATCCTTTGACAAACAAAACCATTTGCTTTAAAATGAATGGGTTAGGTATTGAATTTCTGCTCAAAGTATCTGGAAAACTATTCTACCACTATGTAAAAAAAATCTGTTGTATGATATTGTGCATCTTTGGATAAAAATATCTTGACAAAACCAAACATTACTTTATACGTATCTCCATGTTTGAATGTAACATGGTATTGGTAATCCAAAGACTTCAAAAGTTTAACATGTTCTAAACAAAGGTTTTACTTTTATCTGTGTCATTTTAAAACTAAAGTTGCATAGTTTACAAGTAATACCAGTTAAGAACAGCACATCAGTCGCCTGTGCATTACTTGGGTACAGGTTCATGGTGCTGTTTAACAGCATTGGAGCATTACTCGAGCACAGGGTTGAAATCTATGAGTTATTATCACTTTAAGCTTAACAACATATTTCCTAGCAGTAACAAAATATTTTAATGGGTAGATTATAATACAAAATCCTCATCAGTCAACAGGTTCATAAGAAAAAACTGCAAAATGATAACTGATGATTGTGAAAAAAAAAGCATTCCTAATTCACTAATAAAAACACACACACACACACACACACACACACACACACACACACACACACACATGCACATCTAAGCAATTACTTTATAGATTTCGCTCTGAAACAGTATCTGTCCAAAATCAAACAGTGCATGAAGAACTCTCACTTACATAAAAATCCTTCAGCTTGGAATACATTTCTGCAATATTTCCAGTCAATATATGTGTACCCTATATGATACATCCATTCCACTGTCAATGAGTTCCAAAAGTGAATGCCAAAGACCTAGCCACAAGCACTTGCATGTCTACAAGAACTAATCTTACCAGAATAGAGCTCCCCCAAACAACGTGATCCTCGCTAATGCCACAAACACTACAAACCAACAATAATTGTAACGCATGACAAACCACAGACCCACTAAGACACACACCTCCTGTTCAGACAATAACGCTAAAGACGTTTGGACACAACAGGAATTAGAGCAAGGATGAAGCACTAAGGCTGCGACGAAAACATGCACCAGCAAGTCAAAACATGCCAACGCTGAGCTTAAACTCAACGGAGCCACCAACAAACTGTGTGGCGCGTAAACCCTGAGCAAGCGCACACCTACCAAGATAAAAATGTAATCATTTGAATTGCTATCAGCTAGCTTTTGATTTTGCATACCTCGGACGTCATGGTTGCAGATAATATGTTTTTAAAAGTCGATTTGCTTTCCAACAGCAGACATTTTTGTATACAAAATGTTGCCGCCGAAGAAGCAAAGCTACTTCTAATACTTCCGTTAGTTTTACAAGATTTTTTTTTTTGTAAATTCAGTAATACAGCGACCTTTCTGCTTGTAAGAAACATTGGGCCCATGACTACACTGTTCTTAAGGATATTATTTTCTCTAACTATTTATACGAAACTACCAAACTTGAGCTATGCCAAGATGGCTGCGTCCAGGCGAGGGCACACGGTCTGCAAATAAACCGAAACTATCTGATATCAGATTGCTTGTAATTTTCTCAGAAACAGTTTGTATATTGTCAGTACGCCTGGGGGATACTTACTGAAACTGGAAACTCACGATCAGTATGGCTTCCAAGGTGCTAAGACGACTTACCAGTCTGAGAGGACAGGCAAATGTCAAGCAAAGTCACTTCAAATCGAATTGTTTGGGCTGTCCAGTGTTACCAGCTGTTCGACTGAAATCAACGAGCAACAAAGACAAAGATTTCAGTAGTTTGATCCAGCCTCTCACTATCAAACCAACTAACTTGTCAGATGACATCAACGTTGGTGGTGCTGAACTTAGTGGACATTTGAAAAAAGGTAACTTTCGTTTCATTCTGGCAAAACAAGTTTAACTTAAAGGTCCCAACGCTGATTTTCTTTGATCAGTTACTTCTTATCATTGAGCAGTTGGTGACAACAGTTTTATGGTAAATCAGTTTTTGAAATTATCATCTGTTTACAATATTAAATCATCTTGATTTAATTTTTATTTCATTTTTCTCCAGGGAACAGCCAGTGAGCATCATAGTTAGCAGTAACCAGTAGTAGTTAGTAGCAGGGACTTGCTTCATTAGCCTAGGCCTCACAACCTTTATATGTCCCCTCATTGAACAATTATTTGAACTGAGATCTGGTCACATGAATTCTGTATTAATTAGCCAAAGCCATACAAACTTCACATTTTGGAATTTTCTCCCAGGGTTCTCTGTCTGTTACACTTATGAATACTGAGACTCCAAACCCAGCAATTCTAAACTAAAAGGTCATGGGACCCTTGACTCCAAATTTAAAAATAGCCCCTGACTCTCGCCATTGTCATTTTATGTCTGTATGCTTGTAATGTATGCCTTTCAAGTTTCTACTGCTCATAGTCTTAGATTCAGTTTCCTATCATTTTCATCAAAAGGCATCAAGGACATTACTACACACACACACACAGACAGACACACACACACACACACACACACACACACACACACACACACACACACACACTCACTCACTCTCTCTCTTCTCTCTCTCTCTCTTTCTCTCACACACACACACACACACACACGCACACACACACACACACACACACACACACACACACACACACACACACACACACACACACACACACACACCAAAGTACACTTTTAATGCATTCTGATTCCCTCTCTCTCCCTCTCTCCCTCTGTCTCCCTCTCTCTCTCTCCCCCACCCTGTCTGTCTCTCCCAGTCTCCCCCCCCCCCCCCCCTCCCCTCTCTCTCTCTTGAATAAAAAAAAATAAATGTTCATAATGTACTTTGAATAAACTATATCATACAGTGTTACTGAAAATGATATAAGTGTGACATTCATTATGGCTCTTGCCTTCTTTGACTAGCACTTGCAGATCTAAAGAAAACTTAAAATATAGCTTGATTTACAACTTGTCTGCAGCATACAGTTTATTTGAGCAAATTATGTATTACTAGCTTTTATTATGTCAATAACATGTAGAAGGATGCTCTCATGTTATCAGAACCACCTTTATCAATCACAAGTTTTATTACCTGGCATGAGCATAAAGATTAAAGTACAGCATTGTATGTCTAGGGCACAGTATTGTGGAAGGCAAAGCCCTACACTCACCCTCTGAAGCCCTAACCTTTCCCGAACTGAATCAGGTATCCATTTTCTTGTGGGTGAACAGAGAGTGTTTCATGCCATAAAACTTCAACCCTACAAAGTAAAAGTTATTTGAAGTCGTAAGCTTCAGCACCATACAGTTCCATTCTTGATCTGATTTGATCTGGGTCCATCTCTGTATATATATATATATATATATATATATATATATATATATATATATATATATATATATATATGTTATATACATCTGTGATGCTGATGATGTGGTGTGTGTGTGTGTGTGTGTGTGTGTGTGTGTGTGTGTGTGTGTGTGTGACTTTTTTTTTCTTTTTCTTATGACAGAGGACTTACTCAGGATTTTGAATGACTTCTACCGAAGACCTGGGGTGAAGACCTTGGCAGCAGAGCATGGGCTGGACAGTATGTACCCATTTGTCAGTCACTGACAAGATTTTGAGTGTGTGTGTGAGGGAGGGGGGGGGGGGGGGGGGGAATTGTGTGTGGTTTTGTTAACACATTACTTTGTGCACATACATACATGTGTGTCACTAGCTCTGTATGTGTGTGTGTGTGTGTGTGTGTGTGTGTGTGTGTGTGTGTGTGTGTGTGTGTGCATGTGTGTGTGTGTGTGTGTGTGTGTGTGTGTGTGTGTGTGTGTGTGTGTGTGTGTGAAGTCAAGTCAAAATGATCTTTATTGAGGGTAAAGGAATAAGCTATACAGCTTTTTTACATCCTGCCCTCTGTGTGTGTGTGTGTGTGTGTGTGTGTGTGTGTGTGTGTGTGTGTGTGTGTGTGTGTGTGTGACATGCATTTTGAAATTATTTTGATTGGTTCACTGGTTAATTCAATATATTTTCAGGGCTAGAAATACCCAGGTAATTATCAGTTGTCATGTGGAGAAGTATACATAAAAAAAATCTACATGTCCCCTGTATTACTACTTGTACTTCCAAAGTAAAGAGACATTGAATAAAATATCTAAGTTGGCAGGCACTACTAATTGCAACTCTGATATAATTATTCATTTGAAAGATAAACACCCTGCATGGAATGCTAACTTTGGATAAGATTCAGCAGCACAAAAATATTCAGAACACCACAAGACAATGCAATGATAGTTTTCTGTTTATCGTAGAACATTAATTCCTGATTTTTCTTATTAGATTTCTGTAACATTCTTTTCCTTGCCAGTCATGGTCATATGTCTTTTTTGCTTGAACCCAGATCTTTTCCATGGCTAAAGTCTCCAGTTGGTCTTTTTTCAGTCAAAACCGCTTGAATTCCAGAGTTGGAATGACCAAACTTGAACAAGGACGTTTTGCTAGATGCTCTAAACTAAGCTGACATGATGTAATGTTCAAGGTCAAAGTTGATTAAAAAGCGCCTGTGATGGCATTGCCTTACTCAGTTTGATGTGTGCCTGAGAGGGAAAATTTAAAGGATTAGATTAAATGTTTTTGCGCTGATCAAGTATTCTGCATGCATACTGCTGGCACATTATGGTGATATAACTGTATGTATTATATTTCATGCTTTGACTGGGAGGAGGCAAGTAAGATGGGGCTGCACTCAAGCTGACTCTCAGTAACCCTTGTCAGTGACAGTAGAAAAAAACCAGTTTGCCAGGTGGACAAGTGGCGACAACAGTTCCGCTTGTCCACCAGAAGATTCAGTTCTCGTGGACAGTCTGACAGGTGGCTATTTTGCACACTGAATTTTTTTTTTGTAAACGCAGTTTATGTTCTTTGTAGTGTCTTTTGATCAGGTAAGCTGACTTGGGTTAAACTCCTTGATTTTATTATTGTTTTGCATTGTAAGAATCTGCTGATATGATCTTTATGACATCATTTGGTTGTCTTCTTCATTTTCAGTACATTTTTTTTTCTTTTTCTTTTTTTTTTAATATATGAGTTATTGTTGCCCCTCACTCGGTCCCTGTGTCATGTTTAACAAGCCATACATAGTGTAACAACCTGTCAGCTCCCACTTGCCAGACCCAAACATCAATAAACATTTAATGCACTCTCTCTCCCATCACATGTATGCCAATATGTGGGTCAGCAATGTATACAGAGTTAGAGATGTTATGTATGTGTGTACATGAATTGTGTGTAACTGTGTCTAGCTGTGCATTCATGTGTGCCTAATTTAGAGATGTTATGTTGTGTGTTCATGAATTGTGTGTAACTGTGTCTAGTTGTGCAATCATGCGTGCCTAAGTGATATTGATGGCAATCTTGAGAAGAACTAAACAAACTTTCGCATGTTCTGGATGCACACCTGGTCATTGAAATGACTGGCTCAAGAATGCATGTGGTGCAGTATGTACCCAGTATTTGGCATAGTGACAGCAGGATGGTGTAAGTAAAAAAAAAATAAGCACAACTGCAAGCAATTGCTGGAAGATCTCTACATTACTGCTTGCCAGATCTTCCAATAGTAACTAGGCTGATGCAGACGCCACTTACATTTTAGAGGGTCTCCATTTCTTAAACTACTAGGTGCAGAGTCAGGTTCTTCTTCTCTCTGACTTCTGTGCAGTGCCAGACTGATGTTACACACACATATACACCTGTGTGTAGCACGCTCACAGCCTCACAGAACAGTCTTAGATAATAAGATATGCAGCCACTTTGGGCGTGCACACATTGCTGTTGGTGTCACTAGTTAGCATTTTACCTGTGCTTGCAGAAAAGCTGTACCATCAGTCATACATGAGTTTTCGGAAATTTGTGGTGGAGTCAGAGCACCTGCCTGTTGACCTCCACATCATCTTGAGTGACATTCTTCAAGGAGCAGGTGAGTCTGACAGCCAATTAATAATAATGATAATTATAATAATAATACCAACAATTAAGCAATAAAGAATATTCAGCCCATCTACCTGTAATCCAATGTTGCTGAAGGCAATGAGAGTTTACTGTAAGGGTGCAAACATATATAGAAAATGGTCATGAAGCACCAGTTCAAAATCTTAATAAGAAAGTAGGCAATCATCATGATGTGAATTCAGAGTATGTTCCTCTGCAGTTTTATTCATTCACTCTAACAAGATAAACCTGAGCCTCTGCATCATACCATGATCATTGTCCTTTTCTGTACAAATTAATTGTGTGGTTTTTATTATTTCTACAGACACATGTAGATGACCTCTTTCCATTCTTTTTGCGGCATGCCCCGTGATATTTTTCCACACCTTGATTGCATGGATGACCTGAAGAAAATCAGTGACTTACGCCTTCCAGCAAACTGGTGAGACTGCGGTGGTATTTGATATGAATGGGTTTGTTTTTTTTTACGCCTTCCAGCAAACTCGTGAGACTGTGGATGGTGTTTTTTTGATATGAATGTTTTGTAGTGATAGTTTCCATGTGCTGTGTGTGTGTGTGTGTGTGTGTGTGTGTGTGTGTGTCTGTGTGTGTGCACGTGTGTGTGTCATGTGTGTGTGTGTGAGATACTAGAAAATGCATGGAAACATGTAAAATGGACTTTTTCAGTATAGAGACAAAAAAAAACACATGGTACAAGTTTTTTGTTTGCATTGACATTGAGAGTGCTGATCTAAGAGTCATAAGGGATATAATTTCATGTGCAGTGCATTGCCTTAGCTTGGTTGTTGTTGTTGTTGTTGTTGTGAACGGCTGTGCTACATTTTGTCATCTGTGGAGAATGTGATCTGTCTTAAAGATGTCGCAGCATATTAAAGATGTTTAAACTGAAGACAGTGATGAAGAACTCTGGAAGTTTGACTGTGCCTGGCTGGATGATGTTTTTATGGATGGATTGGACAGTTCATGTGGATAGTAATTTTTTTTTCCCCTAGACCCCTCTCTCGTGTGTGGGTTCATGTGTGAGTGTGTGTAGATATGTGTAAGTGTGTGTGTGTGTGTGAGTATGTGTGTGTGCCCGTGTGTTATGTGTATTAAGATTTTTAAGTCCTGTTGAGTAAGAAGTTTGTTTTTTCAAGGTCAAATCATGAAATTGATAATGATATACTATTCAAAAACACTTCCGGCTTAAATGGTCAAGGTGAAAAGTGCATTTCATGATTCGGGTGATGAGCATTTTCACAGTCAAAGCTTTTCCAGCTGTTCTTTAACACACAAAAATTCTATTTGAAGGTACCCAGAGGCAAGGGGTATCCAGCGAAAGTTAATTTTCCATGCGGGGCCGACGAACAGTGGGAAAAAACGCACCACGCTTTGGAAAGGTTTCTGACTGCAAAGTCTGGTGTCTACTGTGGGCCACTCAAACTTCTGGCCTCTGAGGTCTATCACAAGAGCAACGTTGCTGTGAGTTCATGTTGGGGTCCCTGAAAATTATAATCTAACATGAAGATGTTTGTCATTTTTGTTTTATGATATGTAGTTTCATGAACGAAAAAGGAAAGGAATTTTACTTTTAAAAGTAGTTTTATGATACATGTACCTGTTGGAACAAATGCCTATCTCCACTTGGCGTGGAACACACCATACATCAGGATTTCCATAGGAAGATTAAAAATGGAGAGTGGGGTGCTAACTCTTCTTATAACCGTTAGGCAAACAGGAATAATCTTCCTTAATGAGTTCATACAGCCTTTCTTTTTCACCTTCTTTCATTCCTCCTGTGTCTCAGAACATAGAAACACTCTGTACCATCCATTATGGTGCAGTGGTATCTGTCGCAGATTCCTAGCTTGGAGGGCATGGATTCGATTCCCATCAGAGCCATTTATTTCTGGAATTTTTCTGCCCAGATTGGCTCGTACCCAGAGCTGAGTTTGCTATGGGCTCAAATTAGAAGTAGAACCACACAATTGAGCCTTTGAGAGTGTTGCTCATATTTCCTAACAGTACTGCAGGTGTCTTCATCACCCTCATCCATCTCAGTCAGCAAGAGAAAAACTGTCTCAAATTCTGTTGCCTTTCATGTCTGCTGTCATGGTGACCTCAGTTTCCACACCTGTGCACTTGGTGAATTCATATCCAAGTCACCAGTATCAGTGAGTTCATGGGGTCATTGATCAGATATCGTAGCGCCTTTCAGAAAGATTGCTCACTCATGCTAGCCCCGGAACTAAACATTTGTTGTCAGTAAGAGGTTTAGTAGGTGGCATCTTGCATATTCCAGATCAGAAAAGGCACCAAGAAACACCATTGAAGCGACCCGTCAGCTCTGCGGTGTCTCCTTTTGGATGGCTTTATGGCCATTTGATGTTGAGTCCTGTCAGTTGCTGTTGCAGTTGCTGGTGCCGGGGTGGTGACAGGACAAGCCAGGATGTGGCTCTAGACAGGGGCTGAAATGAGAGGCATGGAGGCAAAGCCACCGGAGTGGCACAAAAAAGAGGAGACCACACAGATAAAAAAGAAAAAAAAAAAAAAAAAAAAAAGAAACTCACTCAAGATTTTTTCAAAGCCATTTCATGTAAAAGCGAAGGACTGTAATATTCAAAATAGAAGCCTTTATGCATACTTACTGAGACTTAGATGCTCCCGTGTCTTGTGACGCATGAGGCAGTCAAGGCATCCACTGTGCTCGGTCCCAGCCAGTCTGGTAGTGTCACTCCATCCTCTGTCAGCGAGTCTGAGGTCTCTTTTTATGCATACCTTGGTTGCTTAATTCAGCCCCTTGAGTAGAATCCAATTGTAGCAGATGACAGGGGAATCGACTTTTCTGTCAATCATGAAATGAACTTGATGTTTTTTTCATTCATTAATTCTTGTTTTGTGTACCATATTGTGGTGTTCTCTTTAAATATATTGGGTGTGTCAGAATCATTTTCAAGCACTTAACGAGCACTCAGAGGTAAATCATAAGCACTAAAGTCCTAATTTTAAGCACTTCTGGTAGTCCTTAACAAGGGTCAAAATTCAAGGACTTTCAGGGATTTGGATGACCTCTGTAGTACTTCGAAAATAGCACTTTGAAGCACTCAGATGTAATCAAACGCATTGAAATCCAAATTTTGAGAGTATGTAGTATATGGTTGCTGTACAATATTAAAAACAAATCAGATGTGATCTATTTAATGCAAAGAACTAACCCAAGTCATTAAAAGGCTTTCAATTTTTGTTGAATATATTTGATAGCTTTGCAAGAAGCCACTTTGTTTGATTTCAGTAGGTACACAAAAAGCCCTGTCAGATCTGAATTAAAAGAATCACAATTCCAAAACTCTTTATAGTATAAAAATGCTGTTGTGATATTCAGATTGAAATCAGATTTTTTAAAAAAAAGGTCTATAATGCTGTGAATGTGAAAAAAAAAAAAAATGATACAGAGGTAAACTTTTAAAAATATGTTTGCAACACCTGGTATTTTCTGTCGCACAGTGTCTCCTTGAACTGTCAAAATCCCCAAACATTGAAATGGAAAATACTCACATGACTGCTAAAAGGTTAACCTCTCAATCTTGTAAAGTCCTTGTTGTGTGAAGTTTAGGCCATATTTGTGTAAAGATACAGTCTGACCAAACCTTGTCAAAGTGAACCTTTCCACAGTACAGCAATAAATTAATGTTCATGCAACAGATCTCATGACATAACCGTATATTATAAACTGTCCAGAATCACTGTGGGACCAAATGTATTCTTGGACCTTTTTAAATTAAACGGAGTTTCACATGAAAAAAAAGGTACTTAAAGGCCAGAATGAAGTCAGAACATTAGTTACTGGTTTCAGTTACCTTGTAGCACATCAATCAACCTATCTATGACTGAAGGCTGTGAATGGCGTCAGAGTCCTTGCTGTGAATTCAGTACTTATTCATACTCTTAGATTTTTTTTTTTTTTTTTTTAATATTCTCACTCTTTTCGTTGTTGTTCTCACATAGTTGTTTTAAAATCATATGAAATCTTTAATGCAGTAATATTGTGTGAACTGATGGAAGCTCTTTTTTCCTCTATCAAGGGTACACCATGTGACTTAGTGACGGGCGAGGAACGCAGCTATGCTAACGAGGACAACACACCTTCTGGTCATGTGGCTTGTACTGTGGAGATGGCCAGTGTCACCACACCCCCTGTCAGTTTGTTTTTCTCTCTCTCTCTCTTTTTTTTTTTTCCCCCATTCTTCTCTCCCTACCGTCCTTCACTCTCACTGTATCTCTCTTTTTCTTCTTTCAGTTCTCTCAGCCAACACCAGATGATGATATTTTATTGATCTGTATGAAATCTCATCAGCTTTACTCATGAAAGATGTGTTGACTGTAGAACAGTGACATCTAAGTGAGCACATTCAACACACATTATCAATCTACATGAAATTTCATCAGCTTAACTCTGAAAAATGTGTTAATAGTACAACAGTGACATGTAAGTGAGCATACACAACACACACACAGACAGAGACACACACAGACACAGACACACACGCACACACACACACACACACACGCACGCACATACATACATATGCACGGACACACAAACGCACATACACACACACACACACACACACACACACACACACACACACACACACACACACACACACACACACACACACACACACACACACACACACACACACACACACACACACACACACACACACAGAGTCAATGTTAAAATCTAGCTTTTGTTATGACAAGATATGAAGTACAAGGGAGAATAGAGTGAGTTTTTTGTTTGTTTGTTTGTTTTAACAGGATATTGAAGTCATGGATTTAATTTAACAGAATACTGAAGTAATGAAAACGCTCAGATCAGCTGATGTTAACAATTTTTTTTTTTTTTTGTTGAAATGAAAGAAGAGACAAGATCAGTTGTCAATGATATAATCTGCATTTGTACAGGATAATAATTATGAAGGGAATGACTTATCATCTTGGCAGAATTATCATTGATTTTAACAGGACACTGAAACTGAAGAGAGAAAAACCCAGATTGAATCAGCTTTTGTATTTATTGAAACTGGAATGGAGAAGTGGGGAGGGGGGAGGGACGGAACTAGTTTGAACAGTGCAGTGTTTTGCATGATTTTGTTTCAACAGCATGCTTAGGATGAAGAAGTGGTATATATTCAATAGGGTAGAATCAGCTTTTGCATGATCATGAAATTGGGAAGGGGTGGAAGGCGGTGAAAGAGGGGTTAGAATTTTTGGAAAGTACCAGTTTTTATGTCAAGAAGAGTTAGAGACACAAAGAAGGACTGGAAAAAATGATGACAGTTTTAATGCAACATACTGCATGATATCCAACCAGGATATCGTCATGATTTTTCCTTGCAGATGAAGTGGCCATCATTGATGAGATTCAGATGATCAGAGACCCCCAGCGGGGATGGGCGTGGACACGAGCGCTGCTTGGCCTCTGTGCCCATGAAGTTCACCTGTGTGGAGAGCCCTCCACCATAGACCTCGTGCAGGAGCTCATGATGGCGACGGGAGATGAGGTGGAGGTGAGTGTCAGGGGATGAGTGTCCCTGTCTAGGGCTGGATCAGTTTGTTTAGGAGGGAACACAGATGTAAATGGCTTCACTAAAAAGACAAAATAAAAAGCAAACCGTGATTGCGTCTTGTGGGAAAAGAAAGTGTTTTGTGTGTGAGGGGGGTTTTGAAGTTTATAACCCCATCCACCCCACTGACCCTTCTTTCCTTTCTATGGATGACTGTCCTGTGCTTGTCAAGTGAATGAGGTGTGTGACTATGAGAGTATACATGCAAAGAGAAGTGACTATGAGAGTATACATGCAAAGAGAAAGGTGTCAGAGTGAAGAATGGATTTGATGTGTGTGTGTGTAAGTCAGGGGTGCATGCAGGTATGCTGGGAGCTGGAAATCTGGCTTTTTTTTCTTTGCTACAGTTTCAGCTTCCTGAAGCAAATGTTTTGCCAGAGGATTTTGCTTCAAGGCTCCAAGATCAAACCACATAAGTGGTCAAGAATTTGTGGTCTTCAGACTCCATCAAACACAAAGAATTCTTGCAACTGTGTGCATCAGCTACTGATATTTTCACTCCCTGACAATAGAATAACCGAAGTGATTTAGAGTTATCTGTCTCTTTACACTTTGACCATTGTGCATACAACATTTGCATGTCAAAAAATACCAGATGAAAGGTAGGAATACTGATCTCAGCTGATAAAACAATGGCAACTTTTTGATTCATAGGTTCTTCAAAGATAAAGAAATTATCGTAATACAAACTTCTTAACTTTTATGACTATATGGAAAACACGAAACAAGGCATTTCCAAGAGAAACAGGAGGTGGTGGATGTTGCATATGCAAAGAAGGGCAAAAAAGGGAAAGAAGGGAATGTATGAAAAAATATGAGATGTCATCTGTCTAAATTAAAAAAAAAAACAACAACAAAACAACAACAACAAGAATAACATAAAAGTGCATGAACACACACACACACACACATGACACACACACACACACACACACACACACACACACACACACACACACACACACACACATAAAACATATGAAAACACATAGCCATAATCTTGCTCCCATACACACACTCACACTTGAACGCACATGCACATGCACACTTACGTGTGAGTGAGCAAACACACACACACACACACACACACACACACATGCACATACACACACACACACACACACACACACACACACACACACACACACACACACACACACACACACACACACACACACACACATACACAAACACATACTTTTCAGTCTTGAGTTCTCATGGGGATTGTCTGGTGGAAAGATAAAATCATCATCATCTTGGATTCACACTGATGGTGGAAAGGCAAACACGTTGAAACGTTGTTTCTCTGTCAGAGTTCCAGGCATGCAAATGATGCAGGATTCCATGAACTTTCTGCAGAGACTAGAATAGAGGTTTTTCCATGCCGCTGTTATCTGCACCTGAGAATCAAATGGGGTCCTGAGGTGGTGAAATGTTCAGCCCACTGGGGTATTGTGCTGCAGTCTAATGGGTCTCTCATGCTGTTTGAAATGTTCACCAGGGGCACAGTAAATTTCTCCAACATACAGTGCGTTGTATAGAGGGCATGAGAGAATGTAGATAACATCTTGCAACTGGCAGGTGAAGGCATACAGACATGGAACTGAGCACTGGAGCACCGGAAAGTGGTGACCCTGTTGATGAAGCTGCAGGTTTTGCGTGTGGGTCAACCCACATGATCTGTTGCATGGGGAATGTTATTGTCGGGTTGAAGTTCAGCATGGACAAGATGTTCTCTGAGGTTGGCATTCCATCTGAAAGCCACTAAAGGGGAATGCCTGAAGATGTATTGAAGATTCAGATCTTATTGAAGGATGTAGAAGTTGTTGAGTAGAATGTTCTTGACATGGGGGTGTGTGGATGGTAGGTAAGTGTCAGGACTGGCTGCTGATTTGAAACAGATTATGATTTCTGTATCATAGTTTGAGGTGTTTGGAGTTTACTGGCATGCTGCAGTGCTACTTGAACTGTGTTTCTGGGATGTCCTATTGAATCATATAAGAATACCATCTAAGCTGCATAGCTGGAGAAGTCTTCATCTTTGCTGCAGGAGACAATAGAGCCACAGAAACTGAGAGGATGCCTGGAAGATAACAGCAGGTATGAGTGAGAGTCAGTAGACTGTAGAATACCAATGTTGCCAGCTGATCTGAGTCAGGTTGGACACTCACCTGGATGTCCAAAAGAGAAATGGTGGTATCAGAATTGTCAAAGGTGTATTGGAGCTCAGGATGAAAGAAACAAAGTCAATGAATTCTATGAGTTGGTCTTTAGATCATGTAGCAGTACTCGGACAATCCTCGATGAAATGCTTGAAAAAAAGGGGGTTATGGTCATATATATATAGTATGTTGATTTGCTCTTCAATGAATCCAGTCAACAGATGAGCATAGCTTAGACCTATCCTAGTACCCATTTCTACACGTCTTACCTGGGTGAGGTAATCAGTTGCAAAGGAAAAAGAGTTGAGGGTCAAGACAAGTTCTGCCAAGCATAAAATTGTTGGAATTGAGTCTTGACTCTAAACTGTATAAAATGGCTTATTCTGTCCAGTGTCCAGTTTTTAGAAGAAAGTTGTACTGTTTGCTGCAATATAACTGGCTTGTTCTGTCCAGTTTTTAGAAGAAAGTTGTACAGTTTACTACAATATAAATGGCCTGTTTTACCCAGTGTATAGAAGAAAGTTCTGTAGTTCATTGCAATATAAATGGCTTGGCTTTTTTGTCCAGTTTCTAGGGGAAAGTTGTGTAGTTCATTGCAATGTATATGGCTTGTTCTGTCCCGATTTCAGTTTAAAGTTGTACAGTTTACTGCAGTACAGATGGCTCTTTTGTCCCAGTTCGCAGATACAAGCGTCTGACAAAACTGGAGTATCTGGACAGGGCTGTTCGTAAGTTCACTTTAGACCTATTCCTTTTTCTTGTTTGTCTGTCTGTCAGTCTGTGGGTCTTTGACTTGGTGTAGTCAGGCTTGGTGTTTTTTTTCCACATTTCATTTTCTTATACTCAAGCTCTTCAATCAATTTTGTTAGTATGGTTCTGTTCATCACTTCATAAGATTAACAAAACCTCATTCCCTGTCACCCTCCTTGCACTCCTCCCTCTCTTCTCTCCTCCCCCTTCCTGTCTTTTTTTCTTTCTCTCTCTCTCTCTCTCTCTCTCTCTCTCTCTCTCTCTCTCTCTCTCTCTCTCTCTCTCTCTCTCGTGAATGTATGGTTCTCTGGAGGCCTTTCATTCTCACTGTTCTCTTAGACTTTTCTTGAATCTGTTTTGTCAACAAAGGCTTTACTCTTTCATCACTTCTGATGCCTCTCCTCCCAGTCCACTTTAAGCCTCATCTATTACATGTTTAGTATACACAGCCAGGTCTGTGCACATTGATCAAAGTGAAGCTGAAAGCAGATCATTTTTTTTTTTATACTTAGATGTCCAAATAAATGCCTTGACCCAACCTGGCGTGGAACATCGCCATATTATCAGAATCCTCAAAAAAAAAAAAAAAGAAAAAGAAAGAAATTGGGAGAGCAGCATGCTAACTACACTTTCATGGCCAGTTAGACCAACAGAGTGATCGCCCTTAGCCTTTTTCTCACCCAAGTTTGTGTGCATCTCCACTGGCTGTCTGATTGTCAGTTCCATTGTTTTCTGTTGTCTTTATGTTTGATACACTCTGTAAATTTCTCAGCCGCTTGTTCAACAGTTCCATTGACTTTTAATGACTTAAAACACTGGGACATTGCTTAGTGTGAGAAAAAAAGAAAAATGAAAAAAAAAAAACTTATCATGGGAACTGCTAGGTACAGTTGTGATTTATCTTAATAGATGATTATTTTTCTGTACCACTGGAGCATGTTTTTTTTTTTCTGAAACTTCATGTTTGAAGTTGATATGATAATAATAGTAAAGACAATGAATCATATTTACAACGCAGCTCTCAAAGGATGTGTATCTTTATGTGTGATTCAAGAATTTTTTTCTTTTTTTTTTTTTATAATGCAGACTACAGAACATGATCATGGAAATAAATTACAAACATGCAAACACACAGAGAGACATCCACATGCAGAATGTGTGTGTGTGTGTGTGTGTGTGGTGTGTGTGTGTGTGTGTGTGTGTGTGTGTGTGTGTTGTCGTCAGTTTAATGTCCTTCCACTACAGTGATTCAGACAGTTTTGTGTGTGGGGTGAATGAAGTATGTAAGTGATTGAGCATATTAATACGTGTATTATAGAATATGACATCCTCCCCCCCCCCCCCAGTCCCCTCTATCCCTCTTCCATTTAATCAAAACAAAAATTATGTAATTGAGTAGAGATAAGATCTAAAGATAAAGGCCAATTGAAGTACTTATCGAACATTTGCAAACTGACTCAAGAATACAAGAACTGTTTAAAATAATTGGTAAAGGTAAGGAAGTCGATCCATCAGTGTAACCTTTAATACCCAAATTTGTAAAGAGTTCTCTTGCGCTTGGACATTGAGTTAGTAAATGACTGATACTTAAGGTTTCCCCACACATACATTTAACATTATGACATATTTTGTTTTTTTATGCGTTCAAACGAAATCTATGGATTAAGCATGTGTGTGTGTGTGTGCGTGTGTGTGTGTGTGTGTGTGTGTGTGTGTGTGTGTGTGTGTGTGTGTGTGTGTGTGTGTGTGTGTGTGTGTGTGTGTGTGTGCGTGCATGCATGCACATGTGTGCATGTGTGTGTGTGTGCATGGATACACATTCACCATCAGTTGAGTATGTTTACTGAATAGACTGATTTTTTTTTTCAGAAAAGTTTGAAAATGTACACCCAGGAGATTGCATCGTGTGCTTCAGCAAAAATGACATCTACTACGTCAGTCGGCAGCTGGAGAGCCTCAACAAGGAATGCGCTGTTATATACGGTGGTCTGCCTCCAGGTAAGTGGACAAGCATTTGCAGTTTGCCATTGCAGTGCACATCATCATTATTGTACCATGGCACAGGTGATAAAGATTCATTTGCGGATGGTTTGACACTCAGGATGTTTACAGCTGTGTCCTTGTCCTGTGCAACTGAGAAGCGGTGTCAATATACACACATGCACAAAAACCAGTGTGCAGAGTAACATTTATTTTTTCTCATACTTGCCTGTCCAAACAAATGCATTATCCCTGCTTGGCATGTAAAATCACGATTTTATCAGGATCCTCAAAAAAAAAAAAACAGAAAAAAAAAAACCTGGAGAGTAGGGAGCTAATCATTCCTCCGTAACTCATTAGACCAGCTGAGTGGTCGCACTTAGTGAGTTCATTTCATGAATCCTACAAAACATAGATTAATGTTTTCCTTTTCCTTGGCAAGGGAACATCGCACTTAGTGAGTTCATTTCATGAATCCTACTCAAACATAGATTAATGTTTTCCTTTTCCTTGGCAAGGGAACATGTCCTACCCTTGCTGCCCCACTCTCTATTCTGTGTCCTACTTTTTTCAGTGGTCGTGGATCTTCTCAAGCAGTCATGATATTTACCTTGGCTTTAGCTTGTAGAGTAAGTGAAGTTCATGCCTTCTCCAGGATCCACGACCTTTGATGTGACATGATGATGGCTCTGTCACCCTTCTTTTCAAGCCAAGACTGCAACCCAAAAGAGCGGCCCTCAACTAATCCCGGCCCAGGTGATGTCAGAGCTCAGAGGAGATGGGTCCAGAGGACAGAGCTGGGCTCCCAGAGCTCCCTTTCATGGTGATGCCAGGGAAAGAGCACTACAAAAAATCCCAGACATTAAGCTCCTGGATGAGATAGTTGATTTGCCAGGACTACATCTTTGGCCAGAAACTGCTTCCCCCAAAGCGGATATAAGAGTATATGAAGTCTGGGCTCTCTCCACCAGGTGTGCCCTCTGGCTACTGACTTAGCACATGCAGCTGGCCAGAAGTCACAGACAGCCTTTGAAGGCTGTACTTCTGTGCAGATATGCAGGCATTTGATTGCCTCTGGGGCATAGCAGTTGCACAAGTTACTTCCCACCTTCCATCCCATTCTCTCCTGTGGTCAGTCTAATCACCTGTTACCATCACTGCCTCCATTTTGTGTGTGGGTTTTTTTTTTTTGTTTTTTTGCAGGTTCATTTGTTTTCTCGAATTTCCATTTGTTATTATTTTGTATGTTTGTTAAGGGTCTCTTGAGTGGCACTGTTCAAACCTACTCTTCTCATTATGTCTTTAGAAAGGGTCTTTGCCTGATTTTATGCATGAGTTAATTATTTCTTCTGTTTTTCATCCTGAGGACATCCTTATTGCATGTCACTTTGTGCCATTCTCTTGTGGGAGAGCGTGGACTGATCCTTTCTGATGTTTTCATCTTCAGGCTAAGCATGGGAGACAAGCTGCTCAGGGCCTTTAGAGGCCTCTGATTCCGAATACTAGGCTTTGGGAATTGTGCAGAACATTCGTGCATTGGTGCTCTGACCAGTTGTTTTGAATTCTTGGATAAAGCACCCAAAACATATTGTTAAGTGTGACTGAACCAAAGTTAGTTATGAATACAGAGTTTCATTTACCATAAGGTTACAATGTTTATTGAAAAAGTCAGCACACAGCAACAGGTATGACCAATGGATAGAGAAGGTGCTGCCCACTTCAGACTGTGTGTTTATCTCTGCAGGCACCAAACTGGCACAGGCAGCCAAGTTCAACGACCCAAATGACCCCTGTAAAGTCATGGTGGCCACTGATGCCATTGGAATGGGTCTGAATTTGTGAGTTCTCTTCTCTGTATCACTCTCTCTCTCTCATTCTCTCTCTCTCTCTCTCTCTCTCTCTCTCTCTCTCTCTCTCTGTCTGTTTGTTGCTTTGCGAACAGTACTTCTGATGTGTTTTTATGGATTCTCTCTCTCTCTCTCTCTCTCTCTCTCTCTCTCTCTCTCTCTCTCTCTCTCTCTTGATATTTGTCTCTCTCTTTGTATTCCTGGTGTGTGTTCTCGATTCTATGCTTTATCACATGATATAAACTTCATGGTCTTGTTTTTTTCCAGAGGCTTCATGTCAGCTACAGCTGTATACTGTACATGATCAGACCAGATGCATTGCAGCCTTTGAAGATAATGGTGATGGTTAACTAATGTCCACAAGGTGTAAGACAGACAAATGTTAGATTTGACAGTCAGAAAGTGAGAAGGGAGGAGTACAGGGGTGGGGGATGGGTGGGAGGGGAAGGCTGGGGAGTAGGCGGTTGGAGATGGGGATAATGCTTATTGTACATTGCAAAAATCTTTCTTCTTGTTCCTGTTTTGATTTCTGTGAGAGAAACTTTCAAAGTGTAATGAGTGCAGGTGGAGCTCAATACAAGGCAACAAATGTGAAAGTACTGAGTGGCCAGAAGAACACACCAAACCATTGAAGAAACATGCCTTGACCTGTTAATCTTCATCAGGCAGGACAATAACAAACAATGTAGTGGAGGAAAACAAGTGTGAGAGTGTCATCCAGGAGGTGGAAGACGACTCTGTGTGACCATAAGCAAAGTTCATAATACTGTACTCAGTTATCTCCGATGCTGTTTTTGATGGATTCAGTATTCATACTTCAAGGATCCTTTCTTTCATCTCATCTGCCCCCTTCTACCATTTTCCACTCTCAAACCACCTCTTACATCATTGTCATAGCAGCTAAGAAATACTTTCACACACACTTGTTTTTTTCACACTACATGTTTACTTCTGTGGTTGGTTTGTTTGTTTGTTGTCATCCTGCCAGAAAAGACCAACAGGTCAAGACTTGTTTCTTCAGTGTTTATTGTGTTTATCTGGCTGAGCTGCAAACATTTGTTTTCTTGTTTCAGTGAAAGAGATGAAAAAAATTAAATGGTGTAATCCTGTTGGAGGAAAATTTTTGATTGTTGGATGCATGCATGAATGAGGGTATGCTTTTAATGAAATACTAGACAGAAGAAAGAGAAAAATGTTTTATTTTCAAAGTAATGTTATGCTAACATGTGGTGCCAAAAACTGTGACCAGATGTGATCCACTGTCCCTCCTTCATGCAGGGCTATCAAGCGTATCGTCTTCTACTCTTTGATGAAGCCACACCTGACGGAGAGTGGAGAGAAAGAAATGGATGTGCTTAGTACATCTCAGGCCCTGCAGATTGGTGGCCGGGCAGGCCGTTACAACACAGCCTATGAAAACGGGGAGGTCACGACCTTCAGGAGTGATGACCTGAATCTGCTTAAAGAGATCGTCAGTCGAACCATTGACCCTATTGAGGTGAGCTGAGTTAGTTTTTGTCCCGTAAGAAGTCCATGTGTGTGTGTGTGTGGGAGGAGTGGGGCTGAAATCAACAGACTCAACATATGAAAATTACTGAGCAGTAAAGACACAGGTTGGAAAACTGACTTGAGTTAATTTCACCAGTGACAATAAAAGCACTAAAATGTGCCCTGATGTATCATTTATCCACAACTCTCGTATAAAAAAAAACTTAAAATACCAACTTCATTGTGTTTATGAATGAGAATAGCTGAAAATATATAGGGTTTATGTGTATGTATATATGCAAGTAGGTGTGTTTCAAATTCAAATTCAAATCAAATCTTCAAAACTGTACAAAAATATTCCAAAATTGTTAACAAAATATGTGCACAGACTTGGCCCCATCACCAGAGAAAAGGAGTTTAACACTGAAGCTAGCAATATAGTTGTTCTGTTCAATGTTTTTTTTTTCTGCTATGCTGCTTAACACTGTAAAGTTTACCTCTCTTTGGGACATAGGTATACGGAGGTCTGTTGTTTGTGTTGCAGCAAGCTGGCCTGCATCCTACAGCCGAGCAGATTGAGCTGTTTGCCTACCATCTGCCTCACGCCACTCTGTCAAATCTCATTGTAAGGAGGGGTTGAGGAGGAGAAGAGATCTTATATTTCTGATTGTTTTAATCTGTGTTTTTTATTTCATCTTAGTTGTATTTTGTCTCTCCTTTCTCACACAATCAGAGATTTTTTTGTGTTGGGCTTTGATATCCTTGGGTTTTTTTTGTGGTTTTTTTTTTTGTTTTTTTTTTCTTTAATGCATTGTCAATGAAAGCCATTTTGAACAAAATATATGCTCCTGTGAATCATAAATTCTTTTCCATGAAGATGCTAACTTTCTTCCACTCATTGATCATAGAGCAGCTCTGAAGAGATAAGGTTAATCAAGCAGTTTGGTAAGTCTTCAGTCAGCAGTATCTTAGAAGATAATACAAACCATTTGCTGCAGCCATTCTGCTTATTAACATATGAATGACATCATCCAATTCCACTATCAAAACAAGTAAAGTTAGCATGCTTTATCATGAGAAGAAAGGTGTTAACAGAGCCATATCACATTACTGACACTTCAAACCCTGCAAAACTGGTATAGGTCATGAAACAGATTCTTGTATTCTTGTTTACACACTTATTAGATCATGTTTTTATTTCAGCATCTGTCTAGCAGCTGACAGTAGTTTTACTTCCCTAGTTTTGTATCTGTAAACAGTTCATGATCGGTGTGTATTTGCTTATTTCCTTGTCCATCTAACTATGAATCATGGTCAAAGAATCATCAATGAATATTTCCATTTGCATCTGAAATGGGCATCAGTGATCTTCTAAATCAGGCCATTCTTTTCATTCCAGGATATTTTCGTCACACTTTCCCAGCTGGACAGTGACAAATACTTCATGTGTAACGTCGGATGACTTCAAGTTCCTCGCTGACATGATTGAACATGTTCCCCTTCAACTGCGTGTACGCTATGTCTTCTGCTGTGCTCCCATCCCTAAAAAACAGCCTTTTGTCTGCACCATGTTCCTCAAGGTAGGATTCTTATCTTACATGTTTCAGTCGATTAGACAGTAATGAAACAGAAACTGAAATCCTTGTGTTTTTCCCCACCTTTAAAGCATCATCATAGCCTTTTCCTTTTGATTATAGGTAAAGAGGGAAGTGTGTTGTTTTGTGTGTGTAAATATGCTTCAGCATGGTTTCCCACACTTCTTCTTCCACCAAACAGATTTTAGCTCATGTACCTTTTGCATAAAACATCTCCAGCAGTGGAGGAAAGGTCTGCCACATGGTCATAGACTTCAGCAGGTCTGGCAAGAGGCACTGCCGATGAAGAAGTTTAACATTAGGACACCATCCGACAGCTGTACTCCAAAGCGACGGTGCAGTGTTCATTTAGAATGCTGTTGGAGAATGGTCCATACTTCCATTGGAGCTCATTAGGGCTGCTGTATCTGTCCCTCACTTTTCAACATTCCTGGAACGCATCTATGCAGTTGAAGATCATGTCAGCACTGAAAGAAGAACTATCACAAATCTTTAATTTGTAGATGACATCGATTGCCTGACAAGCGGTGAACAGGGGTTTGTAAAGCTTGTTGAATGACTGGATGAAACATCAACAAGACATGCATGGAAATTAGTGCGGAACAGGCCATGACTATGGCCAGCAACAACACCACCATCAGTCCTCATAGAATTCTCCATGTTCAGAAGCTAGAATCTTTTCAGTTTACTTCTTTAATCCACCATCATTAGCAGTGAGGGATCTGAAACTCAAATGGAGTGATTGTATGTACGATGACACTGGCTCTGAATATGAAGAAGATCAGCTCTTCCACTTTAAACTCTATGTCAGGGAGGGAAGGAGGAGGGAAGGGGCATTGACTTTGTCCTGAGGAATGTGTTCCATTTATATGTATGCCTTTTTTCTGATTGGATTTTGCATTAAGATGCTTTACAAGCATGCTCAGTGATGTTGGTATCCATGTGACAAGTAGGGGTGGCAGTGTGTCCTCTTGGGGAAGGACTCAGAGTGTTTTCTCTATCAGAATTATAGTTTGTAAAGTGCTTGTGCTCCTCCACGTGACAGAATTAGAAACAAGTTCAAATATAAAATGAGGTATGAGAGCAAGTTATGTGCAATTACACACACCAACTTTACTTGTGTACACAACAGTAAAACATACAAAGTAGAATTTCAGTGGTATTAGTCTTTGTTTGGGCAGACTTTTTCCCACTTTATCTCATCGTAAAGGGAGGGAAACTCTTGAAGAGTGGAGTTGGAGTCCGGACACTTGGTAGATCAAAACATACCAGGTGTTGGAGAGGAATGTACATCTCTGTCCAGTTGCTGGTGATCCACTCTTCTTGTAGACAGACAGTTCAGTCTGCTGTCTGTTTGGCCCATGTGGTAGCAGACATTTTTTATCCTGTGCTGGGCCACTTGCAGGAACCGAGATTTCTACTGACATTATTGAACCTGGTTTGTAGATAAGTGTCTGAGGGTTGGGCTTGGCAAATCCTCACACTTGCCCTCTAAGCCAGCAAAGGTGAGACTAGCATGAATGTATGTGCCTTAATTGTCAGTCTCCATTTTAGTTCTTCTCTCAGGTTTTGACTGGATTTTAATCAGTGGTATGAGACAGTAAGAAAGTGCTAAACAGTTGAAGGGGAACACTTTTTCAATGTAGTCTACTGCTCAGGTGAAGTAATCAGGTCCTGTAATACACTTAACCGAAGAACACATGTTGATTGGAGTCATCTAGTACAAATCATGAAGGCAATCAACAGTTCATAAATCACCTTCACAGGTTTCACGCAGTATAGACATACAGTTATCCTGTCAGAATATAGTATTGAGTAATCATCTTCACACAAAGTACCAAGTTCTGGCAACAAGTTATACTGTTGAAATAGAATACTCATTATCATCTTGACAGGTTTTATCAAGCACTGGCATAAAGTTATACTGTTAAAGTATTGCACTCATTTTTCATCTTAACAGATTTTACAAAGTACTACTGGCATAAAGTTATACTGATAAAACATAATACTCATTTATCATCTTAACAGATTTTTACCAAGTACTGGCATTAAGTTATACTGATAACGCATAATACTCATTTATCATCTTAACAACAGATTTTTACCAAGTACTGGCATAAAATTATACAGTTACAATAGAATTCTCGTTCATCATCTTAACAGATTTCACCAAGTACTGGCATAAAGTTATGCTGTAACAGTATTGTACTCATTCATCATCTTAACAGATTTAACCAAATACTGGCATAAAGCTATACTGTCAAAACATGACATAATTACAAGCACTGTATAGCCTCAAGACTTACAAACTTGGTTTCAGCTTACATTTCTCCTGGGTTGATCAGTGAAACTTGACACAGGATCTCAGAGGAAGAACGATGAACATTCCCTTTTCTGGCATACAGGGTTGACACTAACTGTGATCAGTCTCACAGCCTGTAGTGGACAGGGGAGTGGGGAGGCTTGACCTCCCCTTTTCATTTGTCTGATGGACATGCTGTCAGAGGAACAGAACAGCCAAAAATGTCATTGAAAAAATTGAAAAAAAGGGGTGGGGGGCTTATTAGTCATATTGGGGGGGGGGGGGAGGGGAGTTGGATGGAGACCATACCTTCCAACATGTAATGTAGAGAATGAGATGAGATCAGAGATGATGCTAATGAACGAAACTATGATGATGTCAACACATGTGAGACATGTGCCAGCAAGGACAGCAATGAAACGTCAGGCCAGTTCATGGGAATCATGTAACATACCAGGGGACTTGGTTTTCACATGCCTTACAGACTGAGTGCATTTTGCTCCTGTGTATTGTGGTTTTTTTTTTATGCCTGGACTTGCTGTATTGCTGTGATTTTTGTGTACAAGTTTCATGATGGACTGGACAATGTGTAATATGGTGATATTCTGTGCCAAGTAGGGATAAGGCATTTCATAAAAAATGATGAGAAAAAGAATTCGGAAGACGACTTTTAAAAGGTATTTGAACTAACTCCACCAGATAACATGGACAAACGAATTAAAAGACAAAGCACAACACGTTTCTTCTTCGGCAAGATAAAACAACTCTCAGGACAACGAAAATGAAGAATGAGCCATCACTTGTCCAATTCGGTGCAAGAGGGGCATTCCTTTAAAATTCGTTTAGATGATCACCTGCAGTCACCTGACTGCAGCTAGGAGGACAAGGTCAGGGAATAGACAGGTATGTCCTGTGCCAGTTCTCAGAGGGTCATAGAAAGCTGCAATAGGCAGAGAAAGAGACATTTTCTCAAAGTCATCCACAGTACCTCATTAGAAAAAAAAAAAAGCGCCTTAGGGTGGATTAGATGGATGCGGTGGTAAAAATGCTTGTGCTATGAATGACGATGACAGTTGTGTACAGTAGTAAGTTTACCTTGACAGTGGATGTGATACCAAACATTTGTCTTCTCCCTTTCTGTCCACTCATTACAAAGTTTTTTTCTGACAGTTTGCACGTCAGTTCAGTCGCAACGAGCCCCTGACCCTGGACTGGCTGTGCCGTCAGACTGGTTGGCCCTTCGCCACTCCCTCTGTCATTGCTGACCTGGTGCATCTGGAGGGAGTGTTTGATGTCCTGGACATGTACCTTTGGCTAGGGTAAGTCTTTCTGAGCTGTTCTTGAATTTCATGTGTATGCTCATGTGTGTGAGTGTGTGTGTAGACATGGCAGATAGATTACATTGAATGGAGGACAAATTTTGGAGCATTCTGAATTTTGTCACATTACTTTATAGGGAATGTGTTATTTGGAAAAGAAAAAGTTCATATAGATAGGGAAAGTTCATTAGATAAAGAAAGTTTACAGATACAGAAACTTCATTGAGGTAGAAAAAGTTTATATACAGATGGAAAAGGTATAGATAGGAATGTTACTACTGAAAGTGGTTTTACGAAATATGTACCTGTCCAAACGAATGCCTTATCCCCATTTGGCTTGGAACTTCACCATATCATCCGGATAAAAACAAAATTGGGTGAGCAGGGAGCTAACTGCTTCAGTTCCTGGTCAACCAGCAGGAGTCATCTCCCTTTATGAGTTCACCTCATTTAAAGATACTCAAACTAGTTCAGTTTTCAATCTTTTCCCCCCAAAAGGAGGTTGTGGGAACATCTTAGTATTTTGACAGGTAAGTATTTTGTAAAACTACTTTTAATCATAAATTCCATTCTCTCATACTTACCTATCCAAACAAATCCCAGAATAAAGTAAAGAATGGTGGGAAGCGTACTCACCTGATCAGGAAGACGCTGAACCCACATGAGATGTCCCTGAAGTTCCTGAAGTCTAGAGTTTGGCATCTGTGGCCTCTAAGTGTCCATGCTTTAACTAGAGGCAAAACCCTTAGCCCCTGCTCTCCTTAAAATAAAGGCACAAACTGACAAGAAATAAGCACATGTCAAAGATTAAGAGTTTTTCAAACGCAGCATCAGGAAAAGGAGAAAAAACCTCCTCCCTAGACATGCTGAGAAGGTGAGTATAGATGGTGCCGCTTCAACCACCAGCTTCCCCTGAGGCAGTCAGCTGTGTCCATGTCTTCAGTCACATCACAAAGGTTAAATCTGCCAGAGGCTGTCTGTGCCTACCAGCCTTCTGCTCGACATAAGTCAGCGTCCATAATGCTCTGCAAGAGAGCACTACCAGTGGAGAAAGCTGGGACTTAAAGTCCCTTATAACTACTCCATGTAAGAATGTATCTGGCCATAGATATAATGCAGGCACAAAAGCTGCTTAAGCCAGGAGCTTATCGTCTGGAGATTTACAGTTGCACCCACCTGGCTATGCCATAGAAAGGAGCTCAAGGATCCTGACTTTATTCTCTGAAGGTGCTTCTTCAGTGCTCTGACTGGAAAATAAACCTCTGCCTTCGACTGTCTGGGCCTGGGGCTGGAAGAGTAGGGGCCAGTGGAGGCAACGTTGTCATCAGGGTCTGCTCTTCAGGCTTTGCAGTTACAGCTATGAAAGAAGGGCATGTAGGATGTGACACAGAGTCATCACCATGCCACTTCAGGGACCTTGGGTCCCTGGAGAAGGCATAAACCTGACTTATTCGAGCCAGATTGCTAATAAAGAAATTGGTGTTCAAAGTCACTGGAGGCCACACACTCCAGGACCAGTAGTAGACTCCACTTGGAGCACTGATTGGATCTTACCATTCCTAACAACAGTGAGCAACTAACTCTGAAAGGAAGGGGTCATGGCTGATATCAGGTCTTTCTCCATGAGTTTGAAAGTGTAGCAACGGCTGACCTGAACCCACTAAGAGCACACATCTTCCTTCCTTTTCTGTGAAGTTTCTCAAAAAACAAGCATAACTGCGCTTTCAGTAGCCACCGGAGATATCCCAGCCTGACTTCACCATTTGCCAAAGACCTTCCAATGCTGTCATACATTTTCAAGGCAGATGATGTTTGTCTAGCCTTTTTCTTTCTGAGCACACGAAGGATGTACACACAGCTCTCTGAAGAGTGGTATCACCTGATATGTAGCTGGCATGGGGAGAGAGGGACACAGAGCGCAAGTGCCACTTCCTCAACCTGGGCTGAGACAGCAAGTCCAGATTCACAGGGAGAGGAATGGGAATCTTTACCAGCACATTGAGCAGAAGGTTGATCCAGACAGACACAGCTAAGTTTAAATATTTGTAATTGAAGAAATTCATTAAGCTGCAGAATTAATTCCAGGAACTGACAGTTATGATTATTTCTTCCCATAGAATTCATATTGATGCACATTTTCTTTGCTTGCACAGGTATCGTTTTCCGGATATGTTCCCGGATGCCAGCCACGTGCGAGACATGCAGACGGAACTGGACGAGATCATTCAGAATGGGGTGTCCAACATCACCCGCCTGGTGCAAGCTTCAGAGGCCAGAACCCCTGGCACTATGGTCATCGACAGTGAAGATGACTTTGAAATCAAGCACCGCAAACAGAAGACTGCTGGCTTCACCTCAAAGATGGTCAGTGATGGGGAAGACGATCTGCCAGTTAAAGAAGTCCCCTGCTTCACAGCAAGCCTACAACAAAATGCAGGCTGTGAGCTCTGACACCGCCTATGACTCACGCTTGTCTTCCTCTTTCCTGCGAGCCAAGAACGCCCGGCAGAGTCGGGGCAGAGGTGTCAGTGAGGTGAAGGTGGGTCAGGGAAGGCTGGCCTCGCAGCTGATCAAAGAAGGGTTGATCACTCCTGAAGTGCTAGCCAAGCTGCAGGAAGAATGGCAGCTGACAGCGGACAGCGTCAAGGAAGCAGCGTACAGAGAGCAGAGCAGTGACAGTGATGGTGAACCACGCAGACCTTTCAATAGGAGGGGAAGGAGGTGATGGGTGCAGACATGCTTGTTCATGGCCCTAGACGCTGCATAAGAGATGGTATTGTGTATATAAGAGGCACCTCTCATAGACAGAGCAGTTGGCCACCTGAAAATCAGTCGTTGTGATCATGTTCTTCAACTGCTGAGAAAAACAAGAAAAAAAAAATGTTGGCAATTTTTGTAAGCGATGTCAAAAGATGGCAACATAAAATCTAAATCAATATTTTCAGTGTAATTCTTTTTCAAAAGCAATTCTGAAATATGCTTGTTTAATCACCTTTGCCCTGATATCCCAGGCCCCCAAAAAGAAGTTGGGAATGTTCACTTGCTGAAGAGGGAAAGAAAACTGACAAGCAATATACTTAATGATGGTGACGAAAACCAGGGAAAGTCACTCTGGGAGTTTAAGTAATGTTGAGGCAGTGTTGAGGTAGATTAGATTTAGTTTCTTTCTCTCTTAACTTTTTTTTTTTTTTTGGCCATCCCGATTGACTAAAGTGATCTTCTGGCCAAGTGTAAGTAAGGTACCGTTTGAACAGGTAAATATGAGAGTAAAAAGTATTTGTACAAAATATGAAGGAGTGAAAATGATACAAAGTGTCACATTCATTGAATGTCCCTTATTAGTACACTTTAACACCTTCTTGAAAATATTTGTTGCCAGATTGTTTGATTTGATGACTGTTTACATTTGATCTTGTAATAATATACATGAAATGTGATTGAATGCTATAATGATTTTAACTTCTCTTTTCAGCGTGCAGAGCTATTGATTTGTTATGGATATAAATATTTCAGTACTTTGACATTTTTCTTTTTAAATGACAAAACTGTTCGTATTTACTGTGGACAGTGCCCATTTTCATTTGAATAGGACACACGTGTTCAAAAACGCATGTACACATGCAACATGCCCATACAAAATAGAAATATGTAGTTTTTAGAGGTCTACTACTTTCACCGCCAGGAATCATCATCAGTTATATTGTCAAAAAATCCTGGAATCAGACATGTGGCTTCACATGACGATCCACCTCTTGCCGGTCATCTCTTCACTGTTGTGAAGGACCAAAAAACTTTGAAGCCTATTCTCCATTTGGGTTTATGTTGACGCCTTTTGGGATGATTAATGCAGACGATGATCATAATTATCACAATATTAAAATCTGATTTGTTTGAGACATCATGACAGGTGTATCCTTAGTACCCCCTTTTGTAATAATGTCCACCAGACCCTGGAAAGAAAATTGAGATTGTCTAAGAATTACCAAGACACCCCAACAGCTGTGGACTGTGTCACAGAAAGCCAGTTGAAGCCGAGCCCTGCAGTTTGATTGTTTGTGTGTCACAATGCATGCAAAATGTATTGAACGGGCTTACATCTCATTGTAATAGCACTGCTTGTGGACGTGGACGGCTAAGAATAGCAAATTTAGGTACAGCTAACTATACTATTGATTCTGCTGTGCACAAAGTGCAAGTTCCTGACACTGCTCTCCTTGCTGCTTGTAAGCAATGAGTTAACAAGAAATGATACGTAAGATGTAAATAGGAAGACTCACAGCATTACTCTGTCATTGCTTAAGGAGGCAGTCTTATTCAAAATGATTTCAGAGTATCAGTATAATAACAACCAGAATTCAAACTATGTGTGTGCTCTTGTGTTTGTGGCTTACACACAAACACAGAAAACAGATGATTGCACTATCTTGTGTGCATTTTTTATTGTATGATTTACAAATATGTTTATGTAAAGAAGTGATAAGTTATTTTTTTTGTAAAGGAGTTTTTTTTGTGTGTGTGTATATACTAAAACCAAAAGTTTTTCTAAAAATAAATGGAATCATCAAAACTGTTTTATGGTGAGAGAGGGTTTTTTTTTTTTCTTTTTTCTGTTTTCTTTCTTTTCTTTTTTTTTTTTTTTTTTCACTCTGTTTAATCATTTTGACTGTTTACTGTTAGTTTTTGTGATTTCTTTCTTTATCTTTATCTGTTTCCTTTTTTTGTTTCTTTTAAGGCATTCATTCTATCAGCCTTCTGCCTTCTTTTTTTTACACTCTGTTCAATCATTCCAATCGTTTAGTTTTGTTTTTTCTTTCTTTTTCTTTTTCCTTTTTTCATTTTTGTTTTTGATACATTCATTCTATGAGCAAAGACTATGAGAGGAGAAAAGAATATATATATATATATATAAAAATATATATATATAACATTAATATATATAATGTCTGTCAGTGCATATTGTCTTTTCTTTAACTTTTACCAGTTCTTTCTTTGTGAATGTCTATATTTAATGCCTGGCACACCAACAATTTCATATGTGTTGTTTTCCTTGCCTAGGTTCTAGATTATTTGTTTATTTGCATTGTGTTTTCAGTGAAAGAGCCTTTTCAGGGCCTTACCATATAGCTGGGGAGAGACAGACCGACCTCTGAAAGTGTTAGCAGGGGTGGTAGTGAGTGATTTTGTTTTTGAGCTTGCATACGCTCAGTGCTTTCATGGTGCTATATTCTTGGCTGGTTTTCATAGTATTGAGTATAAAGGAGTGATCTCCCTTCTTGTGGATTGGATGTTGGACTTGAAATTTTGATTTCTTGATTGGTCTAAAGATCTGGTATACAGCTGTATCAGCTGCCATAGTCTGTCCCAACATTCGACAGGGAAGTTCGAGCCTGATGAGCAGGCATTTATGAAGTCTGTGTTCGTGCTGTGGTTGACCTGGTGGACCGTCCTGTCCATGGTGACTATGGCTGCTTGTGGGCTGCTCCTTCAACCTACTGTCTGACAGTCCTGTGTTTGGTCTCGGCTGTTGCTGCTCTTAGGACTGTACCTGTCCTTTGGGTGGTCATGGACCTCTGCTTTATTTTCCTTGTTCACCTGTTTAGTACTGGACGACAGGCCACTTCAAGCTTGGTCGCAGGTGCTGTCTGTTTCTCAACACTATGCTGAGGGTATGTGGCCGATTGAAGCCACTTGGCCATTCTGCCCCTGCCTCACCCTGCCTGGCACCTTCGCCCTACCTGGAGCAAGAAAGTGACGTTTCTATAACCTGCCCTCATGCTCCCTCTTCCAGGTACTCCCATGCCTAGGCCCTCTGGCCCTCTCCCTACCCCTATCCACATACATCATTCCAACTGCTTTCAATGGTGATGCCTGCATCCCTGGTGTTTCTGTGGTGGTCTTGCTAGTTAGTGAGGGATGGCAGCCTGTGATTCCGGTATTGACCATTTTGTGTATGCCCAAACCCTTCGTATTTTTAAAAAAAAAAAAAAGAAAGAAAAAAAAGTAGAAATGAAATGGTCTGTCTGAAAGTGTGCTGCATAATGTGCTTTGTCTCTGTTTTCAAGTCATCATTATCATCAGCAGCAGCAGCATCATAATCATCATCATCATTGTTGTCTTCACTGTTATCAAGATAGCATCTTCATTGTCATCGTTGTTAACTCCAGTCTTCATGCCTTCGATGGCTGTTTTTATTGTATGATTGAAGGGTGCACAGCTATCCTCAAGACATTGAATTTGATTTTGCAGCCCCCATGGAGTTGTAGCTAAAAGTGTAATGTTGCCGACAAACAGCAAAACAGCTAATTCCATACGTTCAGGTACAAGTTAGACTCTGTATTTATTTATCAACTTATGTCATGTGCACAGCCAACTGATTCATGAGCTGCGCACGCAACTTTGCGGGTACCCTTTAAACATTCAAAATAATCTGAAATTTTATATTTGCTCAAATGATGACATTCAGTTGCAGTACATTGTACTGAGAGAGGAGTGAAATTTACTTTGAATGCCTTGCTCACTGATTATGTTGAATAATTTTTCATGGTTCACTGAATCAAACACCTGTTTGAAATATACTAAGGCTATGTACAGTTTATGATCTTTTCTGGAACAATATTTCTGGGCAATGGCATAAGAGTAAAAATGTGTCCATTAAAGAATAATTTTCTTTAAATCTTGCTTGATATTCCACTTTTTTTTCCGCATTTTCCTAGCATGTATATAGCCTACTGTAAAGGATGAAAGTATAACATTTGCTGATAACGTTGAGTGGAGATAATCATTTGGTTTATTTGGACTGCCCTTCTTAAAAATGAGTATGACAATTGCCTTTGCCCATTCTTTGGTATAAGAACCTTTGTCAAAAGGAGTATTAAAAAGTGGTGTGAGAAAATGGATTGTTTCTTGACCTGTAGCTTGTAACTTTTCATCTGAAATCCGCTCCACATGCTTTCATGGATTTCAGAATTGTTACATGTCTAATCACTTTTTCTTCCGAAATCATACAGTTTAATCATATAGTTTAACACTGAGATGTCCTCTTCCTTACGACTCCTTGTATCATTAAGAAATACATTTTTGAAGTGCATAAACCAGACCGTAGTGTAGATTTTTTTCAGTCAAGATGCGCCTGTTTAGGCCTGAAATCTTTTGATTCTTTCCTGAACACAAGTTATTTCTGTTGGCATTTGGATTCGATGCTATCTTTCATTTAAATTCGCTTTTCTTATTCTTTTTTAAAGTTGTATCATTGTTTTGTCTTGATGTAATCTTTCTTGTCCTCATCATCAAATTTTTGTCTCGATATAACCAGTTTACATTTTGCATAGGTTTTAGAACTTCAACAGTCTTTGTCAAACCAAGGAGATTGTTACCTTGATTTTTTGTCAGTATTTTTTTCTTAATATATTGTCCAACTTCTTTTAAACAATCTACAAGCTGACTGAGAGTTTAGTTTACATATCTTAGTCACATACCTCAACTATGTTTGACAAAAGAGCTTTACTGTTCACGACATGAACAAGATCTTTCTTGTCTTTGGACCACATTACTCTTTAAACATAATGTTTTTTTCTGTGTTTTATTACTATGTAAGCGATCAGCACTACCTGCATTTGGAGCTTTTATGGTGAGAACAACTTTAAGTAAACAGAACCCTAGCTTACTTTCAACAACCAGAGAGGACACGTCCACACTGAAAAACATACCATGTGAATTGATCAAATTATTATCAGCAGCGCTCTGATCTGGTTTGGAGAGAAGCATGCAGCTATCATCAAAAACTAGACTCAACAGACCATTCAAAATGATACATTCAAACATCATGGACAGACTAAGTAACTGCTTCCTAAATTTGTTAGATGATGTTGTTTTGTGATATTCATGGAAAAAGCTCCTTGTCATCTGCTGTTTTTTTTTTTTTTTCAAAATCGAAACAAACTTTGTCACAATTTTTTTTTACCCAGTCCTGTTGAAGTTACCACAGACTGGAAATCATTCATCATGCTGTGTAAATCAACAACACATTCTTCTAGCAATTCCAATCCAAAGCCATTCAATGTAGAATGCCCAACCTGGAATCATAGGGCGGAATACAGTTAACAACAAGTATGACATTTTTATTAGTTTTAAACAGTTCCTTCATTATTTTAAACAGCAGTTTTATTTTGTAAATCAGTATGCACTCTTTCAATGTTGTCTAAAAGAGCCTTTCCTAGAAGAACAATAGCTCTTCCTGATAGTCTCCCCTCATTTGATAGTCTGATTGCATTCATGGTGAGTATGATGGATTCTTTAAAATGGTCTGATGCTTACTCAAAAGTAACATTTGTTTCACAGAAACACACCCAATCAAAACTAGAAATGTAACTCATCAGGTCAGTCTTATCCAGTATGCATAACCACCTGCACAATGGGAGCAGATAAGATGCTGGCGTTCTTGTGTTATGTGTGCCTGTGGCGCATGTTGAGAAAACTTATTTGGACCCATTGTGTCACTTTGCATTTCCTGTATCTAATAGTGCACACTGCAAGTTGAGGCCCAGCCAATTTCTTATTGCATATTTGGTGATTCAGTTTTTAATTTGTTGCACGGAATGTTTCTTTGTTTCTGTTTAGCATTTTCCAAAGATTCTGAAATTCACGTCTGACAATGGAAACGGACTTGTGAGCCTCCTTATGGTGGCAGACTGGTCATGATTCGTTTCACGCATTGCCCTGGGTTTAACAGTGTTAGTCTTATTATTGGTTCCTTTCTTACTAGCTATGCATTTAGCCCCTAAAGCTTTTGCAGGGCTTTGAATCGCACAGTTTCCTGCACTGTTTCCATTCTGATCAGTTGTCTCTGTTGCATGTTCCTGAATGGCTCCCATGTTTTCAAAGAGACGGCCACCACACTGATGACTTGGTGAGAGGGGCACTGACCGCTCAGCTGAAGGTCAGGTTGTGTTGCAGTCTTCTTCCTCATCTTCATGGGCAGTCACAGTTTCTTCCAGTGGCATCTCCAGGTCTTTCTGGTGCTGAACTCTGTCGGTTCCTCTTCAGCATCGCTGTCAGTTGGTCGGCCTGTTGACTCATGTGTTGTTCCATGTCATTTCAGCCCTGATTCTGGTCATTTGTGTGGGAGCTTGGTGCTGGCGGGTGGTCCAGATTGGGTGTGCTGACACTGGTAGTGTTGCTTGCTATTTCAGATGTATTTTGATCGTCTGTAATCATCAGGTCAGCTGCTCTTGCGTGGGCAATATCTTTATCAGAATAATCGTTGTTGTTTGTTTCCTGTCGAGAGAGTTCCCCTTTGGTCACTTCGTGTTGCTTGGGGTGATGTGAGACTGTTTCCTTGATTTCTGGGTCAGTGTCTAATCTCTGTCAGTGCTATCTGTAACATGGGCAGGTCTACGGTTGATTCTTTGCTTTTGTTCCTGTCTCTGTGGAGATTGGTATCTTTGTATTGAGAGATGTGTGTCAAGATAGTATCATTCCGTGGACGATTCTGTTGTCTTGCCTGTCTATGGCAATGTGGCACAGTTTTCAGACTGGAGTAATCTTCCCTGAATATACTTAGTCCATCGACCTGACTGTAATGTTTGTAATTGGGGTTAAAATCCTGCCGGTTCTGGTATGTCTCATAATTTTGCCACATGTTCACTGTGAAGGTTTGACATTCATCATACTGATCGAGGTCAAAAGAGCATTCTGCTGCTGACTGTGAGCTCAACTGGTGTTCGTAGAGCTGATTGACAGTCTGGTCTCCATCTGTGTTGGGCTGGGGTGCCTGATGGTCATGTTCATTTCCCCGGATGCTTTTTTTTTTTTTTTGGTTGTTTTTAACTGCTTTTGACGATTCTGGAAGTTGTCTTGGTTGTTTTTAACGTGAATCTTCCCATTCTTGTAATACGCGGTTTGCATTGATCTCAGTAGTACTGAGTTTGAGCTCTCTGATGTTGGGTGGATCAGCTGTGAATTTAACGTAGGATTTGCCGAGCTGGTGACGCAGATAAATTTGTCGTCGTTAAAGTCCCTGAATGTCATAATCACAGGGCGGGGATTTGACGATGTTGACAAGCACGCTGCGTTTGATGAATATCCTGCCTTCTCCAGATTTTAGAATTGGAGTGATAGTTGAGGACGTTGATGATAGTATCCGCCACTGTGCTAGTATCTTCCTGATGTGACCCTGAAACGCCAGAGAACATGAGATTTGTTTTCATAAATGCTGAGTCTAGTCTGTCGACTCCTTTTGTGAGCACATCAAGTTAAGGAAGAGTGCTGTCGCGGTCGAATAGTAGACTGCTGATGTCCTTTTTTTTTGCCCTATGAATGTCATTTCTAATAGCCCTTATGTCTGATTTCAGTTAATACTCAAACAAATGTCCTTTACTCTGCACTGCCCCATACTTACGACTTGACTTGATTCCAACACAGTTCGATCCTTACGGCGTGATTCCAACACTGTCTTATAGTGCGATTCCTGTACCGTCCAGTACTTGCACAATGTGGTTCAAACAACTTTCCCATGCCCATACTCGTTTCTAATTGTGCATATTTTGCATCAACCTCTTAAACCTGTAGGACTGTGGAGGATGTTGTTTTAATCAAGGTTTCTTTTAACTTCTTTTTTTTCTTTTTTTTTTTTTTTTTTTTTTTTGCTGTCCCAACCTCTGCGCTACCTCAGAGGCAGTGCACCCATGCTGCTCATTCTGACACCCCATCCACAGCCACAGCCCCTGCAGCCCCGGCACCGGCAATCCACAGGTAGCAGTCAATGTCAAGTCATTAAGAGGCAACCCACCAAAGGAGACACTGCACTGCTGCCGGTGGTGTTCAGTGGCGCCTGTTCTGATCTAACATATGCAGGACACAACCTACTAAGCCCCCTACTGACGACAATAATTGCTTAGTCGCAGAGCCGGCGTGAGTGAGCTCTCCCTCCGGAGGGCACCATCACATCTGTCCAACGACAGCCCCCATGGACTCGCCGATATCGGTAACCCCGACGGAACCAAACCAAGATCACAGACGTGGAGAGGACATCGAAATTGAGGTCACCATGAGAGCAGGGCATGAAGGGCCACAGAATTTTTATGCTGATCGATGAGAATGAGGATGATGAAGATGATGCTACGGATTTCCATTTCAGTCTGAGACTACATGACAGGGCTGTACTCTATGCTTCCTTTCATAATATATCCCAGCATCAACCAGGCCCGAGAGATACAGGTACCTGCAGTGTTGGTCAGAAAATTTGAGCAACACTCTCAGAAACGTATCCATTAAGTGGATGAAACTCGACTGTGTGGTCCCAGTCTTCCCAACTGAGTCCGCAGCAAACTCAACTTTGGGTAGGAGCCAGTCGGGGCAGAAAAACCCACATGATTCTGATGGGATTCGAACCCATGAACTTCCAGCCGGGAGTCCGCGATGCTAACCACTTCGCCACGGCGGCTGGTTTCTTTTAACTTCTTACTCTTTGTCGATGTTATCCCTGATTGCTGGTTACCATATGCCGTCTCTTTTAGATTTTCATCCTTCGATTTCTAGAAGAATTTAGACATAACATCTGAATGAAGAAAATTACCATTCCCTCGATGAGTGTTCAATTTTGCTGTTTGGAGACACCCTTTATAATGACAAGAGGATCTATCGATTTTCGGGGGTGTTTCCTTCCTGTGTAGGTGAAATTGCTTCTCATTGGTATGACGTTAAACACAGAAATTCAGTACATAATTAGTATCCAATGGAAAGCCTGATGAGCTCTTCATGGAGCGAAATTGCTGTCGCTTGCTGGTCCTGCAGTACATAATTAGTGTCCAGAAGAAAGCCTGATGAGCTCTTCATGGAGCAAATTGCTGTCGCCCGCTGGTCCTGCAGTACATAGTGTCCAGAGGAAAGCCTGATGAGCTCTTCATGAAGCGAAATTGTTGTCGCCTGCTGGTCCTGCAGTACATAGTTAGTGTCCAGTGGAAAGCCTGATGAGCTCTTCATGGAGCGAAATTGCTGTCGCTTGCTGGTCCTGCTGCCCTCCACTTTGGAGGAACTTTACAGCATGTAGAGCACTCACGTGTGGAGAATTCCACTTCGTGCTCCCTCCCATTATTATTCCTCAGATAGTCTGTGACGTTTACCTTACCATTCAGTGGAAATGGACGGCGATAGGGTCAGGTTTTATACCGTTTCTAATCATGCGTGCCAGGCGTTAACCTGTGAGCCTTTCAGGCTCGTGGGGTGTCGTGATTTGAAGCAGGCGTGTTTTTTAAAGTATATTCGCATCTTGTGCTCTTTGTGGGTGGAAACGCCACAGAATTAATTATGTATTTATCTCTATTTGATGCCAAAGGAAGATCAGCACATTCAACCGGACTCCTATGATGAGCTCCCGTCTTGGGACTAAAGCCGACCCCAGACAGGCGATACAAATGGTTCTGTTTTCAAGATCAACTTCAACGGTCTCCACATACCATTATAAAGGATTTAATATTTACATCTTTACGTTTTCTTTCTCGTTCCCATTTTTATCCCCCGCCCCCTCCACACACACACCCCCCTCCTCCTCCTCTTTTTCCTTCTTTCTTTGCCGAGCCAGTGTTTTTATGACGGAGGAATGGCTAACCTGACCTTGTTTTCTCCCACTACTTATTTATTCAGCATAGGATTGTTTGCTCCGACAGTGGGAAATCGAATTCGTAAGTAGATCCAGTAAAGCCTGTTCTGCTCAATTCTTAGCTGCCATCAGCTCTGATGTGCTACGGCTATCAAGCAGTTCAGCTGACCATTCTGACGTTGACATCTTTTGGCCTCTCTCGTATCCTTAATGGATCCTAAAGTGCATGCCAAAGATTTCTCCAAACATTGATTACTCTTTATTTCTTGATGCGTGGGCGCGTATGTGTGCGTGTTTGTGTGTGTGTGTGTGTGTGTGTGTGTGTGTGTGTATGTGTGTGAGAAGAGAGAGAGAGAGAGAGAGAGAGAGAGAGCAGATAAACTTTCTAACAGTAGTAATGTCTCTTTTCGCTTTGGGAGACCGTTATTCCTCTCTCTCTCTCTCTCTCTCTCTCTCTCTCTCTCTCTCTCTCTCTCTCTCTCTCTCTTAGAGGGAAAGAGCAGATATACTTTCTAACAGTAATGATTTCTCTTTTCGCTTTAAAAGACCGTTCTCTCTCTCTCTCTCTCTCTCTCTCTCTGTATGTGTGTGTGTGTGTTTGGTGGTGAGAAAACCACAGAATATTAGGTGGAATATCTCCATTTGATGCTAAAGGAGGAGCAAGACAATCAGCCGAGTTCCCGATCAGGGCACGAAAGTCGACGCCGGACAGGCGATACAAATGGTTCTGGTTTCAGTGCGACTGCAACGGTCCCCACTGGCTGCTAATCAAGGATTTCATATTGACATATTGACGCCCTCTTTTTCATTCCCAAATTCTGTCTCTCCTTCCTCCCCTTTATCATCATCATCATCGTCATCATCATCATCATCTTCTTCTTCTTCTTCTTCTTCGAGTAAATGTTTGCTAACGAATAGTATATAATTAAAAATGGAAGGATGGTTGGCCTGCATTTGTTTCCCCTCGTAATTTATTTGTTCACCATACATATCTATGTGTGGGTCGAGTACAGTTCAGAATCTGGTGCGACTCTCCAATGTCCCGATGTATGTAGCAATTACTATCTACGCCAAATGAAAACGTATGATTATATACTTGTGTTATATTAAACTGCGCTGGCGCAAGTCACACTGTAAAGCGTCGTGCCAAAGTCCTCCAGTCTTTTGGCAAGTCTACAGCAATGTTCGGGATTCATTTTCTTGATTTCTTCAAGCGTTCCAATGTCAATACCAGTTGTGTGTGCCCACGGTTGAACTGGGAGAAAGGGAAGGGGAGAGTGGGAGAGAGGGTATGTAGAAGAGGAGCGGAGAGACAGGGGGAGCTGGCAAGTGTAGAAAAAGCTTGCACTTCTAGAAGGGGAGCATACATGTGCCTTAAGGCCATAACAGTTGATAATAGGCATTTCAACACAAGGACGGGATCGCTCGAAGCTTGGACAGTTAACGTGGGAGCCAATACAACAATACAGAAAGCGCGTCGCGAGTTGGACGACAGGAGAGGGAACATTGTGTGTGTGTGTGTGTGTGTGTGTGTGTGTGTATACAGAGAGAATATGCATTTCAAACGGAATGATAGAATATTTTTTATCATTCCACCGTTTCTTTTCAGCAGACAGGCTATTGATTGATTTGATGACCTTTAATGATGATAGAAACAGGAGGTTGACGCTCTACCTTCCTTCTCGCCCTCTCGGCTCTGGTGATACTATTTAAACCACACACCCCTATCCTGTAGGGGCTCCTCACTAAACGTACATACCACATGCCAAGGGTAGAAAATGGCTGAAAAAACCATCCTCCTCCAGCTAGCCCACAGGGGTTCCTCCAGGTAATGTTGGGAGAGTCGCAAGCCACTCTCATTAATCTGGTTCCCTCCATGAGTAATTGCTGCACCGCTTACCTTGTCACCAGATGCGCACATACCCGTTACTTACGTCGTAGTGTGTTAATTGTTTCCATAGACGTGTTTTCAAAGTGCGATGCAGTAGTCAGTCACTTTAAGAGATTAGACTATGTTTATGAGCAGACTGACATGGAATGGTGGAAATGTAAACATCAGTTTTGTACTGAATCAGTATGAAAGAAGCACTGTGCTGCTTTATCTTTTTTTTTTTTTTAAGTAATGCACATGTCGTTTATAAATAGCCCTTCGGTACCCGGTTCGTAGGCCTGTCACGCCCAGGCGACATTCAAGAACGATCTGATAGGCCTATAGCCCATCTAATATTAACACCTTCAAAAACCTAATGAATGTGAACGCACAAAGACGACACGTTTGACGATGACTGATTTGTAATTAAAAAAAAAAAAAAAGATTAGCACGTAATACTCGAAAATTCTATAGATAAATAATTTGATAAATAGGACACAGAAAACCTGATGTAATATAACAGATCTGCCTTTTCTGCACGTTACGGGGCGAATTATTTGTATCGATTGACGTGCTTTAATGGAAATTGATTTTTTTTTTTCATCTGGGATGCCGGTCAAACGACTTTTTGTATGCTTTTATCTTATCGTTTTTACATGTGAATCGCTTGTCCTCAACAGCTGAAGTCGATATAGGCCTACTTTAGTTTATAAACTTCACGCGTTTTCACCAAACTATGTTTTTGTGTGGGGGGTTTGGTTTTGGGGGGGTTTTTGTTGTTTGTTTGTTTGTTGTTTATTTTTTTCTCCAGAGTTTGAATTTGTTCAGTTTTTCTTTGATTTGAAAACAACAATAAAGACAACATCATCAACGACAACAAATCTGCCTGGCAATAACTTAAAATTCAACCGTTTGTTATTAATCTTTGTAAAAATCATATGGCAATTCAACCGTTTGTTATTAATCTTTGTAAAAATCATATGGTTACTCTAACCTTTAGTTTTTTTTTCAGCAAACCTACCATTTTATCACCTCCAGACTCTATTTAGGCGATGCGTTTCTGTTCGTTTGTTTGCTATTATTGTTTTTTTTCCGAGGCCACCCATTCGCATTTTGATATTCGTTTGAACAAATGTTCGAAACCGCTTATTTGTCCCGAGAAAATGGAGTGTTCATAGAGCACTTTCCAAGGACAGGCAGGTTGTCCCACACTGTGGCCGGTGGCCTTTCTTCCCTTGTTTTATTGCCTGGCTGTGGAAATCCAGGCCAGTTTGTGTTCCGCGAATTAAACCCCCATCCTATTATTCATGCCATGTTAGTTTAATTTTTCTTCCCACTCTTCCGCCGCATTGCCTGGCGCGGCGAATTGCACCAGCTATCGAGGGGGACGGGGACAGCCAATTATTCCATCTTTCTCCATTCTAGGGGCAGGCCTTGTCGGGCAGTTTGCAAGTGAGGCGCAAGTAAAGCAATATGTCCCCGCTCCGCCGTCTAATACCCGCTGATTGATAATCTAATAATGTCGTTTTCGCTAATTAACCTCACAAAGGAGCGGGCGCCGTGAGCCGAAAGCAAGAAATGTGTCGTCTGCTCAACGCGTGGCGAGTCATGCGCATGTGAGGGACAGTGCGAAGTGGGTGATGGGAACTTTGTTGAAGGGATGCGGGAGGTTGCGGGAATGGCTTTTAGAGACATGTTTTATAGTTTGTTCGTTTTTCCCCCCTCTCTTTTCCATCTCTTGAGATTGGTCAATAGGAATCAGTCCTTTGTCGCGGGAACATGGAATGGATTCAGGATAATTTTTCTTTCTTCAGTGCATGTGATGTTTAATCGTGGTCTCGGAAACTCTGTCTCTGTCTCTGTTTCTGTGTCTGTCTCTGTCTCTGTCTCTCTATCTCTGTCTCTGTCTCTCTCTCTCTTATGTCTGTCCCATGTGGCTTTGCTTATATTAGATAAGAATAAAGATACCACATTTTGAAGAATCTTTGTTTACATCTCTATTAAGTTATCAAAATACTTGCTGATTCGACGACAAGATCTGAAAAAAAAAACCCTGCTAAACTGAACGATCATAACAACCATTGCCCTGATCTGAGTTACTGATCAGATGCAGACTGCTGCCTTGGTATGAATATTTTATTTGTTTACTTACATTTCCATTTATTTTATTTGTCATAAATGGCCCAGAATCAGCGAAATCACCCACCTTCAAAAAAGACCATAGGCTTAACTGAATACTACTCTCTGTCTGTCTGTCTGTCTGTCTGTCTGTCTCTCTCTCTCTCTCTCTCTCTCTCTCTCTCTCTCTCTCTCTCTCTCTCTCTCTCTCAAAGACATGAGGGAATAGGTATGGTGTGCATGCAGAGAGTGTGGAGGGGGAGGGGGGCTGGGGTGTTGGGGGTGATAGGTTGGCAAACGACACCATATAATCACAACACTTACAGAACACCATCTCCACCGGAATGCAGTGGATTGCAGTAAGAGAAAAACACAGGAAAAACATCAGCATACACACATTCACATGAATGGATCAAAACTAAACACAATCATGTAAAAATGTAGACTGTGTGGAGCCTACATTCGTATAAGCCATTTGTTGTGCAACGGACGGCTTTGCAGATATTACCGTAAGCCATGTAAACACTCCGTTTGGGATGTGGTCAGGGTTGGATTTGGTAGTTGCGTAGTATGGGGTGATAGGCCACATGGTTGTATTGTCTATCTGAACGCCGTGTTTCTTGTGCATGCCATATACAGTGAGTGAAACTTGGTGTTCACCTGGTTGAACGTTTCCATCGGTTCGGGGCAGACGGGCTGCGAACCCCTGCAGTAAACACACCGTCAAGACAGGCGGCGGACATATTTTCCCACTGATCGAGAGAGAAGAGAGGAGACAGCTACGTACCACCCCCCCTCCCCCCCCCCCCCCCCCCCCCCCCCCCCCCCCCCCCCCCACACACACACACACACACACACTGAATAAAGAATCAGTTATTACGGTGTGTGTGTGTGTGTGTGTGTGTGTGTGTGTGTGTGTGTGTGTGTGTGTGTGTGTTTGTTGTTGTTGTTGTTTGTTGTTTTTGTTGTTGTTGTTGTTTTGTTTTCTTCTTCTTCTTCTTCTTCTTCTTCTTGATCTTGTTTTTGTGGACAGTGTGTTCGAAATTGTGTCACAAAGATTACTTTTATTTGAATTGCTGAGTTTAGTGAGATTTTAAACAAAAAGAATGAAGTATAAACATGAATAAACTGATAATTGTGTGGCCCTTCCTAGCAGTTCTGTCAACATTGCAGTGTGCTTGCGCGTGTAGGAGGTAAGAGAGACGACCAAAAAAAAAAAAAATCATTTTAAAACACACTCTTGACAATGAACATAGCCAGGTATGATATCGTATGGATTTTAACCTTGGATTTTAACTTGTAGGCTGATGCACTTCTGTTTTTTCTTTTAGCCAGCTGTCGGTTCTGGCATGGTTTCTGTGGTCAGATGGGCTGTAAAACAACATGAGTTGAATCATAGCCCTCAACGCTCACCGTATAACCATCTTTCGTCTCATGGGAAAAAATCCAGACATGAAACAGACGCACTACGCCCTCGGGTTCCTTCTTAACGAACTTCTGCAAAATGGCCATACAGCCTGTGAAATGTGTTCAGTGACTGGGTTTTGTATAAAGGAATGAAAATCACATGTTCGTACAGCAGAATATCCCATGAAAAAGGTTTAAAAAGCGCAACAAGCAGAGAGGAACACACACCATTCCAGCGCATTCTGCTCAAAGGTTGATGAGTCATGAATTTCATGCAACAGGTAAGTCTTCAGTTCGATTTTGAAGGTGTTCACGTTCAAATTTTTCCGAAAGAGGGTGATGGTGAGTTCAAGATAACTGAGCTCGACAGCGGAATGTTTTGGGGTAAATGTTTTGAGATCAGTTTAGGAACGTGCACTTTTTTTCAGCGCCGGATCTGAGAGAGCGGGGTACTGACAGATCAAAGGAAAGAGAGAGAAGAGAGATCGGGTGGAACAGATACAGACAGATACAGGGGGGGGGGGGGGGGGGGGGGGGCGGAATGCCAGCACTGCAATCTTGAATTTAATCTAAGATGCAGTTAATTTAAGATGCAATGGGCAGCCAGTGGAGTTTCATCATTAGTAACGTGATTTTCATTTACGATGACGGTCTTTCTTTCCCGTGTGAGTGTAAATCCACTGCGTGATTCATCCGTGTTCGGCTAGAGAACGCCATCAAACATCTACGTCAGACAGGTTTTCAATCAGTTTGACAGAGTTGTGCGTAGGGTCAGTAGGGTCTAGAAGCCTGAACATTTTAAAGTCTGTAAGTGCAATATCAATGACGAAAGGCTGAAAAAGTAGTTTGAGAACGGAGTGACTGAGGGCGGAAAAAAGAAGCAAAATTTAGAAAAAGGGGGGTTAGTTACCACCAAGGACACAGACAAATAAAGCACAGGACAAAACACAATGCGTTTCGACCTCTTGGGTCTTCTTCAGGCAAAGACAAATAAAGAAGACCCAAGAGGTCGAAAAGCATTGTGTTTGTCCTGTACTTTATTTGTCTGTGTCCTTGGCGGTAACTAACCCCCTCTTTTTCTAAATTTTGAAGGAAAAAAAAAAGAGAACTGCTGGCGCGCAGGGTTTTTCGTCCCACGCTGCGTTCATAATTAGTACATATTGTAGTAGAGCAGGAGGGCCAGCTGCCCGGTGCCTTGATGAACCGGCCAGTGGGGAAGAGGACGCAGCAGTCAGGCAGTGTGAGCAGCCGACATGTTACCAAGTGAGATGTCCGCCACTGCTGGAGTGGGCGATGCCCTCCACACACCGATATTGCCTCCTTCGATTAACACCCATTTATCTCCCCTGACGGCCTCCGTCCATCTTGCCAAGGACAGTGAAGGCAAAGCGGAATGTGGGGGTGGGGGTGGTGGTGCTGGAAGGGAGCAGAAGGGGAGGAGGATGAGGGAGTGGGGGGATGCGGGGGGGGGGGGGGTAAGGCACTTCGGTAAGACATTATGTGACTCCACGTATGAACAGATTGTAAGGCACTATGTGACTCCATGTATAAAACAGATTATAAGGCAATATGTGACTCCATGTAAGGACAGATTGTAAGGCACTATGTGACTCCATGTATGAACAGATTATAAGGCAATATGTGACTCCACGTATGAACAGATTGTAAGGCAATATGTGACTCCATGTAAGGACAGATTGTAAGGCACTATGTGACTCCACGTATGAACAGATTGTAAGGCACTATGTGACTCCACGTATGAACAGATTGTAAGGCACTATGTGGCTCCATGTATGAACAGATTGTAAGGCACTATGTGACTCCACGTATGAACAGATTGTAAGGCCTATGTGGCTCCACGTATGAACAGATTGTAAGACACTATGTGGCTCCACGTATGAACAGATTGTAAGGCACTATGTGACTCCATGTATGAACAGATTGTAAGGCACTATGTGACTCTACGTATGGACAGATTGTAAGGCATTATGTGACTCCATGTATGAACAGATTGTAAGGCACTATGTGACTCCACGTATGAACAGATTGTAAGGCACTATGTGACTCCATGCCTAGACAGATTGTAAGGCACTATGTGACTCTATGTATGAACAGATTGTAAGGCAATATGTGACTCTATGTATGAACAGATTGTAAGGCACTATGTGACTCTATGTATGAACAGATTGTAAGGCAATATGTGACTCTATGTATGAACAGATTGTAAGGCAATATGTGACTCTATGTATGAACAGATTGTAAGGCAATATGTGACTCTATGTATGAACAGATTGTAAGGCAATATGTGACTCTATGTATGAACAGATTGTAAGGCAATATGTGACTCTATGTATGAACAGATTTACACCAAGCGAAGAAACTGGAAGGAGCGGAGGGATGTTTGTGCTCCTCCCCTGCCCCCCCCCCCCCCCCCCCCCCCCCCCCTCACCCCGAACAATTTCTTTCCTTTCAAACAAAAGCTGATCAAGACCTATTTAAATACCCCCTCCCTACCACCCTCTGTGTGTGTGTGTGTGTGTGTGTGTGTGTGTGTGTGTGTGTGTGTGTGTGTGTGTATCCTTTTTTTTTTCACACATTGTGCCAACGAAGAGAGCAGTAGTAAGAAAACAAACAGTGCTGGACAAGAGTTTTTAAAACCGAAAGTGAAATGTCAAGAAATGTTTAAAGAACAAGTTTGACATGTGTGGTAACGTAAGAGAGAGAGAGAGAGAGAGAGAGAGAGAGAGAGAGAGAGAGAGAGAGAGAGCGAGCGAGAGAGCGAGGACACATTCGAAGAAATGGGAAGAGAAAACAAGACTCAGGACTCGGAACTTTTATTTTTCATTGCGTAAGCCTTTCGGACCCATTACCCTTTCACACGTCATCCAGGCATATTTCATCATATTATTTCAAGCATTCAGGGTTTATCACATGTCTGCTTGTAGTACTAGATACCAAAGGTTATTCATAAACAAATACCAGTTGTTGTTTTTTTTTCAGAACTGATATTCTTAAGTTTTCGAGCAGGTAGGCCTATCATTTATTACGTATGTATTCATTTATTAGTCATTCCTTCATCCATTCTTTCTTTTTTATGTACAGGGGGAAACAAAGGAGAGTGTGGTGTGTGTTCGTTTAGTACACAAATCCTCACTTCATATATACATTTTATTACAACAATGATCACAGAGAACATATTATCACCAATACCAGAACAATAGGGTTATTTGAAACAGAGGCTTGTAATTCAAACAGCGGAGGTTAAGAGTTGTGGGAACCAAAATACTTCAGAAAATACCAGACTGAGGAGCAGCCACACACAACAGCAAACGCAAACGCAATCCCGTTCTTCCACGTGAACAGATTCAAGCAAAAGTGTATCCACAATCCCTGTAAAGGCACGGCGGGTTGTTAGAAAATCATACAAGTGATAACAGAAGTTTCTATTCTTGTTCTCAGAGAGCGGTCTAAAAAAAAAAAAAAAAAAAAAAAAAACCCATTCCAGCTATGCCGTTTTCTCCAACATAGCACCCATGTGCAGCGGCATTTCTTGAAGGCGGTATCTATTCTCAGCAGTTTTGGTTATAGAGACTGAGCTGAATTCCAACTGACCGAACTTGACTTCTTCCTCACGGCTAAATTTCAAGAAAACGGGTGACGGCGGAAATAACCGACAACAACAAACGGCAGTCGTAACGTGACACAGTCTATCCAGCTGTTACCGCAAGCGAAGGGGAAATAACTCTACCTAAGATCGTCCCCTGTGTTTATGGATTGCAGATCGCATTTGATGTGCGTCGCCACTTCAATGTATGAACCTGTAATCACTCAACTACATTCTCTCTTACTGTGTTGTTGTTGTTGTTGTTATTGTTGTGTGTTGTTTTATCCCCACGTTTGCGTTTGGTAATCCGGTACCAAAAGAGGGATAGGAGAAAGACTGGAGAATGTGTGGGTAACTGGATTCTGAGGAACAAAATTAACATATTGTCTTCGCCTTTGTCATTTTCACATTTCGTGAGGGTCACCCTCTCCCCTACCCTCAGTCCTGGTTACTTCTATCAGTTTGATTTCGTCTGCCCCCCCCCCCCCCCCCTCTCTCTCTCTCTCTCTCTCTCTCTCTCTCTGGATAGACCGCTCTACATTTTTTCAAAGCAATAATCATATTTGCGGCCCAGAGATAATTTTATCACGTACTTTCGGCAACATAATTGCTGTTAAGGCTTTTTTTTTTTTTTTTTTTTTCTCCTAAAAAAAATCATAATGATACTAGCGCTTTCAAACAATTTTCAAAGAATTGCCCGTCCGTTAGACGAACTGGCGATTTAGTCGGCCAGGAACTCTTCATCAGCTATGCCCTTCTAACTCTTCATCAGCTACGCCCTTCTAACTCTTCATCAACTATATCCGTCTAACTCTTCATCAGCCATACCCATTCTAACTCTTCGTCAGCTATGCCCTTCTAAAATGCTGGAACTTGTCTTAAACTTGCTGAAGTTCCCGGCCACAATCATTAAGTGCAGGGCTTCCCAGAGCGGCACTTGTGGCACAGGTCGGCGCGGTGAGGTTTGTTGGGGTCTGTGTGGCGCTCCTCCTTTTCCTCCAGAGTGCACGTGCAGTCCTCGTTCTGGCACAAAGCGCAGCGGATCCTCTCCACCCTGTAGGGCTTGCAGGCCGTGTTGCAGCTCTTGCAGTCCTGCTTGTACACCGCCTGGAACCGCGTGGGCATCAGAAATATCTGTGAATCAGTGTGAAGGAAGGGTGCGGGGCGAGGGGCGCAAGTGTGGGCGAATGTTAGAGTAATGTTTGATTTCCTTATTAACCTCTCGGGGGGAAGGGGGTGGGTGGGTGGGGTTTGATTAGATATTATTTAGAGACATTTGGCAATTACAAAGAACAACAACACAAAAAAAAAAGAACAACAATAAAATAGTAATGCACTGCCCCTTTCGCCATTCCCCTTGTTGTGTATTGCCTCCCCCCCCCCCCCCCCCCCTCCCCCCCCCACACACACACATACGTCTGTGCGTATCCGCTGCCTACTCCCCTCCACACTCCCACCCCCCTTTAGTTCCGTCACACACACACACACACACACACACACACACACACACACACACACACACACACTCTCTCTCTCTCTCTCTCTCTCTCTCTCTCTCTCTCTCTCTCTCTTCTGTCCCCACCTTTCACCTTTAACTACTGGTAGTTAGGCTTTACGCATAAATGCAGGAGAATGCTATGAAATCGCCCATTGTAAAATGAAAGCAAAATCCTCTACCGGGAATGCCGCCTGAACACAGGTATGAAGTGGGCAGTGATCCATTTTCAGTTTCGTTTCAAGGAATACGGGCATGGTAAATACAAGCCTGGGTTGAACGTGAACGATTTCACTGCGCAATAACCATTCATGGCCAGAAGCCAGTCCGCCTGTGGTTGAGTACCCCATTCCAGTTCAGACGGCCGAGAGTTCAGTTCCTTGGGTCCGAGCGTTGTTGCTGCCTACCTAACGTGTTGTCATTCTGGTGGTGTGCGTACTATCCCCTTTCCACCCCAACCCCCAGGATTAGTTCAGTAGCTGCAACTCTACAACCGCCCGGAAGTGGAGATAGCAGACCCGTCGAACACTCCACCTGCACCACCAGGACGACTGGAGGAGATGAGCGTTGGAAATACTAATCGCTATGGGCACCAGCTAGGTGCGAATCCGCCTCGTCTGACGGCAAACTGCGCCCTCTATCACCTAGCCAATCAGGATATTGCAAGGGGCATCACTCGTTTGTTGCCATGAATTGCTGTAAAGTGCACAAGGGGCATCGAGTCGAGTTCGTCTGATCCGGAGAACTAGTACCCCTGGCCACTACCTGAGATCTACGCTGGAGAGGGTTGAGTTTCATCGCCACAGAAGCCGTGCGGCTACTTGCAGCGAGAATACTTGCAGCGAGAATACTTGCAGCGCGAATACTTGCTGCCAGAATACTTGCAGCCAGAACAAAGGGCTGTTAATTGTAGCAACCAACCATGTCATCACGACCCATATGAAATGCGCGAGCGGCGAGCGTGCAAATTTACTTATAATATATATATATATATATAATTCAATAATCTCACACACACAAAAATCCATCAGAAAATGAATCAAAGTCTAATATGCTGACCAGTGCACTGTGATAATGATCATAAGTTTAACACTTCAGCAAACTATTCCTGTGCTGAATGAATGCGAATTGTTAGCATTTACACGGGCAAGGAAGAAATCTTCCTGCCGAGAAAGGATTAGGTAAAGTACCCTATGCGTTAAAGAGCCGTTGACATT